>VXBP01001971.1:60939-148195 GCA_013400115.1 Rhinopomastus cyanomelas | reverse complement strand
GGTTGAGTGAGCTGGGTCTCTTTAGCTTGGAGAAGAGGAGACTGAGGGGTGACCTCATTAATGTCTACAAATATTTGAGGGGTGGGTGTCAGGAGGATGGAACTGAGCTGTTCTCGGTGTCATGTAGTGATACGACGAGGGGCAACGGTTGTAAGCTGGAACATAAGAGGTTCCACATCAACCTGAGAAGGAACTTCTTCACAGTGAGGGTGACGGAGCAGTGGAACAGGTTGCCCAGGGAGGTTGTGGAGTCTCCCTCACTGGAGATATTCAAGACCCAACTGGACAGGTTCCTGTGTGACTTGGTTTAGGTGATCCTGCTGTTGCAGGCGGATTGGACTAGATGATCTTCCGAGGTCCCTTCCAATCCGTAATGATTCTATGATTCTATGATTTTAAATACTGCATTCTTTTTTCTGTTTTTTGTGCACTACTACAAATAAAATATGTGCAGTGTGCATAGGAATTCGTTCATTTTTTCCAAACTATAGCCTGGCCCCTGACAGTGTCTGAGGAACAGTGAACCGGCCCCCTGTTTAAAAAGTTTGAGGACCCCCGGTCTAGGTAAGCCTGCTCTGACAGGGGACAAGGACCTTCCAATCTCTAATGTTCTGTGATTCTGTGATCAAATGTAAGCTCCAAACATTTCACAGAACCACAGAATGTTCTGCGTTGGAAAGGACCTTCAAAAGTCACCTAGTTTCAACCTCCACCGCAATGAGCGGGGAGAGATCTGGATCAAGTTGCCCGGGGCTCCATCCAAGTGATTGTTCCCAGGGTTTGGGGATCTACCACCTCTCTGGGCCACCTGGGCCAAACTAAAAAACCAAAACTAAAACCACAGACAAGCTGTACATGGAAAAGTACAGAGAAGCTGAAGAAATCTTCTGCCAGGAGTGCCTGCATTGTTTAGAGGACAGCTCTACCACTTTTACATTGAAGCTGTATTTATTTATTCATTTCTAGGATCTTAAGATGCATTAGATCTATCCCTGGCAAGAAGCCTAGGATAGTTCCGACCTGAGCAGCCATGTAAACTAGCATGCAAATCAGCTAGGAGGGAACAGAGACCTGGTGTATACAAATCCATAATGTTCTCAGACTCTGCATTTGTCTTAAGAGCATTTGTTCCTGGTTATGACTTCATTTGTGAAATGCATATAACAGATTTGCAAAAGAACTAACCTGTACATGAAGAATGAAATACTCCTGTGAGGATATCAATAGTAGAGTTAATTGCAACCAGAGCTAAGTTAGAACAATGCCCTGGGATTTCACAGCACTGCCTGTAACAGTCCGCCAGTTTTAGAAAACATCTACACCACTCAAAGTCATTTCACTGTAACTTGCTCACACTTGTTTGCCTTTCTGAATCTTATCTGCAGATGAAAAATCAATAGTGAAAAAAGCTGATGTGAAAATCTCGTAATCACCTACAGAAGCCAAACAAAATCCAAAGATGGCTGTCAGCAAGTAGACTCACAGAATGGTCTGGGCTGGAAAGGACCTCTAAAGGCCATCTAGTCCAACCCCCAGTCTAGATTAGGTTGCTCAGAAGAACCATGCAACCTGTCCTGGAATGTTTTCAGGGATGGTTCCTCTCTGGGCAACAAAAAAGCAAACTCAATGCCTTGTTTTAAACACCAGGACATACAGGATGCCCACAGGTATTTCAGTTTTGAGGTAAACTGCTCCCTTCACCACAGAAACAAGGTAGGAGATACATCCAAGTACGTGAAATGAACTGCCTGGGAGTATTAGAGCTTTGAACCACCTTGCACTCACCGCTGCTTTGCCTCTTTGATCCTTTTCTTGACATCAGCCTCCCGGCGCATTGCTATTGCTGAGTTTTGGACTTGACGTAGCATCACCTGCAAACAAGTATGACACAGTAAAACTGCTGCTGAGACATGAATGAAATTAACTTACTTTTATGATTTAAACAGCTGAAAATAACTCCATTTTACTTCTGTTCAAATACCTCATGTCTCTATGGCCTCTTCTACAGAGGGTGGCACCAAACAAAGCACCTGGGGGCTGGGGCGTTGCCTTTCTGTCCAGGACATAGTGGACCTTGTGGGAGGGGAACATCAGCGCACTTACCACTTGGGCTGTGAACCACATGTAGATGTTGAAAGCAAGTCCAGTGGTGGTGACACCACACAGCTGCCTTAATGTTGCTGGCAACTCAGCACTGACTGAAGTAACCACCTGTTTAACCTACATGCTGGGGACTGACCACTCAAGCACTGCTCCAAAGCCGGTGTTCTGAACCACCCCTCGATGCCTAATGCATGATGTGCTGCCACAGCACAAAGCTCACCCTGGACTCCCGCATGAGATCTCCTCCCAGGCGCAGCTCAAGGGCACGGGCTTTACTCTCTGCCTCACGAGCCTTCTCCTCCGCTGAAACGCACAGGGGAAAAGATAATGTTGACCATTCAGCACAGAGAGCACATCATAAAGCATTCACCAGAGGTGACTGACATCCAGAGAGCCTTTACAGGACTAACACATACAATACAAAGGTGACACAAAAAGGCAGAAAAGAAAACCTTACAAGTGTGCCACCCATGTGCCATCTTTAACTTGCTCAGAAGCTGCAGTCAACACTGGAAAAAAATCAGGGCTAAACTAAAGAAATCCTACGGGAGGGACCCATGAGGAAGCCAGCAAGGGGCTCGGAAGAGTAAGGATACAAGTGGCTCTACCTGCCCTGCCTGGAAGTGTGAAGGCAGAGAAAGGCTGTCACAAAAAGAAAAATTGAGTTTGGTCTTGAAAACAAGTTACAAAGCGGTAATTTTCTTGTAGAAATATAGAGAAAACACCCCAATGCTTTTCTCTTTGATAATTGCTGAATTTTTCCTGGAAAAAAAATCTGTGCTACACACAGACTAGGACATGGTGTTATGAAAACCTGCAAGCACCCCTGAAAGTTTGCAAGCACAGAATTTACTTGAAAGAAACTCCCCTGGTTTGCTTCTGTCCCAGAACAACACTGCCTGCGTGGCAGTAAGTACACACCACCCTCATACTGTTTAAGATTCCTTCAGTAGATTTCAAGGAGACGATCCCTTCCTAAAGCTGAGGCACAAGGTGCTTTGGTATATCAGCAGCAACATCCACCCCCACCTCTACATACTCTCCCATCCACAAGCACAGTGGCTACAACCACCTCACATTCCCTTTCATGTCAGAAGGCTGTTCTTCTCACAGCTCTCCAAGAACCAGCTGAGGGAGAAATCTTCCTCTGTTCCAAGGCCATGAGCTCTACAGGGAGAAACATGGATTGGCAAGTAGCACCCTGCCTAGGCAGGGAAACTCTGAGCTGCAGCTGCCACCTGAATGCTGTGAGAGTTGCAGGTGTTCAGCTTGGAGTAGGCTCTGGGGACAGCAGCTGGCTTCTAGAGGTTACAAAGCGCCTCTCCAAAAAGCAGCACTCAGTTGCCAGCCAGAAGGGATCCACTGTAACCACTGTTGGATGGCCAGGATCTACTGTCCTCCATGCCATGGTCAGCATGACTTGCAGAAACACACTGTCTGGGGTGTGCAAGGATGGGAATGCAAGTGGGCGCAGTCAACTCACACCACTACAATAAAAATCACCTTTGCTTTCCGTGCAATGTCACATTTGAGTTATGTTCCACTAGTTCCCACAGAAACACACTTGCTGAGGTTGCAATGACGCAAATTACAGCCGAACCGCACTGTGTGGCTGACTTCATCATCAAGAACAACTTGTCTAAATGTGAAAGAGGAGTTTGGAGGCTTCTTAAAACACTCTGCCCCTTCAAATCAAAGTTCATTAGAGTATAAGGTGGTGGGTTAAAAGCAACTGTGTCTAGAGGAAAGAATACAGCACAGTCCAAACTTGCTCAAGCACTGTGGGCAGGTTGGGACACTTCAATACAAGAGACACTCAGGTGCTGGAGCAGGTTCAAAGACTGGTGACAGGTCTGGAGAATAAACCTTACAAGGAGTGATGGAGGAAGCTGGAGCTATTTAATCTGAAGAAAAAGAAGCCGAGGGGAGACTTTGACGCCTATGCCCTCCTTTCAGGTAGTTGTAGAGAGGTGGCTGTCAGTCTCTTCTCACAAGTAATAAGTGACAGGACAAGAGGAAATGGCTTTGAGTTGCACCGGGGGACGTTTTGACTGCTACAAGCAAGACACCTCTCTAAATCATGCCATTTGCAGTTGATGAAGAGCAACCTAAGTGTGTGCTGGAAACCTGCTGGATGATAGGACTTAACATGAAAAATAAATTCATTTGTAAGCATTGAGGCACAGGATAAAATCTGCTTAAACTTCATAGTCAGTTTCAAGTCTATCTTGTGAGGTGTACATCACAAAGTGGGAACAGAGCAATACACAACTTCATTCCGCTGCTCTGCTTTGGGTAGGGTTGTCACAGTATGATCTTTGACTGTTTACACGTTGTATGACAGCCAGATATCTTTTCTCATAGTCCTGTTTTACCCAACAGAATTCCTGGAATGCAGAAGGGAGCTTTCTGTTGGGCTTCCAGATTGCTGCAGGAGCAGCTGTTGCAGTAAAAACTGTTCTGCCATGCAGACCCAGTGAAAGATAATTAATTTCCCTCTTTCACGGTCCAAAAAACCAAGCCCAAGAAACAAACCAGGACTTTCCCCAATTACTTCACATAAAGAGACAGAACAGAAAACTACTTTTTGAACAAATGCCTCAACAAGGAAGGAGCAGAAGGCAAGAGCAGAACTTTAAAGTAACACGGTGGGCAGCTTAGCCAGGCTTCAAATAGAGAAGGGCAGAGAGATGTGACGATTCCAAGGGTTTATTCTGTACAGGTATTCCTCAGAGGAAGTGGTCTTAGGGAACAGTCTACATTCCTTCCATTCCAACCACAACCACAGAGGCAAACAATGTCAGGTCATATCCAGCAGGGCAACCTCTATCAGCCCTTTCTTTTGTCACTACAAAATCAGGATGCACGCACACCAAGACTCACCTATCCTCGCCATGTGCTCTGCTTTCTTCACCTCTTGCTCTGCACGCGTCTTGAAACGGTTTGAAGTATATTTGTACATCCTGCAATGACCAAAACTTATTAATGAGCAAACTCAGCAGGAATGTCAAGCCAGATTTCAGCACTGTATGACAGAAAAAGGTCTCCACATGTTACTCCAACACTTCTTCATAGATTCAATAAATGGAGAAGGAGGGTTACATATTAGGGACTGAGCATTTTAGGGTGCAGTTAATAAAACATCTTTTAAATCTACTTTAAAAAAGTCTACTAAAGTGCCATACTATTAAGCTATTGCTTGATAGTAGCTGCAACCTCAATACCCCCTACAACATTAGCCAGAAGTGGCTTGAAGGAAGTCCCAAGGTTTAGAGAAATAACTTTATAGAATCATCAGGTATTGGAAGGGACCCTGAAAGATCACCTAGTCCAATCCCCCTGCCACAGCAGGATCACTTCACTGGAGAAGTTATAGAATCAGAATCACTCAGGGTTGGAAGGGACCACCTGATCATCCAGTTCCAACCCCTAGACCAGGCTGGCCAGAGCCCCATATCCAGCCTTCTTCAAAAGCAGAAAGGAGTGAATATATATGGAAAGCTTCTCAAAAAAAAGTCCAATTCAGATTAATAACTGCTCCTTTTACTGCAAACAGCTGTCCACAGGCCCAGCTCCACGATGAGCTAGCTCAAAGCCTTTAATCGGCAGAGCAATGATCTGAATGAGAGCTCCAAATTTCAGCTCTGAAGTTTCAGGACATTTCTGTCTGCTGCACATCTGACTCATAGCCCTAGAAACTGTACCTTGCAATGGCTTGTTCCATCTTCCCTCTATTACAACATGCCAACTACAGATCACAACCTGACTAACTACTGCAGAGTGAAAGAGGCAGGCATGTAAATGAGGCAGCAGCTCATGGTTATGCATTATCTCTGCACAGAGGCATGTCACTGGGAAAGAGGACACAAAGAAGGATGATCAGAGCATGCAAGAACTCAAATCATCTCAAGACACTAGGTTTTGGATGTATTAAGAGGAAAATCCCAGACCAAATAACTTTCAATGAAAAATAAACCTCTCCAGCATTTAACAAAAGCAAAAGCCACTACAAATGCTGTTTTTACAGAAACATGAAAGGACTTAAGGTCTGATTGACCAATTCATTACTGTAGGAAGAACAACATTTAGATCCCAGTAAGGGGTCCCCCCAAATGACAATACATCAAGATTCATAAGAAATGGCCTTTTACAAATGGAAACTTTAATTTAGGTATGTTTCTGTGGGTAAGAACATGGATGTCAATACTGGTGTCGGACAGAGTCTCACCAACAGGAATCCCTTCTTCCCAAATCCTGAAAATTCACTCCATAAGCACAGTCCTCTTAAATACATTTCTGCATTTAACATCTTTGTCGGAGACATGGGCAGCACAATTGAATGCACTTTCAGTCAGTCTGCTGACGACATCAAACTGTGTGGTGAAGTCCACACACTGCAGGGAAGGGTGATCAGAGGGACCTTGCCAGGCTCAAGATGTGGGCTTGTGCAAACTGCATGAAGTTCAACAAGGGCAAGTGCAAAGTTCTGCACCTGGGTCGAGGCAATCCCATGCACAAACAGAGATTGAGAGGAGAAAGAATTGAGGACAGGCCTGAGGAGAAGGACTTGGGGATAGGAGGGTGGACCAGAAGTTTAACAGGAGCCATCAGTGTGCACCTGAAGCCCAGAAAGCAAACCATTTCCTGGGTACATCAAAAGAAGCAGTGACAGCCGGCTGAGGCAAGTGATTCTCCTCCTCTGCTCTGCACTTGTGAGACCCTACCTGGAGTACTGTGGTCCAGTTTTGGAGTCCTCAAAGTAAGAGAGCTCCTGGAATGTGTCCACACGAGAGCAACTTAAATGCTCAGAGGGCTGGAGCACCTCCCTGTGAGGACAGACTGAGCAAGCTGAGGTTGTTCAGCCTGGAGAAGAGGCGACTCCTAGGTGACCTCATCACAGCTTTCCACTATCTGAAAGGGGCCTACAAGAAAGCCGGGGTAGGGCTTTTGACACAGGTCCATAGGAGACAACAAAGCGAAACAGTTACAGACTTGAAGAGGGGAAACTGAGGTTGGACATTAGGAACAAATTCTTTCCTGTGAGGCTGATGAGATGCTGGAACAGGTTGCTCAAGGAAGTTGTGGCTGCCCCATCCCTGGAAGTGTTCAAGGCCAGGTCGGACCGGGCCCTAAGTAACCTGATCTAGTGAAGCTGTTCCTGCCTATGCAGGGAGGTTGGAAGTAGTCAATCTTTAAGGTCACTTTCAATCCTGGTCATTCTACGATTCTATGATTTACTAAACTCCTTTCCTGCCACTCATAAATATTTCCTCGAAAAGCAGGTAGGTGCTAACTCTTCCAGAAATCACTTGGCCATGTCAGGAGATGCAGTCAGGTTTTTGGTGGCACCATCTCCTCAAATTTGTTTAAAGGTAATTCAAGGTACCTAGGACTGAGACAGAGAACACATTTTGAGAACCAGACTGCTTTCAACATGTTGACATAATTAACGTCATCCACATCCCACCTAAATTTCCTGAGCCAAAAATAATAGGAAAAAGAAACAGGGTGAAGCTGAATTATTGCTACACACCCAGCTCAAGAGGCAGGGCAGGACCTGAATAGGATCTTACAGCCACCAGCCCCTATGCACCAGGGTGCAGTGCAAGCAACTGCAGTGTGTCCCATACAGACACCTTAAGCCATTTTACTTTCTTTTCCAATACAAAATTGCTTCAGTCACAGCCAGGAAAGTCCCTTTTTGAGTGGTCTGGAACAGCGTATGCAGCTGTTCAGAAACTGGCTGAACAGAGAAGGAATTTGTCAAGTGCTGGAAGAGAATGCAAAGAGCAGTAGCTGAACTGCCATTCCTGGATGTGCTTAGAAGTTGTGTAGGTATGGTGTTAAAGCACATGGTTTAACAGAGGTCTTTGCAGAGTTAGACTGCAAAATGGTTGGATTCAGTGATCTTAAAGGTTTTTTCCAACCTCAATAATTTTATGATTTTGTGACTCTATGATTCAGAGTCTGTAGAATGAAACAGTAGAACGTATTCTCTCAGCTTCAAGACATTACTGTCTTGAAGTGTCCTTGTGAAGGGACACATTGTTATAACAATCCCAGGCACAGCTACAGGCTGGGAATGGAGTTCTTAGAGAGTTCTCAGGTGGAGAGAGACTTGGGGGTGCTAGTGGACAGCAAACTTCACATGAGTCAGCAGTGTGCCCAGGCGGCCAAGAGGGCCAATAGCATCCTGGCCTGCATTAGGAACGGTGTGGCCAGCAGGTCAAGGGAGGTTATCCTTCCTCTGTATTCGCCACTGGTTAGACCGCACATGGAGTTCTGGGCCCCTCAGTTTAAGAGGGATGTCGAGGTGCTGGAACGAGGCCAAAGAAGGGCAACTCGATTGGTTAAGGGGCTGGAAGATAAGCCCTATGGAGGAGAGGCTGAGGGAGTTGGGTTTGTTTAGTCTGGGAAAGAGAAGGCTCAGGGGTGATCTTATCGCTGTCTATAACTATCTGACAGGTGGTTGTAGTCAGACGGGGGTTGGTCTTTTCTCCCTGGCCACTGGAGACAAGACAAGACAAGCTTAGTCTTAAGCTCCATCAGGGGAGGTTTAGACTTGACATTAGGAAAAAATTTTTCCCTGAAAGAGTGATCCGGTTTTGGAATGGGCTGCCCACAGAGGTGGTTGAGTCGCCATCCCTGGAAGTATTCAAGGTTAGGCTGGATGAGGTGCTGAGTGGCGTGATCAAGATGTTAGGATTACTGGGTTTATTTGGATTTAGGTTGGACTGGATTATCTTTAAGGTCTTTTCCAACTTTATCATTACTGTGATACTGTGACATTCTTTCACATGGCCTGGCTACTTCTATCTGCATGGCTCGCATTGCTAAACAAGCTCAAACAGTTCCTGTGGGAAGGAACAGATGAAAGAAGTTCTCCAGGAGACACGAGCCTTTCCCAGGGAGGCTGGTGCTGTGTACCTCACCTAGAAACACCGGTAAGGGATCTGCACAAAAGCAGTCTGCCTCTGTCACCAGGATGCTACAGGCTCCAAAAAGGTATGGAAAAGCCTTTACCCACTGAAGCACACCTTCCAGAAAAGGCAGATGACAAAAGCAAGATAAAATAGGTGCTCTGCTCACAAGACAAACTGTTATTCCTGATGAAGTACAGTGTAATGGCTGCAAAACTTCCATTTTCAGTAAAGGCACCAAAATCCCCTACGGCCCACTATTGATTTTCATTCCTTGTTAACATGCCAGACAAGCCACTGCACCAACTTCTTTGCGGATGGAGGCAATATGACTCAGTCCTAATGCAGAAGGGAGCCACTACCTCCTGAGCAGACACTGAAAGCAGAGCAGAGGGCAGACAAGCTGATGGCTGTACCTAGCAGTGCAAGGCATGAAAGCATCACTTCTAACAGAAAGACACTTGGCCCAAAGTTGGAGTCATTTGTTTGCTCACCATCAGGTAATGACTTGCCCTTTGCATGCCAGCCTGGTTTATAACAGACCTATAAAGCCAACAAAATGGGTGGATAGAGGAGTCTCTATACTGACAGATGAATGGCATTCCCTCATTCTCTTAACAGTATTCACTGCCCTTAGCAGGAGGATATAAATAAAATCGACACCTGTTTAGGCTCAGGCTCCCCAAACGCTAGCAAAGAGTTTTTAAGCACATATCACACACAGCACACCATCTACTTGTGCTGCAAGACAGAACCTTCACTGCCTGACACCCACCCCTTTGCTGAACCAGCCAAGTCCAGCAGTTATCTGGCCCAGACCACGGTGTAAGCTGAAAACTGGCATAGCTCTTAAAGCAACAACCAGTGGTGACATTGCATTGTGGTTAGTAAAAGTACATGATGGGTTGATAGCGGGCTACTACTGAGCCACCACTGCAATCCAAAATGCTATATTGAAGTAATCCACAAATACAAATATTATCAAGTAAGATTTAAGACAGTTTTACTCACGTTAGACTGCAGCCTATGTGTTCACAGGTACCAACACTACTGTCTCAAGCAGACTTATATGCATGTTTTATCTTTTGCTTCCAACCTTACTAACCATTTCCAGTCACTGCTAAACCGAGTAGCAGCACGCATCAGCTCACTTTAAAATTTAAGGGAGCTTTGAAAGGAAGATAAGACAAGGTATTTCCCAATCCCTACTCAAACCTACATTAGCTATATATAAAGGTTAAGTTTCAAAGCAATTGTTTCAAAGTGCTCAGTCTAGTTTCTTCTCAGTAATTATTCTAACACCACTAGGCATTTGCTTATCCTACTTAAAATGTTACCCAACAGTTTTGTATGGGAATGGCATTCTGAAAAACCAGTATCTCCATTACTTCATTCACTCTGAAAGGGAGCCAAATGCACAAATCACTTATGTTATTTTCAAAAGCAATAGATTTTCCACTATCTACTTCTTTTTCCATTATGTCAGTACCACTTTCTGTTCTCTTAAAACCTGTTTCTGTGGCTTTAAAGTGGAATTAATCACACTGGATGCACCTTGAAAGCCAAATACTAAAGGTCCTTCATACTTACAAACCTTGGATCTAAATTTACCTTGGCTTGTACAGACAGCAGGATAGTCGCTTGGTTTGTACTTTGTGTCCATTTATGAAGATCCTCATTCTGGGATCGATATAAAGCACTGCAGCATAGGCACGAAAGGAGCGGCGCTCGGGCTTTCTGCAACAAAGGGAAGCTTTCAGAGACTGGGTGGTTGGTTCAGCTTTTCCTCCTAACACCAGCAGCAGACTTTCTCCTAGTCTGCTTTTTCCCTCTTCTACCCCTCCAATTAAGACATGATGTAATACCATCACAGAGTCTCTTCTCCTCTATTCAAATCAAATGAAGAAGTTTCTCCATAGACAAAGCTTTCATTTCCCAATAAACTGCTGCCTAAAGCCAAGTGACTTTGGGCAGTCAGAAGTATTCTCCACTATAAACTGCACTGATCCACACAGAAATGGTATCACAAGGTCAGAGAGAAGCTCCTTCCAGTGCTCCGTGGTAATCATGAAAGCTCACCAGCAGGCATTAAAGGAACTGAGAAGCCTATTAGATCCCTGAAGGTCCCCAAAGATTTTGCTATACCCGTGTGCTTAATCACACCAAGCTAACACATACAGAAATAGCTCGGGTTACAATGTCTGAAAACAGTATTTCTATGGGAAACTCCAAACACTTTGGGGAAGAAGTATGTAATCTCCAAAGAGAGATGAAATTTGCTAGGGGTGCCTATAAAGCTCTAGATTTAACCAAGCATTTGGCTTAGTTCAGCTCAGTTTTGTCTTTTCAGGCTACAAGTGAACAACTCAGCAAACACTCAGCTCTCCCCCTGCTCCACCAGTCTGCTGCTTTGACAAAGCTGAAACAAGCAAACACTGGACTTCACACCAAACACCAATCATAACATCTATGTGAAATCTAAATTGCTAAGGAACAAAATAAAGATCTTCTAAATGATCCCATTCACAATAGAAAGCAGATTTAAAAAAAAACCAAAACACACACAGAGAATAAACAGCCAAACCTTACATACAGCACATAATCTGGTCAGAGCCTCAGGGCCTGTAGCCCTGTAGCACCTCTCACACTTACGTTCCCTCTGGGGGTGTTTCTGCCATCTGAATGTCTCGCAAGTCAGAAGTCACATCCAGCTCTGGCTGTCCATTATCCATTAGTTTGAGATTGAAGATGATCACCAGGGTGCCTGAACAAATGACAAGTGGATCAGGTGGATCCCAACCAAACCCCAAATACCTTGTCTGTGATCAGCACCGTCTACACGCACCTTTCTCACCACGGATCTTGCTGAACTGTTCCATCACTTCCTGTTCTGATTTGAAAGGGGAATACTTGTAAATGAGCTCAGTCTCAATAGCAAATTTATCCATGTTTTCAGTCACAGGCTCCCGGCTTTGAATGTTCCAGGTGGGCAGGGGAACAATAACCTGCAAATCACAGAACAGTTTGAGTTGGAAGGAGCCTTGAAGATAATCTAGTTCCAGTCCCCCTGCCGTAAAAAAAGACACTTCCCATCCAACCCAGCCTTGAACACATTCAGTGACAGAGCATCCATTTCCTTGGCAAACCTGTTCCAATGTCTCACCACCCTCACAAGCCAAGAGCTTCCTTCTTATGTTTAATCTAAATCTACCTTTTCCATTTAAAGCTATTATTCCCTGTCCCATCACTAGATATCCTTGTAAAAAGCCCCTTCCCAGCCTTGCTGTAGCCTCCTTTTGGTACTGGAAGGCTGCTATAAGGTCTCCCTGTAGCCCCCTTTCCTCAAGGCTGAATAATCTCAACTCCCTGAGCCTGTTCTCAAAGGAGAAGGTTTCCAGTCCTCTGATCATCTGCACGGCCCTCCTCTCAAGCTGCTTCAACGTTTCCATGTCCTTCTTGCTATAGGGATTCCACAGTACTCCAGGCGGGATCTTAGGAGATCAGAGTCAAGGGAACAAATCACCTCCCTTGATCTGCTGCTGATGCTCCTTTTGATACAGCCCGGGACGTTGTTGGCCTCCTGGGCTGCCCTCACTGCCAGCTCGTGTTAATTTTTTCATCAAGTACTTCTCTGCTGGGCTGCTCTCTAGCCATACTGCATCCAGCCTGTAGTTGTGCTTGGGATTGCCCCAACCTAGGTGTAGTGCCTTACACTTGGTCTTGCTGAACTTCATGAGGTTGGCCTGCACCCACCTCTTGAGCCTATGAAAGTCCCCTTGCACAGCCTCCCTTTCTTCCTGTGTGTCGACCACACCACACAACTTGGTGTCACCCACAAACTTGCCAAGGGTACACTCAGCACCACTGTCCACGTTACCAACAAAGATGTTATACCGATCTGGTCACGGTACTGATTCCCGGGAACCACCACTTGTCACTCATTTTCACTTGAGCACTGAGCTGCTGAGCATAATTCTTTGGGTGCCATCATCCAGGCAGTTCTTCACCCAAGGAGTGGTCCATCTGCCAAACCCATGCTTTTCCAGTTTCGATACTAGAATATTATGCAGGACATTGTCAAATGCTTTGCACAAAGTCCAGGCAGATGATATTAGTTGCTTTTCCGTTACCCACCAGTTACTCCATTGTAAAAGATCCCCACATTTGTCAGGCACAATTTGCCCTTGATGAGGCCATGCTGGTATCTGCCAATCACTTCTTTATAGTCTCCATGTGTCCTAGCAAAGCCTTCAGAAGAATCTGCCCCATAATCTTGCCAGGCACAGAGGTGAAAATCACTGGCTGGGAGTTCCATATGTCTTCCTTTTTTGAAAACAGGGGTTATGTTTCCCCTTTTCCAGTCAGCAGAAACTTCACCAGACTGCCATGACCTTTCAAATATAGAATCATGGAATGTCTTAGGTTGGAAGGGACTGCAGAGATCATCTAGTTCCAACTCACCTGCCATGGAGACGGACACCTCCTTATTTTCCATGTACATCAGCATATCTTCCAGGAGGATCTGCCCCATGATCTTACCAAGCACAGAGGTGAGGCTGACCAGCCTGTAGTTCCCTGGGTCATTTTTTTTTTTCCTTTTTAAAAATGGTGGTTGTTTTTCCTCCTTTCCATGTGGTGGGAACTTCACCAGACCTCCATGATTTCTCAGATATGATGGATAATAGCCTAGCAACTTGATCCACCAGTTCCCTCAGAACCTCTTGGTGTATCCCATCCAGCCCAAAATCTGGGTGGCTGCATGTTCAAACAACATCCCCATCTCAGTAGCAGCACCAGAACTGGTGGGCACAGAACCGTGGTTTGCCATAGTTTTCTGTGGTTACCATTGCTCCTGACTGAGCCAACGGCTTCAGCGCCTGCCTGTGCTGACTGTGTGACCCAGCTGCTGCACTGGTCCTAACCGCCCGGCCCTGGGTCTCGTCCTGCCCAGATGATGGCCCATTTGTTCAAGTGCTGGTTTTGTCTGTGATGGAGTTGTTTCTTCCACTTCACCCATCATCGTGACCCATGGATGGATCTCATCAGGTCCCCCACACTTCTGCACCTTGCGGTTCTTTCAAGAATCTCAGCCTTTTCACTTGCAGTGGATGGAGTTTCCTTCTCCCAGTACTTGCATTCACCTTCCATACATTCAACAGTGTGGCCAGAGCCTTTGACAGTGAATACAAAGGCAAAGTCGTTGAGTACTTCAGCCTTCTCTATATGACTCGTGACCAAGTCTCCCGCTTCATTCTTCCTAGCCTGCCTTTGGCACTGATGTGACCACCATACATGTGAAAATTTTTGTTTCCCTTGATGTCTGCGGCCAGATTTAATTCTGGCTAGCCTTTAGACTTTTTCACCTGCTCCCTGGCTGCTCAGACAGCTTCTTTGTATTCTTTCCAGTCTACGTGTCTTTGTTTCCACTCTCTGTAAACTATCTTTTTGCATCTAAGCATGTCCAGGAGATCCCTGTTCACCCATGCAGGCCTCGTGGCATTCTTGCCAGTCTTTCTATTCATTTAGATGCTTTCCTCCTGGTGCTTGAATACTAAGCAGCTTTCTTGGGCTCCTCTCTTCTCCAGGGCTTTATCCCATGACACTCTACCAATCAGACACCTTAAGAGGTCAGTCTGCTCTCCTGAACTTCAGGGTAATAAGCTTGCTGCATCCTTACCTTGTTGCTCTGAGGATCTTTAACTCCATCACTGTATGGTCAATGCAGCCAAGGCTTCTCTTGAGCTTCACATAACGCACCAGCCATGCTTGTTGGGCTGACAAGGCCCAGCATAACACATTCTTCTTGTGGGTTCCTCTAGCACTCGTAGAAGGAAGTTGTCATCATGCACTCCAGGAACCTCCTACACTGCTGGTATCCTGCTGTGCTGTCCTTCCAGCAGGTATCAGCGTGACTGAAGTCCTCCTTGAAGACCAGTGCTTATGAATGTGCAGCTGCTCCTCTCTGTCTATAGAGGGTCTCATCTGCTCAGTCTTCTCAGTCAGGTGACCTGTAGCAGACCCTTTACTACATGAGTCACTGTTCTCTCCCTTCTCTTTAATCCTGACCCATAAACTATCAGTCCACTCCTTATCCATCCCCTGGCCAAAGTCCATGGACTCCAGGTGATTGTTGGCACTGACTGCAACAGCCCTCCTCTTCCCCCACCTTTCCTAAGGAGCACCAAGATTCACTTCAAATTCACTCACTCATTCAGCAGAGGACAGCCAAGTGACTTATGAACCCTTTCCAGCAACCCCCTAAGTTACTGAAAGTGCCCTTCCTAGCTTTTCAGTGGTTTGCACATCTGACAAATGCTCAAGGGCTGCTCTTTGCAGCCTTTGAGCTGCCTTCCTACAACATCTAGTTTTAGACTGAACCATTCTCATGTAACCTACATGGTACTGGCTATTCACAGTGTCTTCTTTTTCCCCCATATCTCATAACAGCTTTCATAATACTAAAAAAACTCACCAACTCTGATGCTATGAAATGTCAACTTCTATGCTTAACTTAATGTCTTGAACTCAAATAGCCTTCGCTCATATTTAACCTGATCTCACTCCATTATTTTTATAGGATTCTAGCAAAGCTAGCGGTGTTTCCTGTCATTTAGAACAAAAACACAGATAGAATGATAGACTGCAGCTGTCTATCAAGCACGTCAAATCCTCTCCTCAACTTTCGATCCGAGGTCAAGCCAAATTTTCTGGCATCAGAGCTGCTGTGGGAGTGGCATTACTGCTTCCAACTTGCTTCAGCTATCAACTGGCCACTAGCAAGCACTGCTGCCTCAACATCTTTAGAGCACAATGGAAAATGCTTTCTTAGATACTGAGTGCAAATTGAGAACTTTTCATTATCAGCCTTGCCTGGAAAATATTTGTGCTTGAACACAAAAATACTTTCATGTAAAGAGTCTGGACAAACAACAACATCTGAATTATCTAGTCAGATATGAAGTTTCCAATAGGTAGAACCACATTGAATTTTTGTTTAAAAGATCAAAAAGAAGAGACACATCTGGAGTTTAAGACCTGCAGCTTCCATTACATCTGTAGTCCCCTACAGAAAATAAAATCAGAGCAATAAATTTAAATACATGTGAAATTCCTGTGTTTTGTGGGAAAAGGAAAATGCAAGAAGTCTGGGCATGTCCTGAACTCACCATAAGCAACTGAAACAAGCCCTTCAAACTCAGAGAGACCTCTCAGCATTCAAACCAAAGGGAAAAAAAATCTTTGTCAACTTTGCGGTAACCCTACAAGTTTTTCTACCAAGACAAAAACACACACTGATCCAACCAGAGTAGCAACAAAACCCTCTCCCATGAGAGGTGGGAAAGTTCAGATGAGACAGCATTCACCGTATTAGTTCATTTAACAAAGTACATGCCAACCTCATCAATGCCTTCTTCCTCATGGAATGTCCGTGACAAGAGGAGGCAAGTCATGGTATTATTTTTCTTTGTGAACAGGATAAAATCCTTCCCAATCCGCATGGAACCCCTGGGGACAGATTACAAGCTGTATATTACACCTGATGCACAACACTTTGCAGCAAGCAGACCACACTACCACATTTTCTTCACATCATGTCCGATTACCAGATGCTAAAATGAGGTAAAGGAGAAGTGCTTAAACAGAAACTGCCACTTCTCTTTAAACATCCCAGTCCTTTCAGAAGGCATCTCAATCCGGGCATTTTCATAACATTTCAAAACCCTCAACACCAGTGACCATTAAAAGGTGCAGAGGTGCACAAGAACAGTGCAGCTTCCCAGGTTCACACTAGGTATAAAGTTTAAAAGAAATTTTTTTCTTCTTTTTTTTAATCTAAAAAAAGATTATCACGGTGAAATGTGACAACATCCAAATATATTAGCAGAAACATGAGAAAGTCAACACACTTGATTTCACCATACACAGAATGAACAGCAGCAGACAAGTTTTTGGGAGACAATTTATCTCCTAATGTCCAACCTGAAAGACTCGCTGAGCTTATGTAACTTAGCAGCTACCTGTCACTGAAACAGACATCTCCCCACTCTCCTACGCCAAACTGTGCCCAGCGCCCTCCCTGTCTTCTCTTTCACCCTACTATCCAACTCAAGCAAAAAAACTTAATAGCTAAAAATCAGCATTGCATCAAAAGATGTTTCAGTTGCTTATCAAGATACCAAAGCCTACCTTACACATGTTTGGGCTTCAGGCTGCACTTCCCAGCTGTTAATACCCGATGCAACCTCCTCAAGGGTAAAAACAGTACAGAGATCTGTTCCTGAAGTGCACAAGCACAATCTGGGACCTGTGTTTCACTGTATCTGGAGCAACAGAATACCAAGATTCCTTACACTCCCTTTTTTCTTTCCAATTATGAAGTCCCAGAGATTTCCCCAGCATTGCAGAATTACAGAGCTCCTGTCTATTAAAGCTAAGTTTATTTGGAGTTCATCTCATCATTGATTTCCGGGAAAAAGAAGATATATCTGCAAGCAAAAACCACATTTACAATCTCCACTCTAACCTCCATAATCTCTGGAGGCTGACTTTGTTATACCTACGATTTCAAGCCATTCCCGTACTGCCCAATTTGAGTCGACTCAGGTGATCGCTTGGCTGATTTACCAAACTGAATAACACTGGCAGCTTCATCTGGAATGAGACATGAGGAACAAAAGAGTTTATTTGAATAAACAAACACACATCTTTTAGATTATTGACCATATTTAAAATTTAGAATCATAGAATTATTAGGGATTGGAAGAGACCTTGAAAGATCATCTAGTCCACTCCCCCTGTCACAGCAGGATCACCTAGACCAAGTGACGCAGGAACACATCCAGGTGGGCTTTACTCATCTTTAGAACTTATTCACCAGTTATAGCACAGAAAGACTATAGATAGCACGGTAGAGACCACATCCCATGCCAAAGTCTCATCCTAAAACTCTACCATGCAGCACTGTAAGACTCACGCTGGCATTTACATTATGAAAAGCTCTGTGCAGATGTCATCACACTGACAAAAAGAGCTTTAAGTTTCAGAGTAGCCCAGTGCCTTGCCCAAACTATAAAGACATTCCTTTTTACAAAAAAAAATAAAATCCACTAAATGAACTTCTGTGACCACCACAGTCCTCAACATGCTCACAAACCAAAACTCACCCCAGGCACTGCAGCTCTGCTGTACTGACACCACAGACTTGAAACCACTGGCACTAGAGCACAAGTCAGCGGTACAAAAAAGGTCTTCAATTGGGATAAACATGACTTTTACTTCATAGTGTTGAACTGGACATTGATTAATTAAGGCATTAGTAAGGCAAAAGCTAATTTTTGCAGCAGATTGCTGGACTCCTGACAGCAGGACAGCTGTGGGTGAAAAGGCAGCACTAGCAAGTAGTGCAGCAATTAAGAGAGGATTTTATTAGTGCAGGATAAAATGAAAGGATGTGATGGCTTTACAGCTGAGAAGTCTGTCATTTTTCGTTCAAACCTTTCTATTATAAAGGCTATAAATCCTTTTAATATCATCCATAGCACAGAACAATTCCTCTCCCTTCCCCCGTAAGAAAGCAATCATTTCACCATACAATTTACCAGGTGAAATGAAATTCCAGAGACAAGGAACACAAAGTGCCTCAACAGGAAAGCTAACAACAATTACAGCCCTCAAATGCGTACATAAGCTGTGACGCAGCAGAGGACATCGCTCATCTCAGCAGCCAGCTATGCAGAGGCCAATCCCTTGGTTTAGACGTACCCAGTTCCACTAGTACTGACAGCAGGTTTTTATGATAAGAGGTTTAGAACTAACCTCGTTGGTCTAACATAAAATTACTTTGCTTGATGTCAGAGGCACATTTTTCATTGAAATGACATTCAGATTCAAATCCACAAATTACAAAATAAAAATGCAGGAGAACAACTGTGCAAGTACCTCATCAACTGCAACCGCCTCCACTCATTAAAACACAGGTTCACAACTGTTTCAAAACCAACTTTTTCTTTTTCTCCAGCCTACTACCGTATTTTCTAGCCAAAACTGATGTTAGATTGTCTTGTATTTGAGATCTAGGTAAGGACATTAACAAGGACGATGCTATCAGTAGTAGTGGCAGTATTACTGCATTAATTTTAAAGCCTGATCAGAAATGAGGCTACTGGAACCCTTTTGCTATGCAGAAAGTCTTACCAACAACTATTTTTAACAACTCTTTCAGAAGCATAGAGAGGATAAAGATCAACTGTCCCAAGCACTTCCTCTCTCAGGCAAGGTGACCATATGGTTTACCACTCAATGCTGATGTCTAAAATCACCCTATAAAGAATCTTCTTTCAGAGCAGAGGGAGGAAAAGGATGCCAAGAAGAGGCAACTACACAGAAGAGAGGGAATATCCCTTTCTGCTGTTTTCAAGAAAGATTTCATATTTCCCTTGTCTCAAAAAGCAGGGTATACACTTGTTTTTTCCAACTTGTTTGGGTAAGGCTCTGGAGACAGTGTCTCTTAAGGCCATTTTCATCACATTGTTTTTGTTTCGTCGTGTTTCAGGGACCTTGACCTGGTCACCTTCCACAAAAAGGTAGCACTTTTTTGTCCACACTGGGAGAGCAATGGATGTTCTTCAGCAAAGCCTGATTCTGAAATCCTCCACCTGGACATACAGGCAACACACAGACTGAAGGTGGGTAGGAAATGGGGTCACAGTGCTTGAGGGTGATCAACAGTGGTTTTTACTCTGGATGACAGCTTGTTACAAGCAGGCTCCTCAAGGGATCAGTGCTGTGCCTCATGCAGTTCAACATCTTCATAAGGGATCTGGATGATGGCATTGGAAGCATACTAAGCAGGTCTGCTGCTGGGCGTGAGCTGGAGCAGCTCAGAAGGGAAAGCCTTTTTAGAGACAAACCCAGACAGGCTGGAAGAGTGAGCAAGGTAAGGTCCTGCACTTGGGATGAAGTAACAAAAGGCTAGGATCTGTGTGGCTGTGAAACTTGAATAAAGCTTGAAAGAGATAGGCCTCTTCTTCCTGGAGCAAAGAGGGTTCAGAGGGAATCTTACCACAGTATTCCAGTACCTGAAACATAATCACCCACAATCATAGACTGTAGGGGTTGAAGGGACTTTTAAAGATCATTTAGTCCAATGCCCCTGCCAGAGCAGGATCACCTAGAGAAGATCACACAGCAATATGTTCAGGCAGCTTTTGATTGTCTCTAAAGGAGACTCCACAACCTCTCTGGGAGCCTATGATAGTGCTCTTGTTACTGTCATAATGAAACAAGTTTTCCTTATGTTTAGGCAAAATTGCCTGCATTCTAGTTTGTGTCCACTGCCCCCTTACTATCACTGGGCACAACTCAGGATCTGGTCCCATCATCTTGACACTCCCTCTCCCTCAGACATTTGTAAGCTTTTACAAGATGATCCATCAGTCTCCTCCATTTCAGGCTAAACAGCCCCAGCCCTCTGATCACCTTTGTGGCTTTGTGCTGTACTCTTTCCAGTGGCTCCTTGTCCTTCTTGAACTGGGGAGACCAGAACTAGATGCAGTATTCCAGATGCCGTCTCGCCACGGCAGAGGGTGAGGAGAACCCCCCTTCACCTACTGGTCACCTTCTTCTTAATGCACCCCAGGAGACCACTGGCCTTCTCGGCCACAAGGGCACACTGCTGGCTCATGGGCAACCTGTGGTCCCATCAGCACTCCAAGATCCCTTTCTCCAGAACTCTTTCCAGTAGGTCAGTTCCCAAGTTGTACTGATCCACGGGATTGGCTGCAGCACAGTTCTCTGGTGTGTCAGCCACTCCTCCAAGCTTTGCATCATCAGCCTCCTCATCCAAGTAGTGATGAATTGATTGGACAGACCCAGTGCTGACCCCAGAGGAACACCATTGGCCACAGGCCTCCAACCTGACTCTGCCCAAATGATCACAACTCTGAGAGTTCTGTCCTTCAACCAGTTCTCAAGCCACCTCACTTTCCAAATCCACAATCTTCCAATCCACACTTCTTAAGCTTGCCTGTGAGGATGTCATAGGAAATGATGTTGAAAGCCTTGCTCAAGCCAAAATGGACTACACCCACTGCCCTCCCCACATCTATCCATCCAGTTATGGCATCGTAAAAGGCTACCAGGGTGGTCAAGCAGGACTTTCCCTTGGTGAGTCCATGTTGAATACTCCTGATAACCCTGCTTTCCTTGAGATCATGTGAGATTATGCCAAGAACATGCTGTTCCATTGCCTTTCTAGGGATGGTGGTGAAGCTGACTGGTCTGTAGTTACACTCAGATCCTCCTTCTTGCCATTTCAGAAGAATGGAGTGACACTGGTTTTTCTCCAGTCTCTGGACACCTCTCCTGTTCTCTGGGAGTCTTCAAAGATGATGGATAGTGACTGAGCAATGATTTCTACCAGCTTCCTTGGCAACTGCAGGTGCATCCCATCAGAACCCATGGATTTGTGGATATCCAGTTTATTTAGCTGTTCTTTCATCTATTATTCCTCAACCAAGGCAAAGTCTTGCCTTCTCCTGACTTCTTCTGGGGTCTTGAAGGTCAGGGACGCATGAGTACTGGCCTGGTCAGTAAAGATGGAGGCAAAGAAGGCATTTGGTGTCTCTGCGTTCTCCATATCCTCTGTTAACAGGGCTCTGATTCATTCAGCAACAGGTCCCACATTTCCTCTCACGTACATCTCCCGTATACTTGAAAAAAATCCCTTATTTTTCTTAAACTCTCTTGATAGAGCTGTCCAACATGGTAGACCAAGGAGACTGAACAGTAACAGGACAGCCATACAGAGAATGTTTTAGTGAAACAGTTCAGTTGAGCTGTTTAGCAATTCAGTTTGTGTAAACACACCAAGGCACCTGGGCTCATTTCACAGGACCACAGAACTGTTTAGGTTAGAAAAGATCTTTAACATCATCAAGTCCAACTATCAAACTAATTCTACCAACCCCAACACTAAACCATGTTCCTAAGCTCCAGATCTCTATGACTTTTCAACTCTTCCAGGGATGGCAATTCAACCTTCTTCATGGGTAGCCTGTTCCAAGGCCTGATGACCCTTTTCAATAGAGAAACTTACTCTAGTATCTAACCTAAACTTTGCCTGGTGCAACTTGAGGCCATTTCCTCTTGTCCTCTCACTCGTTACTTCTGCAATGTGAGTCAGTTCAGAGACAGGACCATGTACTCAGGCTTGTTCTTTCAGCAGAACGAAGCTGTTAATACAACTTAAAACATAACATGAAACTTCAGCTTGAAAACACAAGTGTAACTTCCTGTCACTTACTGGAATCCATTCCTGTTCCATCATCCAAAAAACACAGCATGAATCCACCTCGAAGGTCTTCCCGCCGCTCTACAAGAAAAGAGTTATTCACTATTCCCACAAGCAAAAGTCTAAACGTCCATAAAATGGAATCTGTGTTCATGACAAAAATAACATAGCAAACAGGACTTTCACAAGGCAGGTGTGGCTAAGCTGTAAGAAAAAAGCACCAAGTGTTTCTAACAGAATGACTGAGCTTCTCCTGATCTTTAAACTGCACGTAAACATACGCTACTGGAGTATGTCATATAAAACTGGTTTCTTGATACAGCTACTCACTTTACCTGACCCCAGCTGAAGGTAAGTGCTTCCAGGAGTTGTCTGTAAAGCTACACCTTTCGGGAAGACTGCAGGCACTGGGGCACAGAATGAACAGTAGAATTACAGAATTATTTACATTGGAATAGATCCTTAAGATCAGAGTCCAACCATTAACCCAGCACTGGCAAGGCCACTACTAAACCATGTTGACTCAGCACCATATACACTTCTTTGCAGTCCCTCCAGGGATGGGGATTCCACCACTTCCCTGGGCGGCCTGGGCTATATATGGACAATCCTTTGAGAAGAAATTGTTCCTCATGTCCAACCTAAGTCTTCCTTGGTGCAACTTCAGGCCATTTCCTAACATCCTGTCACTTGTTACTTGAGAGAAGAGACTCACCCTCACCTCACTACCACCTCCTTCCCAGATGGTTGTAGTTGTAGAGGTTGATAATGTGTCCCCTCAGACTCTTTTTCTTTAGACTAAATGACACTAGTTCCCTGAGACACTTCCTGTAAGAGCCATTCTCCAGGTCCTTCACTAGCCTTGTTGCCTTCTTTGTATGCTCCAGCCCCTCAATGTCCTTCTTGCTGTGACGAGCCCAAAACTGAGCCAGTATTGGACATAAGCATCTTTACTCTTACTCTACCACATAGAACACTATTTGCAAGCTAAATCCAAGTTCACTGCTGACACACAAAGAAGCAGCAGGAGTTACTTACCAGTATAAATGTCTATTCTTGTAGCATCTGCATCTCTACAAAGCAATAAAAACATAATTGGTGTCCAAATGTCAAATAGAAATGAAGCATATGCAGTAATTTCCAAGAACTGGCTGCACAGATTAACGAGCCCAAAGGCCCCACAGTCAGCACTATCAGACTGGGAATCCTGAGCCAGGCCTTGACAACCCTTGCAGGGAGGAAACCATTCCTCATGTCCGATCTAAACTTAACCTGGCACAACTTGATGCTATTTCCTCTTGTCCTGTTGGATGTTACTTCATAGAAGAGAATCACTCCTGCCTTACTACAATGACTCTTCAGGTCACTGTTGAGAGTGAGAAGGTCTCCTCTGAGCCTGGTTTTCTTGAGGCTGAACACTCCAATTCCCTTAGCCAGTCCTTATCAGACTCCTCACCAGCTTTGTTGCTCTTAGAATCACAGAATCACTTGGTTGGAAGAGACCTCCAAGATCACCAAGTCCAACCCCACCATGGCCACTAAACCATGCTTCCAAGTGACACATCTACACATTTCATTAACACCTCCAGGGTGGAGACTACCACCTCCCAGGACAGTCTGTTCCAACACCTGCCACTCTTTCAGTGAAGAAATTTTTCCTAGTGTCCAATCTAAGTCTTCCCACACAACTTGAGGCAGTCACCTCTTGTCATATTGCTAGTGTCTTGGCAGAAGAGCTCACTCAGCCATTCCTCGTAAGACTTATCCTCCAGCTACTTCACTAGACTTGCTGCTCTTCTCTGGACATGCTCCAGCACTTCGGCATCCTTCTTATTGTGAGGGGCCCAAAAGTGATTACAGTGATGCATGGCCTCAAGAATGCCAAGTTGAAGAGGATGATCCCTGCTCTGCTCCTGCTGGCCACACTATTTCTCACACAAGCCAGGATGCTGTTTGGCCTTACTGGGCACCTTACGCACTGCTGGCTTATCTTCAGTCAGCTATCAACCAACATGCTCGGGTCCTTTTCCACTGGACAGCCTTCCAGTCACTCTTTCCCAAGCAAGATTCCTGCATAACTTGGTGTTGTCTGCAAATGTACTGAGTGTGAACTCGGTCCCCTCACGTAGACTGTAGAGAAAAATGTTCCAGAGCACAAGCCCCAGTACTGAGCCCTGGGAATACCACTTGTGACTGGCTGACAGCTGGATTTAACTCCAGTCACAACCACTCTGGGCCTGGCCATCCAGCCAGTTTTTCATCCAGTATATGCCTGTCTAAGCCATGAGAAGCCAACTTTTCCAGAATATTGTGGGAAATGGTGTCAAAGGCTTTATGAAAGTCTAAGTAGACAAGTACTGCCTAAACCCAGTGATTTCCAAATACCAAGTTCCCTCTAAAGTATCACAATTGCTCTAACTGTTCTGGCTCTACTTTTCATCACCATACTTCTAACTTAATTTTCATTCTATCCCCATGCTTGGCACTAGTAGTCAAGGACTACCCAAGTATCTCAAGAGTCCCAGTTACAGTAATTATTTTACCAATTTCTTAAACAGAAAAGTAGATTTTTTTCCTTAATCCATATTATGCATTCTAATAATTTCTCTTACAGTTTGATTTGCTCGAAGAAACTTACTTTTTCAAGAATACCTTTTTTTTAATGGGGTAGATGTGGCGGTGTATGAGGATCAAGGAAAATTTAACTGTAGTTTTCTATTAAAATCTTCGATTTTGTAGATTGCATAGTCTACTAGAAGTGAAAATTCCCCAAGAGCCCAAACAGGCAGGGTAACTAAATCTTAAACAAATTTATCTTGGGAATTAGGCAGTCTCAGGCACATACCTGGCATTATCTACAAGTTCAGCAAGGGCACCAAATAAAAACTCATGAGTAGTTCTGCAATGAAACACAAAGTTAGCAGGGTTACAAAGACTCTTAAAAAGAAACACCTTTAAATAAAGAATCCTGGCCACATTTTAACAAATCCAGTTGTATGTCTACCACATGAGTATCTGCAACTGGCAGCAGACTAGAAACCTATCAGACTAGACAGTGTTTTACTGTCAGAGGCAAATCAGTAGCAGGCAGGCTGTCCCATGGAGGCTGATTCAACAAACTGATGCTCCCTGTGGTCTAAAATACATTGCACAGTAAACAGATACAATGGGGAAAATCATTGCCATCAAGAAGGAGCACAGGAACTCATCAAGTATTTATATAAATCCATAATTCTTTACCACTGACACGTCTCTTCATGGCAACTAAACGTCGCATATAGGTAAAACATCAATGAGGATTGTTCATAGGAACCATCTTTCCCACAAACACAGTCACCTTGCTGAAAGAAGCTTCCAGATCGTGGGAGGCTTCCAAAAGTTACAACTCCTACCAATCCAGAGCAGCAGTCTTCTGCCACCACTGTACCACACCACCTTCATAACTCAGTGCTAAAAATCACCTAGGTGGTTGCCACTTCAGCACAATTTCAAAGGCATGTTTCGTTTCCAGCCTTTTAACCACCACCCTTTATTAGCAGCAGTTGTTTGAAAGCCGTTAGTGATGTTCCTCAACCTTGAAAGATTCCTGCATAAAACCCAGAAGCAAGCACAGGCTTTAGCTCTAGTAACTATGCTTCCCTAACAGCTTTTACTCTACAATTTAAAGAATGCTAAGGAAAACACCCATTTAAGACACAAAGTGGGATTTCCGAAGAAAGGTATTGGAACAAAAAAGGCTGAAAATGAAACTGTAGACAGATCAGAAAAGTCAAAAGAAAACATAGTTCCCATATAGCCTGAGACTTCAGTTTAAACATCTACCAATACTGAAACTTCCTGTGTTGTTGCAGGTGAAGTGAAACCTTACTATCAGTAAGCTAAATCAACTCCAGCTCTTTATGTACAATATACGTATCTTCTATTCAGTGTTATTAATGTTGACACTTACTGATATCCAATTGTGAAATGTTTGGCTTGATTGGATCAACTTAGGCAAAACAATGCTTTTTGTAAAAGCTTAGGATCCAACACACTGAAATACTTTACATCCACCACTATCTACTGGTGACAACTCTTCCTCAGTGTCCTTCAAAAAACTTGCTACCAAACTTGAAAAATCTTGAGGCAAGCTGTTGGCAAAATGGAGTCTATCAGAGCTTGCACATAACCTGGAAACACTTCAGCACAAGGGAGACGGTACAGTCAGAGGCAATAAACACGTCCATCAGCCAGAGTACTTGAAATACAGCTATTACTGATCATACAGCAGAAGTGATACATAGAACGGCGGAAGTGTTATCAAAATCTGTCGTCTTAGTGACAACTCATCTTGGTGGAAGCAGACTGGTTGGGACCTTCTTCCAACTTCCACTTGAGATAACTTCACAAAGGTGTGCAGGCTTCACAAGGAACAGGGAAGTCCAACGCTGCCAACATTTTGAAATTTGGATTACAAAAGGTCAATTCAGATGGCTCTGAGAACACAACACATTTCACACACTTCTACAGCCAACCATTTGGAGTAACATCCACTGAAGGAAAGCTTATTTTGTGGGCGGTTCTTAAGAGCATTGTGCCTGTTGGAACCCAGTTGGACTTTTGATCCTACATAGCCAAACTACTACGTAAATACTAATGAAAGACAGAAGACTTCATTTTTGTCCTGAAGGAAGCCACATCTGGGAATATCATTAAGCTCCATATCCGTGTCGGGAACAAGAGGTCCCCTCAGTATTGCACTCCATTTCAGGCCAGAATAAAACCACACAAAAGAAGAAACAAGAGAACTTGATACGTAGGCAGATGCTGATTGGTTATTACTAGTACACTTCAAGTCCACTATTCAATCATTTTGAAATCTTTCTATTTGAATCATCATCTTCTACTCCAGCTACATTCACAGAACAATTGTAGCTACAAAGGAAAAAAAAAGTTCAAGTTCAATCACATGCTTAATCCTAGGTACTGCGGCAGACAATTTCAGCTTTTCAGCTTTCAGCTTCTTCAACTTTTGTATTCAAAATATTCAAAGATAGGTGTTTAAACTCAGATGTGGTTTTGGGAGACTCTCAAGGAACAGCTTTGGAAGTAACTTAAAGGAGTTGCATTTAAATTTTAAGGAAAAGCAATGTGAAGACAAGCAGGTGCCTCTGGGAAGTCATGAAAACAAAACACACATAATTTTCATATGCTTAAACACAGTGACTTTCACTCCTGGATTTAAAAGAACTTTTTTTGGAAAATCATGGAAAGGTTTGTGCTGCAAGGGACATCTTCGACTAGATGAGGCTGATCACAGCCCTGTCTGACCTAATCTGGAATGTTCCCAGTGATGGTGCATCAACCACATCTCTATGCAACGCCAGTCCGCCTCTCAATACCGTGATTTTGAAAAGTTTCTTCTTGATATCAAGTCAGAATTTTTACTTAAACCATCACTCATTGTTCTGTCCTAACAAACCCTGCAAAAAAAAAATAAAATTCTATCCCCACGCAACTATCCCTCAAGAAACACACTTGCAAGCTCGGAAAAAGATAGTGTTATTTTTAAAAATAAATATGGCAAATGAAGCGATTCATACACACGCTGTGAAATCCGCCATCAAACATGGAAACATTAAGAAGCTACTGGAAGATCTGCTGTAGGTCCTCAAGTTCACAGACCAGATAAGCTGCCTTCTCTAAAGCACTTCAAGACTCCACATTCTGCATTCAACATATCGCAGCTTTCCCTAAAGAACATCTTAAAAATGGGGAAAAAAAGCCCTGGTTTCCTTCTGCACATCAACAGCTGATTTTAACTGCAATTTAAAAAAATTCTACCCATGACTACAAAAACATTTTAGCACTGAAATGAAGTTTGCCTGAGACAGTATTGTTTTCCTCAACGAGAAACAGTATTTCAAAAGAGTGTCCATTTCAAAAGTTCTACATTGTTCTTGGATTGGTTTGGGAATGGTGTTGGGTTCGGGTTTTTTTTTTTCTTTTCTTGACATTGTTTATTTGTTACAGGGTCACCTGGGTTTGGTATTTTTCACTGTAAAACAAATTTACTCCTATTGTTTCCATTGCTATGCTTAGGAAGCACTTGGTTTACAAACTGATCCACATAATCACAAAAGGCTCTTTGTTCACGAAGGACAAAACGCCCTGGCTTTGGTTCACTCATATGCGTTAGCTTCCAGCTCCTCCTAACCACTCCGTAATGCAGTGACGCACTGCCGACTTGTACCACACCAGAAGCAGACCAGCAGCATGAGTACAGAAAGTATGGTGACAACATGAAGTAGCTTTAATATTTAATACTTCAGAGCGCCAACAACACTTCAGCATTTTCTGCAGCACAGACATTATCTTCGTAAGACAGCCATAGTTCTTACATTGCGCAAGCAAACACAAGCTGTTGACAGATCTACCATATGGTCTTCTAATCCATAAAAATATTTGTTTTCCACAAGTGGACACGAGAACCTCACAAATCAGCACCAGGAACAAGACTCAGTATCGTCCACCACCTCCAGGCACCAGAATGTTTACTTCATATCAACTAGTAGCCACATCAGAGAGCAAAGCCACAGGTCATAGACATGGGGTTACACCAGACTGTCACTTGGTTTCTTCTCCTGTGCAAACCCCATTGTTTTCCAAATCATGACAATGAATAGGCAATAATGCACTCTGCCTATTAGGCAAGATCCATTTTGTTTCCTCTTGGAGATGTATCTTGTGCTATCACAAAAACCTTGGCTTTGAAATCTAGTCATCCACATTTCTCAGCATCACAAGCCTTTAGACTGCTGCAGACCTGCTGTGGTCCTTCACTCTAATCTTGCTTTCAGACACTGCACAAGGAAAGCAAGAAGATAAGCCTGCACTTCATTTCTTCCTCTGTTGATGGTAACAGTAAGCGCCAACTCTTCACAAAGCATCAGATGACAGTATTACACTGGCGACCAGCTGATCAAAATGAAGAAGCATCAAATGTGGTTCACATCATTCCTCCAGGGTAGTTCAGCTAGAAGCAGCTTTTTCTTTAATCTCTTCAATATGTGGTACTACAAAGGACTATTGTGTGCAACAGGCAGGTCTCGGACATGTGCTTAACCCTGCTAAGTGCCATTTCCTGGCGGTACTCCTCGTTTCTTCGATGTACTCAGAAGCAACCCATTTTAAACAAGACCTTTGACTCTTCTCAGGAGATTCTCTTTTGGGAAGTTCAGCAGTGTTGGGGTTTAGGCCTAGCCAGAAATAGAGCAGCATGCTTGCTCACTACACCCCCAATAATGGTACAAGGGGGCAAACCAGAAGAAAAAGGTAAATATTCATGGTTTGAGATAAGGACAATTTAATAGGGCAATATAAAAAGTGAATAAATAATAACAATTATACTTATTAAAGACTATATAAGCCAAGCGATGCACAGGGCAACTGTTCACCATCCAGAACCCAGTGCTGCAATCCCTCCTCCTCCCCCAGTTTAAATACTGAGCTTGACATCACCTAATTTCAGACATCCCCTCGGCTGGTTCCAGTCAGCCACATGCCCTCTCAGGTTCAGGTGACAAATAACTATGTCAGATGAACCCAGGGAGAAGACAGGCAAAAGCCACAGCAGTTTCAAAGCGCTAATCACAACAAAAAATGTCATATTGCTAGGTGAGATATCCCTGGGGCACAAACAGGCACCCTGGAGGGCTGGCAGTGGCTCCAACGAGGCCACGTGCTATGAGGAGTGGCACGGCCCGAGGCATGGAGCGGCCTCCTACCCTGAGCCCTGCCTGAGGCCGGGCCTCTCCACGCACCGTTACTCTCAGAGCTGCTGGCCCGCCCGCTACGCAACCACAGCCCTGCCTGGGGCCACTCGCCAGGGCCAGGAGCGTTGCACGAGGCGACCAGGGCACGGGGGCCGACGCGGCCTCGGCTGGGCGCGTCCTTTCCCTGCATCATAACTCCCCCGCCGCCCCGGGTACTCCATGGCCGCCCGGAGGGCCGCGGCCCGGTACTCACGAGTTCGTGTGCAGGTACTCGAAGGTAAGCTGGGCGCGGTTCAGGCTGTTGTAATTGGCCAAGGCCATGGCGGCGGAGGCTGAGCCCAGGCCGCCCTCCGCGTGCGCCGGCGGTCCCGCGCGCCTCGAGGCCTTCCCGCCCTCCCAACCGCCCACTACCGCCGCCGGGGAACCACTCCTGCCGGGAGGCCGCACACACGTAACCCACCCCAGACCGCAGCCGCTGCGAGCGGCTGCTGCTGCCCAACACCCCCTCCCGCTCCCGCCCCCACCCCTGCTTTGTCTCCGCTGCTGCTGCTAGCGCACCCCGCTGCCGGCCGCGACTGCTCCCGGCAGGGGCGGGGCCGGTATGCTCACCTCCCATTGGGCGGGTTGCAGCACGTGACGTGAGAGCCATGGCGGGAGCGGGCGAGTACGGTGAGTGCGGCGCGCGCAGCTGCTCGCCAGCCGCAGCGCAGCGCGAGCTCGCTAGTCCCCGCGCGCCCCCGCGCCCGTCTCTGCGCTACCCTTCTCCTCCCACCTTGGGACCGCCCCTGCCCGGGCTTTTGCACCGCCCCGCCGCGGGCGCGCGCCTCAGTGCAGGAGCTGCAGTGGCGGCCGCAGGAACTGGAGTGGGAGGGCGGCGCGGACGGGCCTGGGGACCGGTAGGTGGCGGGAGCAGCGTCCGGCCCGCGCACGCAGAAGAGGCCTCGCCGCAACGGTGAGCCCCGACCGCCGCAGGGCCCGGCCCGGTTTCTGTCCGATAAGGGAGACGACTGCGGCGAGCGCGACTCGGCGGGTGAGGCCGACGGTAACTCTGAGGCGGCGGGGTAGAGCGGAGCGCGAGAGGCCTCCCCGTACCCGGAAGTCGCTAGCGCGGCGGCTTCGTGAAAGAACGCGGCTGGATGGAGACGCACCGCCGGGAGCCTGCCGGACCCTGGGCCGCGGGAACCTCTGGAGTTGTGCGGCTGCCGGGTGCCTGCGGCTGGCAACGAGGACACCCGGAGAAGGCTCTGGAGAAGCGGCTGAATGTGCACGTAGTTATTAAAATGTCTGAACAGAGACAGCATGTGAAACCAGCTCTTCTCGCTTCAGTCGTGTAACTTTGATTTGTATGGAAATCCCAGAGGGGTTGAGCAAAGCGGGTCCGCCTACCCTGTTCACGGCTTTGCTGGACCCTCGAGCTGCCCACTGGGAAAACAGCAAGTTCTCCTTCCAGAACAGACTTCAAACAGGATGGCTGTGTCCGCTGAGTCTCAGATAACAGGAGTCTGATCTAAAGATCCAAAATCAGAAGAAGTTTACTCTTGAAGAAACTGATGCTTCTCAGTGAAGCGTTTAATTATTGTGGCTGGTGAATGGATAAAATCTGAGCTTCCTGCCCGAGTTGCTTGCCTCCCATTTTGTTGGCAATACCTGCTGGCCTGTGCATTTGTGTAAAATGGATTCCCAGTGGCATGCTAGCCAGAACAGATGGGTCTGCAGCTTTGATCCATGAACTTCACTTCCCAGCACAGTATCTGGATCTGCTCATGCTCAGATGTAAAGATTTCTTAAAGCCAGCAAGTCGTGTCATTCCTGCTAATGGCGATTGCTGTGTGTAGTCATCAGAAACTCACTGCGTACATGCATGCAATGACTCTTATCTCTGAAAAGCTATGCACAGCAGAGCATTAAAGCTCCGTGAAGGAATTAGGGAAATTACTAGCAACAGCTGTGGTTAGGTGTCATTGAGTTTATGCAGAATGTGATTAACCTACTTGAGTGTTGTAGAGATTGTAGCATCATCTGTTGTGCTCAACTTTTATTTCATCATATTGCAGAGCATATCAGAAGCATTGTTCAAAAGCAATATAAATCTCATCAGTGCAGGGCTGAAGTAATTGTCCTGATACATGTGCCTAAGGAATGTGAACTGCTGTGTCTTGTCAGCCTTGCCCTCTTTGTTACTCTGGATGTCTCTTCCTGATAGAAATCTTGTCTCATCATTTTCAGGGAGGAACCAGTGTTCCTTTCCTGACACTGAAGAGGTTGACACAGTTTTCACAGAGTACTGCAGCACTCTGAAACAGAGCTGTTGCACACCTTCCTGCTAAAGCATCTGACCTGCTCCTAGGACAGTCTGACTGGATGCCAGTCCTTTCCATCTGGCCCTTGGGAGAAGACCAGTACATTGCAGTTCCATCTTATTTGGTCAGTCCCAGGCAGGAAATGACACTTTTCCATCCCACTGTTTGGAGGGATTGAATTCAATGTCTTTTCTTGTTTGTTTTTATGACAGAAGTTAAATGAAAATTTCATTCTTAGACTTTCCATAGCTGTTCTGAAGTAAGTTTCAGACATGTTTCTGATTTCTGCTCTTTGCTCTCTCTTGCCCAAGTCTTGAAGGGATTATATCACTGCTCAAGAATCCTCTAACCTGCAAGACTTTTAAGAGTACTTCATTTAATGTACCTTTTACAAAACGAATTTTGGATCCCACCACAGCTCTACCTTGGCTACAGAACTGTTCTTTGGTGGGAACCTGTCAGAAAGTGGATAATGATAACACACTTTTTACCCATGTGATGCTGCTGCAAACTGCTGAGTTCCTTAGTGCTTTTGAGATGGAAGTCTTCCCACTGCAAATTCACATTTATCTTGTCTTGGTGAAACTCTACTTTGGAAACTAGCTCTCCAAACATTGTTTTATAGTACTAGACCTCTGTTAAACTGATTATGAGATGCAACTTCCTTCTTTATTTTCATCTGCTACTGACACCGTTTTCCTGAGTTGTTGTTCTGCACCAGGGTCTCTGCAGCCATCTGAAGTGAAAAGGCAAAAGTCAGGCTTCTTGAGTGTCACAGATAGTACTGTCTGACCTTGGAGGGGCCTTTGTTGCAGTAGAAAGCAGCAGTTTGCTCTAGTGCAAGTGACTTTGCTGATTAATGACCTGTGATTGGTCCAGCCTGTACATGCGTGTCTTGAGACAAACTGTACTCTCTTTCTTTACTTCATGGCTGATTTTTCTACTCTGAAGTAATCCCCAAATCCCCTTGTAAAACTAGACTTTTGATTCCACACTAGTCACATTTTGTGTTTCTGGGTTGAGCAGCAAGAATTCACATTCAGTCCTTTATAGCGTTTTCTGCATCCTCAGCGTGGCGCAGGATTTTGCTAAGTGTCTTGTCACCAGAGTCTGGGCCATAGCTTGTGGTCATTGAGCAGTTTTTGTGGCCTTTTTTCTGAAAATTTGGGATAGAATCTTAGAATCGTCATGGCTGGAAAGAATGTCCGGGATCATCAAGTCCAACTCTCATCCCAACATCTCCCAAACCCCTAGATCACGGCCTTAAGTGCTTTATCTACTTGTTTTTTAAATACCTCCAGAGATGGTGACTCTACTGTTCAGCCCTTGAATCAATAGCTACACTTTTTCTCCCCTGATTTGTAACTAGGCTTCCAAACCAGTATTTAATGGTCGTAGTGGTAAATGTCTGTAGTGGTAAGTGCTATATTCTACAACAGATCAGTGTTAATAGTGTAGCAAAGAGTCTTTTCCACACTCATATCACATTTCTTATTAAGTGACCTTATTCTGCATTTATGCACATAGCAGAACAAACCTTTGCACTGCATAAATGCAGTTTTCACTGACAAATAATCACTGCAGGCAGTGGAAAATAAATCTGTGGATATTCTTAGTAATCCTCAGGGACTTACTGATCCTTCCTTTATCTTTACTATTTTCTGGAAGTTAACAATAGCATCCAGCAGTGTGTTTCGGTACAAGTTCCTTTGACTATGACAGCATTTGCCCAAGTTCTAGGTCTGTGTTGATTTTCTACTGAACTTTCAAGATACTTGAGAAATTTGGATACAGTTGCAGGCCACAGTGGCCTCAGCTGCATGGATCTGTTTACCACTATCATGAGTGTGCAGAAAAAATTTCAGAGTGCCTTCCTTAAAGGGCTCTGAAATCAGTGTGTTGCCTCACAGCTTTTTGGTTTATTCTTTCACGTAGTGGCGAACACTGGCTCTGCTGAATGATTCACTCTGTTTATCTCAGAGTACAAAATGGAAACTTCCTGCTATGAAATAAGCTACCCTTTCAAAACAGCTCAAGGTATTCTTTGAATGGACTGTACCTGTCTCACTCAGAGAAGAGCTGCATTATTCATCAAAATACTCATCAAATTGTGGAAGATGATTTCCTGGCATAGCTGATACATGTGCCCAGCAGGGGAGGTGCCTCACTAGACCTGCTGTTTACAAAGAGATCTTGTGAGAGAAGTGGTGGTTGGAGGCTGTTTGAGTCTTAGCAATCATGAAATTATCAAGTCCTCAATCCTTGAAATAAGTAAGGATTAAAGATAAATAAAAGATTAAGATCAATAAAACCACCACAGTGGACTTCTGGAGGACAGAGTTTGGCCTGTTTAGGAGACTGACTGACAGAGCCTCTTGGAAGACACTTCTGAAGGACAAAGTGGTCCAGGAAGGCTGGGCATTCTTCAAGAAAGTGCTCTAAAAAGCGCAAGAGTCTGCTGTCCCCATGTGCCACAAGATTCAGGCAAGGAAGACCAGCCTGGCTGAACAGGGCCTGCTGGGCCTCAGGGAAAGATGGAAAACTTACATCTTTGGAAGAAAGGGGAGGCAACTCAAGAAGAACATAGGGATCTAACCAGGGCATGTAGAGAGGAAACCAGAAAGGCCAGTTAGAACTCAGTCTGGCCACGGTAGTGAGGGACATCAAGAAATGTTTCTACAAGTAGATCAATCGCAAAAAGAATCTCCACCCCTTGCGAGGTATGGAGGGGAACATTATCGCAAATGATGAAGACAAAGCTAATGTACCTACTGCCTTCTTGCCTCAGAGGTTAGTGACCAGTCCAGTTATCTTCAGGGTATTCAGACTCTTGGGCTGGAAGATAGGGTTGGAGAGCAGGAAACACTTTCCATAGTCCAAGAAGGAGCAGTTAACAACTTGCTAAGTCACCTAAACACTCACAAGTCTATAGTGCCAAATGGGATCCATCCAAGAGTGCTGAGGGAGCTGGCAGAGTAGCCTGCCAATCTACGGTCCATTATTTATTAATTCTCCTGACTTAACAGTGGTGGTCCCAGATGACTGGAGGCTGCTAATGTGACACCCACCCACAAGAAGGGGAGGAAGGATGATCTGGCCAACTACAGGCCTGTCAGCCTGACTTCAGGGAAGATTATGAAGCGATTCACTGAGCAGACTTGCACAGCAAGTGCAGGATAGAAGGGAATCAGGGCCAGCCAGCAGAGGTTGATGAAGGGTCAACCTGATCTTCTTCTGTGGCCAGGTGACCAGCCTAGTGGATGAGCTGTGAATGTTCATTGCTTAGACTTCCATAAAGCTTCTGGCACAGTCTCCCCTAGCATTGTCCTAGAGGAGCTAGCTGCTCATGGCTTAGACAGGTGGAGTCTTTGCTGGCTAAAAAACTGCATGGCCAAGCCCAGAGTTGTGTTGAGTAGCGTTAAACCAAGTTGATAGCCAGTCACAAGCTGTTCCCTAGGACTCAGTACTGGGGCCACTCTTGTTCAACATCTAGGAGATTGAAGGAACCCTCAGCAAGTTTGCAGATTACACCAAATTGTGTGGTTTTGTTGATCTACTTGAGAGTAGGAAAGCCCTGCAAAGGGACCTGGACAGGCTGGATCAATAAGACAAGGTCCACTGAACGAGGTATAACAAGACCAAGTGCTGGGTCCTACACTTTGATCACAACCCTTCAGTGCTGCAGCTTTGGGGAATAGTGGCTGGAGAACTGCTCCAGGAAAAGAACCTGGGGGTGCTGATTGACAGTGGCGAAATATGAGCCAGCAATGTGCCCAGGGAGCCAAGAAGGCCAATTGGATCGTGGCCTGTATCAGAAACAGTGTGGCCAGCAGGACTGGAGAGGTGATCAGCCTCCTGTACTGCGCACTGGGGAGGCCTCTTCTTGAATATTGTGATCAGTTTTGGACACCTTGATACAAGAAGTACATTGAAGTGTTGGAGTGGGTCCAGAGAAGGTCAAGGAAGTTACTGAAAGGCCTGAAGGACAAGTCTAATGAAGAGCAACTGAGGGAACTGAGGCTGTTCAGTCTGAGGAAGAGACTGATGGAAGACCTTACTGCTCTTCACAACTACCTGTGAAAGGAGGTTGTAGAGAGAGGAGCGCTGGTCCCTTCTTCCAAGTCACTAGCACTAGGACAAGAGGAAATGGCCTCAAGTTGTACCCAGGGATATTTAAATTAGACATGAGGAAAAATTTCTTCACTGAAAACGTGGTCAGGTATTGGAACAGGCTCTCCAAGGATGGCTTCTTCACCATCCTTGGAGGTGTTCAAAAAACGTCTACATGATTTGATGGCCATGGTGGCATTGGGTTGATGGTTGGACTTGATGATCTTTGAGATCTCTTCCAACCTTAACAAGTGTATGACTCATCATTGTCTACCTCGAAAATCTGAGGACTGAACTAGGATAGGGAGTCTTCTCTGTACATCCTTAATCCTGGCCCCAGGCAGGCAGCAGACATCCCTAAGAAGTGGGTCTGGTCTGCATATAGTCACGTCTGTCCAGCCTCTCTATCTTTCACATCCAGTATAGTAGAGCAATTTGCTGACTAAGTGCAAAGGAGTCATGGAATGAGACCTCTCTTCATGAAAGTATTTTGTTCTCCCATGTCAGGAGAACTGAATGCTGCCTTTCTTCTCTCCAGAACAGTCATTTAGTGAGCAGTGAGTCAGTCGGTGAGAACGAAATGCAGAAGAGCCCGCAAGAATCTAGTAGAAGAGGAGCAACAGTGGTGTCTTAAAAAGAATTAGCTGACAACCTTGGAAATGCAAAGAGGCATGCTGCAAACGGCATGAAGTGATCATTTGTCAGAGCTTTACAGTTTAGCCTGGGGTGGATAGTTTTTCCCAAGGATGCTAAAAACTACCCGAGCCTGGCGGTTTCCTTCTTTCAAAGATGTGATTGCCAGACGTTTTTAGTAGCCTCTACTAACATGAGAAGGTGTGCAGGCTTCCTGACAAGGTGGCTTTTTTCATGGGTAAATAGCTTTTTGTCCTGTCTCATTGTTTGAAACGTGGTCTGTTTAACCTGTGGGTTTTTATTCAGCTCAGAGCTCAACAGCGCAGATTTTTAAATCAGCTTCACCAAAAACAACCCATGGAGCAATGACATTATTTTAGCCATTGCACACTGAAGTTAACTTGTTCTTCGCTCACACCTTTTGTCTAAACACAGTTATTTTCATTAAGACGTATCAACTTCAAAAAGGTTTTATCAGCAGAGTTGGATCATCTTCTGTGGTGGTTGGACAAGGTCTCACTCTGTAATCACATCAGTGTCCAATGTGGAGGATGTTTGCAGATGTCTCCATGCTTGTTCATGACATCCTGAGCTCTTCTTCTTCACGAGGTCTGGCTTTTTCCTGTGCTTATGAGCTGAATAGTACATGTTCTTTTTTCACAGGAGTCTTAAGTCTTTTAAAAAGATGAAGACAATTGCTCTGCAAAGGTAGCTTTGCCTGTGTCCCTCTTCCCAAACAATTTCTCTGCCCCCCCACTTAACCTGACTGCCAATGAAAAACAAAGTAACCATAGGCTCATGAGCCGTGTGCCATGTTTCCTGTAGGCATGTGAGATGTAGTAGGTATATGAAAGCTTGTGAAGGGAGACTGTCAGCTGCAGCATCCATGGTGGCTGTTGAAATGTGTGATCTTAGTGCAAAGGGACAGACAGATGCCTGGCCCTGAGTTAAAGGTCCCAGAGGTGACTGTAGGCCTGGAACAGAGTGGAAAGGCCAAAGGAAGGGCAGCCCTCACCTGGGGCTAAGTAAACAGAGCAAGAAACAACCAGATGAGGGGGACAGTGTCAGTCTTGCCCTGGGTAGAGTGCCTAAGGGCAGTGAGGCCTGACTGGGGTCACTTACCAAGGCTGTAAAAACTGACCAATGGTGTAATATCAGCAAAACTTGAGGCTGTGTAGAGCAAGTGGGAGGGGAAAGAACTAAGGTTTCATTGATATGGAAGGGGGAAATGGGGGCAAAACAGAGGGCAAAGAAAAGCAAACCCTGTGTTTGGGGCTGTTCAGAGCCAAGGTGGGCATCAGATGCAGTTCAGAGCAGGACAGTAAATCTGATGTGGCCATACAGGTGGGTTGACTTCTGTGGCCAGGGGTTGAAATGTTACTACCAGCACTGCGGGAGCGTCGGCGGGAGGAACAATGCAGAGCAATTGATGTTATTCGTAAAGCATTGTTCAGATTTATTATACCTAAACATTAGTTTATATAGAGTTAGGCTTAACGGCGTGTTGTAAGCTTATTGGTTCTTAAGTCTATTGCTATATGATTGACATAACTATTCCAAACACTTATTGGTTAGAGACCTGATACCATACAAACAATTAAACTCTGTTCTGACTACAAGTCACAAAAGCATCCCGTCTTAGCGCCTTGGCCTTGCTTAATACAATGTTACAAGGCTTCTGCTGAGTCCTTGGCTTCATCCTTGGTCATAATCTCGTCGTCCATGCTATCTTCAATATTCAATCATCACACCAGCTGCTTCCCAGGCCTAATTCAATTCTAACTGTTCTTGCTCAAAGCCTGGATTGTACACAGCCTCTATCGATCCATGTCCCTGTTCTCTTAGCCACTCTGCAACACCAGCACCACTGAAGAAGTTTCTTTACATGTCCACAGTAAGTGCGGCTCAAACTGCATCTCAATTCATCTGAATCACAGAAAAGACCTTCTAGGGAATCTTACTTGTGTCCACATCCCATACAAAAGGACTAAAGGAATACCACAGAGTTCCCTTTCTGCTGCTGCCCTCCAGGCCCTTCCCCAAGCTGCTGCTGGCAGTGTCTTTTTTAATTCAGTGGAGTTTCTTCTTGCAGACCCCACCACAGACTGCACAGCACACCCAGGCATTTGGCTCAGACTGGGAGGTGACCCTTGCCAGGAGATGTTTCAGGGACATGTGCATCTCTGCGCCACCAGAAGCTATCCTTTCTCTAAACCCTACATGGGGAAGCTGCCTGAAAAGTAAGGAGTTTGCATCAGGAATGACTCAGGGCTGTGGTATATGGCATTCTCAAATATTTATTTCAGTGTTGGTATAAATGTTTTACTTGCAGATAAAATAGTGTAATTGGCCAATATTCCACCAAATCTAAATATTTTGCTCTAAGACTGTACTTCCTCGCTCACAGAGATTTGACTGCTGACAACACAGTTCAAGCTCTGGGCATAATGAGGGCTTCCCTCCACTCTGCTGTCTGTTTACATGTGACTAAAGCCTTAATCCAACCACTGTCATAGCAAGGGAAGAGAAGACAGTTTGTCCTTGGATAATCCAGAAAAAGAGCTTTTCATCTGGCAGACCTTTCCACTGGAAGATGAAAGTGCACATGAGAAAAGGATGGAATAATGGGGGATGAAAGTTCAGCCTCACTGTCCTACCTGCACTGGTTGTGCAGGAAAGGGGACGCTTGCCAGGAACAAGGTACCTTTGCAAGAACGGCCACACCGTCCCAGAGCTCATGCAGTACAAGAAGCCCTGGGACTGGTGTGTAGCACTGTGTGCCATGCTTGGGCCTTGTCCAGGCAAACTCCTTGAGGGTTTCCAAAGCTGAACAGCCTGTGCAGGTGCTTGCCTTCCCTCTGGTTTGACAAAGGTGTCACTAGTTCTGTAGTGCTGGAAGGATTTCTGCTGTGGAAAACCGTCCTACCCTACACCCGGATCTCTGCTGTGTACCAGAAGTGGGAAGCCAGAGACTGTAGAGCACCACAAACTAGAGGCAGCTGCTTTTCTGCCTGCATGGGATGGTGAAAAGGGTCAGGTATGTGGTACATTTCTGGGCAGAACTTTTATTCTGAAAGAGCGAAGAGCCCCTGAGACACACAAAATACTAACTCAAGAGCAGGAAGGTCATGAGGGTGCAAGCCCTCACAGCACAGTCAGACTCAAGGCTGGTGGGTGCACTCAGGGCCATGTCGGTGCAGCATGGTGGATCAGCCAAAGGGCACATGGCTGGCTGTGGGATGATGGGGGCATGGCAGGGTATAGCCACACTTGGGGTAGCCACAGTGAAGAACGTAATCAGATTGCTTGCAGACTAGGTATCTGGAGCAGGAACTCCTGTTGGATTGGAGCACAACAGTCAGCTGTAGCTGAGTCACAAGTACAGGGCTGGTTTGTGATCTCCAGACATGCTGGAGCTTGCAGATAACCCCAGTTCAGTGATTCAAGCGGAGACTTACAAGAATGACCTCCAGAAAAGTGCATCATAGGGAGCCCGCAGAGCAACAAGGGGTGCTGCTAGAGATGTTTGCTGTGGGATAAGGACCTGTTCATACCACTTTTGCAGTGAATAAATGAATCCTCCATCTCCAGAGTGAAGTTGAGACTACATAGGAAGTGCCAAATGGAGTGCTAGCAGTCATTACAAGGCATTTTAGTGCAGCATAGGTCAGCCTGCCTGCAGCAGACAAGAAATACCAGCAAGGATTAAGAGTCCAGTGCAAGACTTGGCAGAGTCACAGCTGGGCAGAGAAGACTCCTGGCCGGGCAACTGTTTGGTTCTTATATAAGCTGTCTAGACCAGACAAGAAGAAGTTAAGCCAACCCTGGTATAAGTCTATCACGCACTGCACAGATGGTTTCCAACTTCCAGCTTTGGTATCTGAGCTTGTGCAAACAAGAGGGTGGACAGAAGAAGGGTGTTAGCAGTCAAGCCAGCTCTGCATCGGAGAAAGTCTATGAACAGCTATAAAAATAATGGAAAAGAGCAGTAACGAGATGTGTTACAACTAGGGAAACATTGGATGTTTTGCATGAAGAAGGTGTGCGTAGCTTTGCCAAGAAAAGTCTCCTGATGGTGAGACCATGAGGCTCAGGTACTGCAAAAGGACAGAGCACCAGCTGCTCCTGGGGAGGAGCAACCCTGAAGAGCACATGTACACTCAGAAATATTTTGCCAGGTTTTTCTAATTTCTTGACTGTTCCAGTGGAAACTCAAGTGGATATAAAGAGAAAATGTCATAAGAAAAGAGCATAATCTTTAAATAGTGCTCATGGTGAGTGAGACTGAAAGTCCTGTAGCTGGAATGGGTACTAAAGCAACCAGAGCTGTCACCAGAGAGTGACAGAGCAAGGCTCATCCTCTTGGTCCATAAGGAGCTTGGGTCAGCCATCACCAGCTGGCAGGCTGAGGAAAGCCAAACCTTGCACCGAGTGGCAGGATATGACCCACTGGGTGCAGCACACCAGGCAGCACTTTGTCAGCACATGATTTGGCTCATTAGCGAATACCAGCACTGGTCTCTTAGAGGTTTTTCTTAACATTACAGCTTCCAGATTTCTTGGAGCAATGCTGTTTCCATACTGCCAAAGCACCATGAGAGAAAAACCATAGAGTAAGGAGACACAAGCCATTCAGCCTGGACTTCCTACCTGCCTGTGGCTCTTCTGGCACTGTTGGTAGGAGCAGGTTTGTCTCAAACTTGCCAGTCCTGCTGGAGAATCTGTGTCCCTCACTGAGGCTGCCTGCAGCCTGCCAGTGATAGTGCATTATGCCAGGGCACTTGAGGTAGCCCTGGGTTTGGTTCTGCATCTTCCTCCAAAGAGGCAATTTGGCTGCTCTAGGGCAAGTCAGATTGCCTTGGCTCGAGGCTGCAGAGAAGGCTTGGAGAGTTTAAAGGTCCTGGCCACATCTGCCTAGGACTGTTTGTCTGTGACACAGCAATGCGACTTCTGTGTCTTTCCTGTAGTCCCAGTAACCCTGAGGACCTTCCCCAAACCCTCCTTGCGATGAGAATCATACTGTTCTTGACACACAGACAAAAGCCCTAACTGACAGGCAGGGTCCTCGGAGATGCAGATGGCTGCTTCTGCACAGCCCCTGGAAGGGCTGATGTGTTCAGGGAAGTGTCTGAAGCCTGGGCTTTAGGGGTGAGTTACCAGTGGCATCTTTCCTGAACCCACATCCTTTTCCCAAACTCTTCCTTTCTTGGCCACAGCACATCTCAGCGTTATGATTTATAGACTTGAGAGGTGTCCCAAAAAGGGAAAAAATAGCTGTGTTCACTCAGAGTGACAAAAAATTGGAAAGAATGGGGAGGTGCTGAGGAGGGATGGGTCACCTCTTAGGAATGTCCTGCCTGTGAATGCTCTGAAGCAGCCTCTCTCTCAGTTACATACAGCTGGGGCTTTGTGCAGGCTCACAAAACTGAGGCCAAGCTCAAGCCTCCCTCTGGTCTGAAAGCACTGAAGACTTTCTCTCAAGCTGCAAGTGGGGCTTTTGACGTAGCCAGGGGCTGTGGTCATCTGTGGACATCTCTATGGCCATCTCTATGGCCCTGTGGGTCAGCGTCCTCTTACTTTAGGAGGATTGCAACCCTTCAAAGGGTGGAAGAAAGGCTGACAAGTGACATCTAGTCTCAGCCCAGCAGCACTGGCTCTGCAGGGTCACACCTCTGCAGCAAGCTCAGTTGCCAGTGCTGCAGGGAGTGGGGCCACTCAGCAGTTAGACCTGTGCAGCCACAACAATGACTGTGTCCTCGGCCTGGGCACACATGTTCCCATGAGCAGATGCGCACTCTTTCTCACAGGCTGACAGCCCTGTTCGTGCTGGAGATGCTGGCACCAAAGCTCTGACCATTGCAAGCACTCTAGTCCCTTGGGCCTACTGCCAGAGAGTAGGCTGCAACCTCTGGGACCATGCTGTGAGCCGATGCCAGCTCCACTCTAGCCTCTACCTCCAAGCTCCCTCTGCTCTCAGCAGACACGGTGTTCTGTTTGCAGTCATGTCCTGCACTGTGAGGTGCTGTGCAGCAGCATCATCCATCCCTGGGCTTGGCTCCTGTAGCTGGCAGTATTTCCCTCTCTGGTCCTTTGGGAGCACAGAAAAGATGGATTCATGGCCAGGAGGTCCCTAGTGAGGAGGTGCTTTAGCAGCAGCAGATCCAAGCTGCCATGGTAAATGTGGTGTCATAGGACAGATCCTGGCAGGGGGGTCCTGCTGGGCCCTTTTCTGGGTCTTTTGGCAGGGCAGGGAGTAGGACAGGCTGTGCTTGCTTCTCAGGATCCTCAGGGGACTCCTTGCAGGGCAAGGGCCAAAGGTGAGCAGAAGGAAAAATCCAGGCAAGGGATTCACTCATGTAGGGTTTAACTCCTTCTAGCCGTGGCTGTGGCAAGGCAAGAGCACAGTACTCTGGTGCTGCAGCCCCCACAGAAGACCATGAGATGCACAAGAGGGGGCATGGAGATCACGTGCTGGCTGACCCAGTATGTGTGTATGCAGCACAGGATACTTCATCTGTGAGAGGCTGCTACCCAGAAGTTCAGGTGCATGCTCTGTGCAGGCTGAACCGCCCGAGCACTCACCACCAATTGTCCCAGTTTGCAATGCAACACCAGTACAGAGCCAGGCCCCTGGAACAGCAAGACATACGTGCACCACTGCTCAAGCATGCCCGCTCTCTGCAGCATAGTGCAGCCACCTGCCATGCACACCCAGCCCTATGCCAGGGCACCTGCACCATTGTGGGCAGCAGGAGTAGACAGACTACAGCCTGGAGACAGATGGACAAACCCGCCCATTCCATTCCTTGTAAAGCAACAACAGAGATCCAGTCCTGGAGGTCTGCACAAATTGCTTCTAGCTCAGAGAAGCAGCGCATATGTTCTGCATGCTGGTTCCTGTACGTGCCAGCCAGGCATGACAATGGGATTCCTCACTGCCTGCAACAGCACTGGCCCTCCTTGGGCAGTGTGGTGCCCCAAAAGTGGGACCTTCCTTGTCAACACAGCTCCTTCCTATCTCAGGAGATGCAGCACACCCAGGGCAGGCAGGAGGCTGCCAGGTGCCTGTGCCAGCAGCAGGATGTGAGGAATCCATTGCACCTGATCCTGCCCTGGCTCTCAGCAGGACATGAGTCACCATTGGGAAATGAGGACATATGTTTAGGCATAAGTGCCCTGTCCTAAGCAAATGGCACCAGTTCACCACTTTAGTGCAGGCAGATGGCCGCTGTGGCTGGTCTGGCTACAGCAGAGCTGCTCTGCTGCTGCCTACCTCTGGCTGCACTGCTTGTCACTCTGCTTCACAGACCCTCCTGTGTGCTTCCTGACCACCCACCCTGCCCTACCTGGCCTCCATCCACACCCCATGAGGAGAGCTTGAGGAACAGCCCTTTGTGTATCCTTTGTCCTGCTACAACACTTTGGGGTGTATGCACCTACCCTTGGGGCCTGCCACCTCTTTGGGGAAGGGACAGCCCTATATTCACCCCCAGGTCTTGCTGCTCTGGCCTATCTTCTTACGAGTCTCAGCACTAACACAGCTACGTGGTGCCGAGGGAGCTGCTGTCCAGGAAGGTCTTTGGCATGTCCTCACACTCAAGGGTGTAGTTCTCAGGAGGGAGAGGAGGAGGAACAGAACCTTGCTGCTTCTGCAACCCCAGGGAGTCAGAGCTTTTCCCTTGACCAGGAGCTATGGGGTGCCCTGGGAAGCTATGGGGTGTCTGGGAGTCCTGAAACTCAACCAGCATGATGTCACTGTTCATAAAGCACAGTGCTCCATGGGAAGAAGTGGGAAAGAGGGAAGAAAGGGAGTTCTCAGGGCCCTCCTCTTCCCACTGCCGGGACTCCCGACAACACAAGAGTCATCCAGCAAATGAAGAACATGTTGCTTCTGAGGCTGGCAAAAAGATATGAAGGACCTGTTGAGCAGCATAGGGCTTAAAGAGGTTGATTTTTGCAGTTGATTTGAAGGGGACTTGTTCAGGGACAGAGAACAGAGCACTGCCAGGATGCTGAGGAGAGCAGGGAGAGCTCTAGGATGCCAGCCTGGCTGGAGACCCACAGTGTCAAATAGGCCTGAGGTGGGGACATCTGAACCAACAATGCTCCTGGCAAAGATGCTGCTGGATCCTCTAGGCACCTCCACCACAGTCCATTGTTCTGGCCTCCAGCAGTGGGTCTTCCCCTGCGTCAAAGGAAACAGTCTGCAGGCTGCAGGAGGTGGCTGCAGTCCTGCTCCATTCCACACCACCCCTCCCCACAGCTGGAAACTCACAGAACAGCAGTGAACCCATTCTCAGCTACCTGCTCCGCAGAAGCCCTTTGGTCTCTGGGCTGCTGGATAGGGAAACTCTCTCCCTTGCCCAGGACTGCAAGTAGGTGGCAGATGCCTGCTCTGCAGAGCTGTCTGAACCTCCAGCAATGCCAAGAGCTGGCCAGGCTCGGTCCTCCCCAGGGAATGCTGCTGGCCTGTGCCGAGGAGCAAAACTGAGCCACATTAAGTTTGTCATCTGCCGAACAGGGTTCCAGCCGTGCAGGTAGGGAGCTCGGTGTTTCCACGGGGGTCCTCTCAACACCTCGACGGGAGCTTGGGAGGAGATGTACATCATCTTCTGGGGCCGAGATGTCCCCGAAGGGAGGCGCCTGAGCTCCGCTGGGCTGGTCCGGAGAGGATCGCTCTCTCCCAACCATTGCGGCGGTGGGGGGGGCCAGGCTATTAGGAAGATGCTAAAAGCTGTCGCGAAAGGCTGAGCCGGGGAACGACCGGAGGCACAGGGACCGCTCCGGGGGTGCGAGCCCCTCCTCAGACGGGGATGGGCACCAGACGGGACCCCCGCAGCAGCGGCCCTCTGCGCTTTGTGCGGGGCGGGAAGGAGCCTGGAGCTCGGGGCGCGGTGGCGGCACAGCTCGGCTCCATGGAGCCGGGACAGGAACCGGGACACTCCGCCCAGCCGCGGCGGTAGCGCTCAACCGGAGCCGCCCCCGCGCCGAGCCAAACCGAGCCAGGCGGGGCCGGGCCGCCCGTCCCGGCGCAAAGAGCCAATGGGCGGCGGCGGGTGCGTGAGCGGGCGGGACCGGCGGCGGGAAACAGCAGGCGGGACGGGACTGGGCAGGGCAAGGCTGGAGTGGTGTGAGTGGGGCTTAGCGCGGGGCTGAGCCGCGTCGGCCGCCCTTTGTCGTGCGGGCCGGGAGCAGCGGCGGGATGTCCCAGGAGAACCTGCTCGGCATGGACGAAGGAGCGTTGCGGAACCTGGTGAGGCTCTGCGACGGGCGGGGCGGCGCTGCCGCAGCGGTTGCTGGCCCGAGGTGGCTGTGGGGTCCGGCCGGTGCATGTCCGGCGGGGCCTCGCTTGGCGATACCCCGCAAAAGCGGGGAGGGAGCGGCTGGCCGGGCGTTGTAGGGCCCTGCTGCGGGTGGAGATGCCGCTGCCGCCCAGGCTGGCGCGGGGGTGCTGCAACGCTTGGGGTGTCCCAGGCGAGCAACACCTGGGGGACCCGTGCTGGCTCGGGCCTGGAGCTCCGGGTACGGGTGATCTTCGGCACAAATCCCCGTCTTGTCCTATAGCCCCCGACTCTATTGATTTTGGCCACGCTTGGTCCCTCTCTCGCCTCCGCGCTCAGGCAGTATCGTCGGTTCGTTGTCTCCATCCGTCTCCTCGGCCGGAGGGTCCCTCCTGGGACGTTTCCTGCTGCCGGCCCGGTTGCTGCTCCCCGCTGTCCCGGTCCTGGGGTTCCGCTCCCGCGCTGGCCCGGCGCCAGGCGCTACTCCCCAGGCTCTGTACCCGCATGGGCGAGCGGCAGTTGCGGGAGCAACGCCCTGGCCCCTGCACGGTCCCGTTTGCTTCTCCGGGAGAAAGGGACGGAGATGAGTCGGAGGACCGAGGGTCTGGAGGCGGGGGTGAGCGTCTGCATGTCCCGAAGGTGGGACTGGGCGCAAAGCGCTGCCGCATCCTCTCAAGCCCCACGGCACCGTGGGCTCAGACGGGGGTCTGCTCGGGGAACCGGCGCTGCGGCCGGTAACGGCAGGAAGCTGAGTCAGCCGGGAGAGCTGCGGGAACAGGAAAGAGCTGGAGGTGCTCTGGGACCGGCGGGAAGCGGGAGCTGCCGTGGGCAAGGGGTCGGTGCGGGGGGCTGCCCTGTCCGTCCGGAGCCCCGCAGTGGGCCGCTGCCGCACAGACCTGCCCGATGTTCAGGGGCTGAGAGCCCGTTGTGCTTAGTGGGGTGATATCGGGGCCAGCGGAGGCCCTGGAGCTGTGGGGGACCGGTGCCCTGGGTTTCTGTTGCCGGTGTTCCAGCGCTGCCCCACCTGAGGTCTCTGAGATGGAATCCGGGAGCGACGACTGAGTGGGCATCGGCTCTGTGGTGCAGCTGCGGCTCCGCGCAGCCTGGGAAGGTGGATCCTGCCCCTGCTGCTAGCTCCACTTCTTCCCGGGGCTTCCTCTGTGACCTGCTGGGGCTTTGTGTCCGCACAACACCCTGCTGGTGGTTTGGATCTCCCTGTACCTGAGCGGCACAGGCTGGGGATAGCCTGCTCCGAGCTGACGTGGGGCAGAGAAGGAATTATTTTTCTTTCTGGTTGCGTTTTGGCTCCGTTCAGCTGAAAGAGGATTAGCCCATATAAGGGAAAACTGCCTCTCCCACCGCTTCCTCTCTGCTCTTCTACTCTCGGCTGCTTCTTTCCTAGCAAATGAGACCTTGATAGCAGTGTGTAACATCCCTGGGGGTCCTGTAAGAAGAAGGCTGTGGGATGTGAGCAGGTTGCTGTAGCCTCCTCACTAGCACCATGGGATGTACCAGGGAGCCTCTGTCTCCCATCTCCCCACCATAGACCTCCATGCTTTTCCTTCCCCAGCTGCCTGCTTGTACCCCAGTTCCAGGTGTCCAGCTGGGATGAACCTGTGGTGCAGGTGACTTAAGAGCTTTGAGCACTCTGAGGAGGGAAATGCAGAGAACAAGGTGGGTGCTGCTGCAGTGTGGCTCTTAGCTGGGAGCATGGAAGCTGAGGTTATTTGAGCATTCGTGTCTCTGCTGAGCTCCAGGCTGTGCTCTACTGGCCCAAGGCTGGGGAATGTTCCCCTCTTCTGGCCCCTTCAGATTTGTCTGGTTAATTATACAGGCAGGATGCAAATCCCCTTGCAGGCAAGGGCAGGGCAGGGTTGAGATAGGGAAGTCATGGCCAGGAGGTCCCTTTCTTATGCCCAGTGGCCTTTGGGAAAGATTTCAGTGACCCTGAGGACATGGCAGGGATGCACTGCTCCCCATCACCCAGTGGTCATTCCTGCTTTCCTTTGCCTGGGAAGCAGCTGCACTGTCCAAATGTGATGGTGAAGCTAGAGACTGCAGGAGATGCTTGATGTGCCTGGCTTCTGTGTCAGGATCAGTTTCCCTGTGGCTGGGCTCCAGCTTTGCAAGTGCTCTGTGCACAGCTTCTCTGGGAAGCTGGATGGATACAGGGTTAGTTACGATGTGCATGGAGGAGTTGGGGCTGTGAACACCGCTGTGCTTGGGCATCATCCCAGAAAGCAGCCTGTGGGTGCTTTGCCAGCACCCTTTCCACAAAGCCACTCTGTGTGCTGAGGCGGGTGCTTGCTCATAACCATTAATTTGCTGCTGGCTGGGCAGGGCTGGTGGGGTCCTGGCATGTGCTGATCTCCAAGCCTGCCTGAGCTGGCAGGGTTGGGTCTCTCATGCCCTTCCCACGCCCTGGCTCCTGCTGTGGTTTCCAGCACGCTCCCCATCGCCACTGGCCACAGAGCATCCAAAGCTACTCATTTGCCTCATCCTGTCTCCATGCTGACGTGGGCTTGGGATGAGGATCTTTCTCCTGCCCTGCTGCTGTTGTGATGAAGCCTTCCAGGACCTGGGTGTAGGTCGGGTCCCAGTTGGAACTTCATGGGCAGGGCAGACATGGCACATAGCACATGGGTGCCAGGGTGTTCTGTATTCTCTGGTGTGTGGGGCAGGTGTCCTGTTGTGTGTCCCCCTTCCCAGCTCCTGCAGGTGCTGTCCCTTCAATTCCAGCTGCGCTGACCTGGCTGCTGGGGCTGAGCCATGCACTGCCAGCATGGAAGTGCAAGGAAGAGCCAGGGCTTCGGCCTCCAGGCTTGAGGCAGAGGAGTGTTTTTCTATCCTCAAGACCTTTATATGGCTACAGGGAAAGAGCTGTGCTTGCCACAGGACATCCACCTTCAGCCTCTTGTTTTGGGTTGGACCAGGGTCCATTGCTCACTGAGCCGATTGCTGCCACCCTATACTCAGCAGAGTGGGACTCTCTGGCCACCTCAAGTGGGCACCATCTCTGCTGGAGCAGAGGAGGAAAGGCCCCAACTCTGTCATGGTATCCCCAGAGCACAGGCAGCTGCCCAGGGCCAGTGCAGACAGGAAACGGGAGGCCCCTGTGGACAGAGAAGCTGGTTTCCTCCCTTATATCTCCTGCCCCAACAGCACAGTGGCTCCTGCTCTTCCCAGCTGCTTCCCTGGCCGCCTGCCGGCGGAGGTGCCAGCTCTGGACAGACGCCCGTGGGGCTGCAGGCCCTAGCTCTGGCCAGGGAGACGGATGCTGCAAGATGTGATAAGCAGCTGCTGCGATATGTTGGGCAAGGGGGCACTGCCAGGCTGGGAGGGAGAGCCCCGGCTCCCAGCAGCTGTGCCTGGGGTTGTGTATTTTCAGCACCAGGCTGGCTGACAGGAGCTGCCTTGGTGGCTGGTGGTCCCAGCGGCCGGGAATCCTGCAGGAGCTTTCCCATCTGGGGAAGGATAGTGCCCCTGGCTGGGCCTCAAGGACCACAGTTTTGGCTGCCACTGGAATGGGTACGTGGCAGCTCTGTGCCTGCTGGCTTCACTGGGATGGAAATAACCTTCTCTGGTCCTCAAGCCCTGAGCGGGGAGGTCAAAGAGTGACGGCTTTGCTGCGGATTCTGTGTTCAGGAGGTGGTTTAGAGCCCTGAGCTCTGGTCACCCAGGTCCAGTGGATGGACCAAGCCTGGATTGGTGCTGGAACCTGAAGAGCCTGGATCAATGTCTTGGCAGTGGTCCATGAGTCTGGAGGGGAAGGGACAGATGCTGTTGTCCTGTGGTGCAGCCATGACTGCTCCCAGTGTCACTGGTGGCAGCTGCTGTGGGTCACAGGGTTTATTTTAAACCCTGTTGCATGAGGAATCGCCTCCTGAGTTCCCAGCACTGGGCCCATCCTGATGGCCCACAGCATCAGGATGCCCTTCTGGAGGGCCTATGCCTGACCCCCTCAAAGCGCTTGGGCTGGTGACAGGGCTGGGACTTGGGGCCGGATATGAATGATGGGAAGCAACTCTGGGTGCCCATGCCATGTCCTGGTGAATGGCTGTGGGTGGGCTGAGGAGCACGGAGCACCTGTGAGATGTTTGTGAGGGGGTTGTTGGCATGGCTGTGATTCCCTCATACATAGGGTTGAACTTCAATTTAGGACAGATCTTGCTCTTGGATTTGGCTCTGAGAACCCCCCATCATCCCCTACCACTAGGCGGTGGCAAGGGGAGCTGTGAGAGTCCCCTTCTTAGAGATATGCTAGGACCCTCCCAGTTAGCACTTCCTGGGGGTGTGAGAGGAACAAACTGTTGTCCCCCACTGTGCTGCTGGAAGGTCTGACATAAGTGGGAGGGCTCGGCTCTGTATTGGTGACGTGGGGGTTAGGGCTGCAGAGACCTGACTGTTGCAGGCTGCATGGACCCCTGATGGTGGGCGTTCATGCCACATGCTCTTGTCTCCTTGCCCTTGATATGCCTGGAGGTCTCGCTGCCACCATGGCAGCCCCTCCCTGCCATGGCTGGTCCTACTGTCGTGCTCTGCAGATGGGAGGGGCTATGCCCACTCCCCGCAGGGCTAGGCAGTGCCAGGCAGTGTGCCCCATGCGTGTGGGCCCTGCTGGACAGAGGGTCCCATTGTACAGTGCGTGGGCAGACTGCGGCAGCCCAGTGAAGGGCAGCACCACAGCTGAGCCAAGGGGTCACAGCAACCAGAGCTGATGCTGAGCCCTGTCCGGTCATTCCCAGCTGGAGGCAACGGTGGACCTGGCTGAGCGGCGCCAGATCCGCTCGGCCATCAGGGAGCTGCAACGACAGGAGCTGGAGCAGGACGAGGAGGCGCTGGCATCCAAGCGCTTCCGCCCAGAACGGGGCAGCCATCGGCAGGACAACAAGGAGAACTGGCTGCGGTGAGTCCATTGTGTGGTTGGGGTCCCCTTCACTCCTGTCTCTGCTCCATGGGACAGTGGCTTGCATGTCTGGCCCCGCTGTGCCTTGGACAGATTTTGGTGGGCAGGAGGATGAGAGCAGCCCGACAGCTGGGCACAGGGGTTAGAGGGGGCCAAATTCTTGAATTTCTTGACTTCCCGTGAGGGGACTTCACTCCCAAGCACCCACAGCAGCTCCTGTTGGGTTGCTCTTGCCCCAGTGCAGGTCTCGTTGCCTAGAGGAGGAGCAGCAGATGGCCCTGGCTGCCTTGTCCCAGCAGCTTGAAGCAATCACCGATGTGGAGGAGCTGACAAAACTGGTAAGCAACAGGGAGTGACAGAGGTGCAACAGTGTGCCGGGGCAACCCTGTTTCCCTCATGGGTCTTTCCCTCTTGCAGCTACGGGCAGCGGGTGAGTATGAGGAGCGAAAAGTGATCCGAGCTGCCATTCGCAAGCTTCGAGCCCAGGAGATAGAAGGTGAGGCACCATCTCTGTCCTGATGAGGCTACCCTTGACAGCCTGGGTCACAGACAGCTCCTTCCTAACCACAGCCTTTGCTCTCATCCAGCTGCAACCCTGGCTGGGAACATACAGAGCAGCCGCAGACAGGGCAGTGAGGCCCCTGCTGTGCCTGAGGATGCAAAAAGCAGCCAGAGGGACAGTGCTGAAACACCAGTGCTGGCTGGGAGCAGGAAGAACAGCTGGAGGGGCGACACTGAGCTGCCGGCCCTGTCCAGGAGTGCAGAGAGCTGTGGTGAGGGCAGGGCTGAGCCTCTGGCCACAGCCAGCAGTGAGGAGAGCAGCCAGCAGGATGATGCAGAGCAGCCGGTGCTGGATGGGCCAGAGGAGAACAGCTGTGAGGTGGACACAAAGCATCCCCTGGCCCAGGAGCCCAAAGACTCAGTGGTGAGTGTGTAGGATGCTGCTGGGGGGATGGGATCACCAAAGACCTTCTTGTCCCTGACTGGGGCTCCTGAGTCAGCTTGCCAGGGGCTCAAACCCCCAGGCATGTGGGGTTCACCCACCTGAGGGGACTGGTGCAGGTGGAGCTGGGGGTCTCTAGGAACATAGGGAATGTGGCTGGTGTGTGCAAGCGTGGCAGTGATAAGCTCAGGCCTGGGTGTCCCTGGGCTTCTTCCTGAGGATGCAGCCTGGGCATGAGTGCTGTGGGTGTTCCAGCTGCATGCTGGTTGTTCTTGCTGATGACACTTGATGACCCAGGACTCTGGAGTAAGGCTGGTGCCCACCAGTGGTGGTGAAGACTCTCTGGCTGCGAGAGGGATGAGCTAGTGGGCAGGACTGGAAGGAACAGGCACAAGTCTGGGTTTCCTGTGCAGCATCAGTGACCCCTATAGTGAAGGACTATGGCTCTTGTGGTGATAGGAGTTCCCTGCAGACACACCATGTGGGGTTGCCCCTTGTGGAAAAGAAGTGGTGGTTGTAACAGCCAAGTGGAAAGTTGTGGGTCGCTATATCTGCTTCCCTTCAACCCAACTTCCCCATCTGCCTGTCCCTGGGGCCATGGCAAGATGCTGCTGAGGGGACGTGGCCCTGTGCCACCTTTCAGCACTGTCTGCCTTCCCCATCCGGATGTGCTGGCATGCTGCCTCCAGCCCTGGCTGTGCTGGGACACTGAGAAAGGCAGTCCCACTCTGTATGGCTGATGGCTCCAAGCCCAAGGTAACTGCCTTTAGACACTGGCTGTAGTGATACCTGGATTTGGGTTCTGGTTCCCCTGTACCCCCTGAAGGTACAGGCACCTTTCTTCCTGCCCCTGCCGTAGAGTCCCCTCAGCATCTAATCCCACAGTGCGCCTAGTGGAGGCACTAGCACAGCCAGGACTGACACCCTGTGCTGTGGCTGCTGGCACCAGGACACCCTGTCCCTGTGCAGGGGTGCGCCAGGTATGAATGTTACCTGTTACCTGTTTGTGGTCCTGTGTCCAGAGCATCCCACTGTTTGCTGAACAGAGCTGCCAGTGCTGCAAACAGGGACTGGGTGCTCCCAGTCTCAGAGTCCTGAGGTGCCTGGGCTGGGGGAGACAAGGGGACAGGTGCACTGGGCAGGGGCTATTCTTTCACCTCTTGTCACTCATTCTCATGGCAGAGGCCACAGAGGGACCCTAGAGCCAGGTCCCTGCTCTGTGCTCTGATGCTGATGAGCCCCATGCAGTGGAGTGTCAGGAGCACCAGGGCTTTGCAGGGTTTGACTCCCTCCCCACCTTTCAGTAGACAGTGTCCCCCTCCCTGCCTGTGGAGGGAGCAGGGAGTGGAAACACTTGTACCCCTGCAATGACCCCTGTGCAGAGGTGGCTTGTCTGTCCCTGCAGTGTGCAGGCAGGACCTGGGTGACTTGGGAAGAGGTTGTAGCCTGTGGCGTGTCCCTGGCCAGGTGGCAGGGATGGGACAGTGACCTAGTCAGAGGCTGCAGCAGGGTTTCACTCTCATCTGCTGCTCTCTCCAGACCCAGGAACAAGATGATGTGGAGAAGCAGGTCTCAGCAGGATTGCGGGACGGCAGGACCTACAGCCTGCAGGCAGAAGACTCTCAGAAACCCAGCACCCAGGGTGAGTCCCTATGAGTGAGCAAAGCACTGTCTGCACGTGTGCCTGGGGTTGGGGCAGCACAAGGACCAGCTGTGAGCAGGACTGGGAGGATAGAGAGGGCAGGGCAGCATCTCCCAAAGGTGCGGTCAGAGAAGCAGGGTGCTCTGCAGGCAGCCACTGGCTTCCTTCATGCAGAGCCTCTTTTCTCTTCTTCAGCCACAGTCTTGGGGACCCTCGTGCTCTTGGAGCTGCAGTCAGCCCCAGCATCCAGCCTGGAGCCTGGAGATGGTGGTGAGGAGCTGGAGCAGGGCCAGACGTGTTCTCTGGGTGCTGCCCAGCCCAAGAGGCAGCATCAGGTGGTCTGGAAGGGAGACAGCCTGGGCAGACCTGCCACCACCCAGGAGCCTGGTGGAGGGCAAAGCCACCGAGTGGAGCAGCACCCCCTGAGCCAGCCTGGTGCTGGTAGCCGGGGCAGCCAGGTACGGAACTGGTGGTGTGGGCTGGGGCCACCACCACCACATTTTGCTTGGTGCTGGTGATCCTCTGGGGTGGGGTGCATGCACACCTCCAGCTGACTTCTCCTGCCCCTCCCTGTAGATTGGTGTCAGAGTGCACAGCCAGGTGCTGGCGCCAGCCAGGAGACAGGGGAATCCGCCAGTGGGTAAGTGCAGACCCCTGGGGAACGAGTGCTGGGGCCATGCCCCCTCCTTCAGTTGGGCAGTGCTGGCCAGGGAGGAACCCCTGCTGCTTCCTGTCCTGCTGCACTTGCAGCCTAACTGCAGGGAAGAGTGTCAGCCCTGGGGACGTGACTCAAACCCACACAGGCTAGGGCAGGCATGTGAGGGTAAGACAGGCCAAAGGCCATGCCAGCCAGTGGCGATCCGCTGCCCAGCCGTGTGGTGGCAGTGCCTGTCCCAGCTGGAGCTGGGGCAGCGAGGTGCCAGGCAGGCTGTTTACTAGTCCCCCAGCTCGAGGCTGGGTGGCAGCAGGGCCATGAAAGGGAATCGGTGCCGGCAGCAAACCTCGGACTTTTGCATTCTTTGTCCCAATAAGGCCAAGAGCCCTGCGCAGACTGGCCCTGACCCGCCCCCGGGGCTGCACTCGCTGGCCCGGCCAGGGCCCAGCACCCTCCAGGTCCTCCCCTGGTGCCTTGAGGGTTGGCAGTGGCCAGCAGCTGCCCTCTTCCTACTGCTGGGAAAACTTGGTCTGCAGCAGTGCTAGAAGGAAACAGCAAAATAACCCAAATCCCAGCAAGCTGTTCTGTCCCTAGGGTCAGGGTTCCTACTCTGAGCCACCACTGTAGGTGGCTCCTTCCAGCAAGCACTGGTATGGGGGGCTGCTGGCTTCTCAGAAGGTAGAAACCCAGGGGGGATCTTTGGTGGGTGGTTTACTGCAGCGTGGCACAGCCCCAGGGCAGATGGAATAGTGAAGGACCTGACTCCCTCCCTCACCTTATCTGTGGCTCAAACCTGGTGCTGGAGAAAGGTTGAACCTCCCTCCTGACTGGGGCACCAGTGACTGTGGTGCCAGACTGCCTGGTCAGTGCCTGTGACACCCTCTGTGCCCCCTCTTATCCTCTTCTCCAGAGGTCATTCTGGACCAGCCCTGCTGTGCCAGGGTCTGGCAGGTGCAGGGTGACCCCGATCTTTCAGCAGAGACCCCAGGTACCACTCACTGCCCTACTGGGGTGTGTGTACCCCAATGGCTGCCTCGCCCTCTTTTGCAGTGGGGTTTGGCACCACAGGGCAGGACTGGCTGCAGGGGGTACAAAGCAGCCCAGGAGTGCTGGAGAATTTTGGCACTGTGCTCTGGGGAGTGGGAGGTGACAGGGAGTGGACTCCAGGGGGCTGCTGCACTGAGAGGGCAGGGGTGGCGGCAGCACCCTATGTTACTCTTACCCTCTGTTCCCCTTGTCCTATCTGGCCTGTCCCTTCCCAAGCGGCAGTCCCCACCCAGGATGCAGGGGTGACCGTGTCTCGCCTGAACACTCACCGGTGGGAGCACACGTCGTCGTCACTGCAGTCAGCTGGACGTGCAGGTACTGGGTCCCAGCAGCAACTGCCTCTGCTTACTCTGCTTCCTGCTGGCAGGAGGTCCCTGGTGGACCTTGGCTGGCACTGAGCTCTGTGGTGACACGATGCTGCAGGATGCCGCTGGCTGAGCAGGGGTGGCCGCTGGCTGCCAATGGCTTTCTGGCTTCATGCTCAGCCAGTGCATGAGTAGCCAGGCCCTGGGAGAAGCAGGGGCTCTGGGGGCTGCATTCATCGTGTGGACACCCTGGGGGGCTGCATGCATTGTGGAGCGCCCTGGGGGGTGGTGGTATCATGCATCGCGTGGGCACCCCTGGGGGTAATGTGCATGGTAGGGCCCCCTGGGGTGCGGTGGGGGTCATCATGCATGGCAGAAAGCCTGGGGGGCTGCATGAGGTGCGAAGCGGGGTGAAACACGCGTGGCGGGGACCCTCGGCAGTGACCCCATGACGCCTGTGCCCTGCAGAACCGAGCCCCGCCAGACCCCCGCTGCGGGCTGCCTCTGTGCGGGAGCGGGCTCAGCGCTTCACGCCGGTGGGCGCGGTGACGGCCCCCAGCGCGGGGGCGGGCGGTGCGGGGGGGCGGTCCGGGCCCGGCCAATGGCAGCGAGAGCCCCGCACGGCCCCTCCGAGCCCCGCTCAAAACGCGCGGGGCGCCAGCAGCGGAGGCGCAGAGCAGCGCCCGGCCCCGCACCCCGGCGGCCCCGCTCCCGGCCCCGACGGCATGAAGACCTTCTTCACCATCGAGATCAAGGATGGGCGGGTGCAGCCCCTCACGCCCCGCGTCGTGGCCGCCCCCGGCAGCCAGCGGGCAGGTGGGCGCTGGGCAGGGGCATCCATCGGGGGTTGGGAGGGTGCAGGCAGGTGGCACCCGAGGGGACACAGGGTGGGCAAAACGGGCAGTAGGGACAGAAGGTTATGAGGATGGGCTGGGGAAGGCAGGTGGATGGGTACTGGAGGACCGATTGGCACGAGTGGGCATTGCTCAGGGAAGGAGGGGACTGGGTGGTGGGTGCCAGCAGGGAGATGAGTGCTGGCAGGGCTGTAAGCACCATGGGGCAGTGCCCCGCATGGAGTGATGTGCCCAGTCAGGGATAAATGGGTGCCAGTGGGCATTTGGGCACTGACAGGGTGAGGGACACCACTGAGCAGGTGGAAACCAGCAGGCAAGCGGGTAGCAATAGGCAAGTGGGTGGCAGTAGGCCAGGCAGCCAGTGATGGGACATGTCAACAGCAGCAGTGGCATTTGGGTGCTTGAGGCTGAGCATAGGCACTGCCAGAAGACCAGAGGCCGTGGGCAGGAGTATGCCTGGCAGCTCTCACTCTTTAGTAGGACACTCAGCCTACTCAGGGCACCTCAGTACTGGAAGGTCTTGCAGTTTGTCCCCATCCCCACCATTCTGCCACATTCATGCCTGAGGTCCTTCCCCTGTCCAGTCTCTGCAGACCTTCCCCAACCCTGCAAACCTCACCCATTCTCTGCCCCACGTTCATGCATGGTCTCTACTGAGCTGCTGGTCGAGAGGAGCCTATTCTGCTCTGTCTCATTCTCACTGCTGTGTGGTGGCTAGTCTGGCCCTGCCCCTGATCCGGCCCTGCCTGCAGACATGGTTGGCTTGGGATGGTCCTGGAGCCATCTCACACACCAGGGGGTCTTGGCACAAGCTGGAGTACTACAGAAAGTGCCCTTCCTTGGGGAGGAGGAAGGGCCACGGCACTGGAGGGGGCCTGGCTTCCCTATCCCTTGGCTGTCCTTTGTGCCAGAGCTCAGTGGCCACTGTGGAGGCAGGATGCGTGCAGCAGCTGGGCAGCTTAGCTGGAGCCGCACCCCAGGCCCAGGGCTGAGCTTGCTGGGCTGGGACTGGGACAAACCCCGTACGCGTCCTTTTGCAGAGGTGACCCTGGGGCTGCGGAACACCCCCATCCGCATCACCACCATCCCCAGCAGCATCTGCAGCGTCACCAGCAATGTTACCAAGGTGAGTGCCCTGAAGATTTGGGTGCCAGTGGGGCTGTGCTCCACTTGGGCATGGACTGGGGCTTCTGGGTGTGGGGTGAGGAGGGGAGCAGTGACCAAGGCAGGGAGGTTTGTGCTAGTAGCACAGTCTGGAGGCCCTGGCTCTGTCGGGTTTTAATATTTTTTTTAATTTTTTTTTTTTTTAAATGAAGAGACCATGGGGGCTCTTGGTGAATGAGCAGCTTCAGTCACGCCAGCCCCCTACGCCCTGGATTGTGCCACTATGTATACAGAAGCTCCAGGGCGTGGAGGGGGTGGTCTGGGAACCTTTTATCGGCCTTGCCCTGTTTTAAACACCTTCTAGCATGGCAGCAGCTCAGCAAAAAACCCCGTTGCCACCCACTCCTCTGTTTTCCCTCCTGGCAACAGACCTTGGCTGTGGCTTTTCTGGGAGCCCTGTCTGGTGGAGCCCCCCAAGGAGCCCAGGAACCCACCATGGAGCCATGGCTCGGGGTCCTGTCTCCCCACTTTGCAATCCCCAGCTGACAGCAGAGCAGCAGCTCCGGCCTGCCAAACCAGGGAGGGATTCTTGGGTGCGACTGGAAAGAAAGAATAAATAAATCCCTGTGCTCTGTGTTGGGGGGCTAGAGAGGGACAGGCCCCTCCCTAGATGCAGGGGGTAGCAGGGCTGGGTGTGCAGAGGAGACAGCCCCTGCGTGCAGCCCTTCAAGTGCTTTTATCTGCTCCTGTCCATCTAGGGTAATGCGAGGCGCTCACACACACGGCCTTGGCAGGAGCTGGGATGTCAAGTGCGGCACTGCCTCACTCGCAGTCCTGCGTGCCCCAGGCTTGCCCAGCTGTTGTGTGGGCTGGTCCTGCCTGTGGCCATGGTGGCTGTCGCTGGGACCTTGCTCAGCCCTTGCCAGTGTGAGGAAGGCAGTGCCCACAGCCTGGCAGGGCTGCCCTTGAGTGCTGCCCGTGCTAGCTGGCAGGTTCTGCTGCCCACAGGCAGCTCTCTGCCTGCAGAGGGTGACTTCTCTGTACTAATGCGCTTGGGCAGGCTTGACCTGAGCAGTCATCAGCTCTCATTAAGTTATTAGCCGTGCTGCCCAGTACTGTGTGGAATCTGGGGCCCATCAACTGCCTGGCTGGAGACTGGCCTTCAGGTGTGCTCCCAGTGGGTAGGGAGGAGGAGGAGGCAGCAGCGGTACTGGCAGCCCTGCCAGGTAGGGCTTGGCTGTAGGAATTGGTGGGGCGTAGGGATGTGGGGTAGGTGGCTGCTGGTGGGTGCCTGTGTTTGTTTTGCAGAGATCTGTTCCCCTGCAGCATTTGGGCTACACAGGGGTGCAGAGGGACAGAGGACCCAGAGAAACTGTGGCTGAGGCACTCACAGTGGTGCTAGCCTAGGGCTGGAGATGTTGGAGTGTTGTGGGTGATGCTGGCCAAGAGCAGGAGGGCATTGGGGCAAAAGGATGTGTGGGTGGCCCCTGGTCCTGGTGCCCTGCACAGCAGTGGTTTGGGGCTGACCTCATGTGGAGAGCTATACCCCTCCCGCTGTGCCTCACGGCTGCCCCAGGCTGCTGTCAGGTGCTGGCAGCCACTCTGGGTGTGGGGGCTGCTCACAGGACTCCTTCTCGCCGGGCCACCTGGTCCTGGGGCTGGAAACGTTGCCAAGTGCCTGTGCCTGATCTGGCACCCCTGCGCGGGACCCCTGGCCTCTGTGACAAGAATAGCCCGGCAGGCACAGGGCCGGGCCGGCCTCCAGCTGGGGGTGGTGTCCCTGGCGCCCCTATAAATGGCAGAAGACAGCTGAGCTGGGCTCGCTGCAGCGACCACCAGCCTGGCACAGCCACCATGCTGGGGGTCAGCTTGGAGGGGCTGGCGCAGGCGAGCACAGTGCAGCTAGCTGAGCTGCGGCAGGAGCTGGGGGCTTTCCGGGAGGTGGTGGAGGGGCAGCTGGAGCAGGCGCTGCAGCGGGTGCAGCCCCTGGCACAGGCACTGCACGTGCTGGAGGAGGAGCACCTGGAGCTGCGGGCAGAGCTGGCACGGCTGGGCCGCTGCCTCGATCTGCTGGTGCTGTGGATGGGGCCACAGGAGCCCCCCGAGAAGGACCTCAGCACCCTCTTTCTGGAAGCACAGGACCCTTGCGCCCACTTTGAGGGCACCGAGGAGCCCGTCGGCCCTGTGGCCCATCCGCCTACTTTCTCCAGCACGCTCCAGCAATCGACCCTGCAACTGTCCCGGAGCAAGAGCGGCGTGAGTGCAGGCAGCCCTGCCCCATGGCAGCGCCTAGCGATGGGGGCAGGAGGGTGGCACCAGCCTGTGCGGCTCCCGGCATTTGGGGGGCATTGGGAGCCAAGGTGGAGATGCTGGCATGAGGTGGGACTGTGGCTGTGGTGCGCAGGTGACATGGTGTCGCTGGGCTCTGCCAGCATTTGGGCTTGCCACTGCAGGCGGGCAAATGGTGCCTGCTTGCCCTGCATTGCCAGCGTGCCAGGCCAGCTGCAGCAGCTGTCCTGTCCCCTGCCGCACCCCGCAACGCCGTGGTGCAGGCGGTGGCTCAAGCACACGTGTGCACGTGGCCAGCATCACCCAGCGTGCTGCAGGCTGGGTCCTGGGCCAGGGCAGTGGGATGCAGGATGGGGCCAGGTGTGTGGTGGGGCTGCTCCAGCCCCATGCCAGGACCTCCCCTCGCTGCCTCTGGGCCCTATTCCGGGCCTGGCCTGCTGCCTGCCACACATTGCTGGGGGGTTGCGCTGAAAGGGACTTGGCGTCCTGGCTTTGCTCTGGCAGGGGCCGAGCTGGCCTAGATCCCAAGCAGGGATGCGGGGGAGGCTCTCAATCTCTTGTACAAGCTCTTCTTTCCGCTAAGTCCCTTAATTCCCTGGAAATCCCTTGTACTGCTAACTGCGTGCACTGGCCTTGCCAGCACCTTGCTGCTCCTGGGCACCAGGCACTGCCCAACCTAGAGCACCCGAGCAGCCCCTGCCTGCTGCAGGGCCTGGCAGCCTCTGCTGATGGCTGGGGGGAGCACACTGAGATATTTTGGCATCCAGACTGGGAGTGGGGCGGAGACTGCCAGGCCCTCCAGAGGCACAGGGTGCTGCAGGGGGGATATCATGCTGCCCTTCCCACCTTGGTCGCTGCAGACACCCACGAGGTCCCACCAGCTGTGAGCTCTTGTGCCACATGTGTCACATTTGCAGGGCCCCAACTGCCCTGGCACTGAGCAAGTGTCAGGGCACTGAGGGGCTTGGATCTTGAGCAGCATGATGGGGCAGGGTGTCCAAACTGGGTGGGGATCAGTCACACAGCACTGTCCTTGTAGATGGAACCAGAGGTGGTGGAGCAGCACCAGGCACCCAGGCAGCCAGAGCTGTCCAATGGCATGGAGAAGGTCCAAGTGAGGGAGCTGGAGAGACGAACTGAGCAGCTGGAGAGGAGGAGTGAGCAGTTGGAGAGAAGGAGTGAGCAGCTGGAGAAGAGGAGTGAGCTGGAGAAAAGGAGTGAGCAGCTGGAGAGAAGAAGCAAGCTTAATGTTGCAGAGCTGAACAGGATTGAGGATGAAGATGTTCTGGATAAGATGGTACCTCCTCTGCTGCTGGGCACTTGGGGGAAGGTGAGGGGACCTTGATCAGTTCCAGAGGGGTGATGCTGACCTCCACCTCCTTCTGCAGCTGGATCAGACAACAGACTTTGAGGAGCGACGACTGATCCGAAATGCCATGCGGGAGCTGCGCCAGCGCAAACGAGGTACTTGGGATGGTGATCCCTGGCAGGGTCCGGGGTCTAGTGCTGGCATTGTGAGTGGGGCTGTCAGGGTGTTAGAGGATGGTAAAACAGGAGATGTGTGCCAGGCTGATGAGATTGTCCTTCTTACAAGCCAGTTCTGGACTGGCAGCTGCTGGCAGGACCTCCGTGGTGGTCTACCTTGCTGCTCACTCAATCTCTCACCTATGTTTATAGAACAGCGAGAGAAGGAGCGGGAGCAGCGGCTGCAGGAGATGAAAAGCCAGGTTACAGCAGGGAGAGCCGGCAATACCACAGAGACCATCACCACACAGAGCACCCAGTCAGCTGATGGCTCGACACGCAGCATGGTCACCAAGACTGAGCACCTTGTCCAATCTAGTACGGGCTGGGTTGGGGAGACATGGGGCTTGCCCAGCACAGTGGTCTTCCAGCCCTTTGGGAGGCTCTGCAGTCTTACCCTGTGATCTGCCTCCACATCTTTTCATCCTTTCTGCTTTTCCTGAGTCCCGATTGACTGTGCTGGGAGCAGGACTATGGCTAAGGGATAAGTTTTGTTGCTTCTCAATGGAGCCTGCCTGGGGATCTTTAAGGAATCTGCTCTGGCAATTTCCTACCTGATTCTGTGTCCCATTAGGGTGGCAGGGCCTTTATCAACACCTGTGGCTTGTTTTCTGTCCCCAAATTGCTGCTTCCCCAGTTCCTGGGTGACTCAAACTGAGAGTACCCGCAAGGGGCTGAGGGTTGCTCCAGCTCGCTGTTCCTTTGCACTGGCCCCTTTGTCCTGCCTGGAGGACACTGCTGTCTGTCCTGACTCTGCCTGCCTCAACCATAGCTGGGCTCCCTAGGACTTCTCCCTGTTACACTAGCTGGATGCAGGGGTGCGTGGCAGCAGAGGGTATCTAGGGGTGCTGCTACCCCTGCCCCAGCTGATCTCTTGTTGCTTTGTCTCTTGCAGGCAACGGCACCAAGACCTCCCGTACCACAACCATGGAGTCAAGTTATGTGAAAAGATCAGACAGTAAGAGCGATGAGAACTGCCCTTTCCCTGTGCCATCCTCTGGATGTAACCCCAGGGGCACTGCTGCCACTGAGCCAGGGGCACAGGCAGAGCCCTGAGCCTGCCAGGTGCTGCTGCCCAAGACCTCTTTATCTCTTGGCAGATGGCAACAGCACATTTGTTCAAACCAAATCGTCCTATAGCTCCTCTTCCAAGAAGACAGGCAGGTGAGTGGCAGTGCCTCCCTCGGGCCACCCCCAGGCAGTCCCCGTCAGCCATCCGCTTGCAGTGTCCCCATGCAGAGATGTCCACAAAGCTTTGAAGTGCCTAGGACACACTTGCTGTCTCCAGTGGTCCCTGTGGGTCCCTCAGTGAGCACAGAGAGGTGTATGTGAGCCCAGGACCATAAGCCACACCTCTTTTGTCCAAAGGAAGTGCAGGTCTCCAAAGCCAAGTGCCAGGCTGGCAGAGACCACAATGTGCATTTCTCCAGGCTGTCTGCAGCCCCCTTAGCTTTGTTTGTCTCTCTCCCAGCATCTTTGACCGTGAAGATGAAAGTTCCTCCAGGCAGAGCAGCCTGGCCGCATTGGAGCGGCGCCAGGCTGAGAAGAAGAAGGAGCTGATGAAAGCCCAGAGCCTGCCCAAGACGTCAGCCTCACAGGCTCGCAAGGCTATGATGGAGAAGCTGCAGAAGGAGGGTGGGAGGTAAGGCTGGAGGTTGGGGGCTGCCCAGCCTGGTCAGTGAGCAGCACACAGCTAACCCCACATTTGCTGCAGCTCACCAAACCCCGTGGCAGCGCGTACGACGGCTGTGCAGCGTTCTTCCAGCTGTGGCGTACCCAACGCAAACAGCATCAAGCAGATGTTGCTGGACTGGTGTAGAGCCAAGACCCGAGGCTACGAGGTGAGTGCCACCTCCTGTTCCCCGTCTCTGCTGCCAGTCACTCTGGCCCTTGGTAACTCTCCTGCTCTCACAGCACGTGGACATCCAGAACTTTTCATCTAGCTGGAGCGATGGCATGGCCTTCTGCGCCTTGGTCCACAACTTCTTCCCCGATGCGTTTGACTACAGCCAGCTGACACCCCAGAACCGCCGCCACAACTTCGAAGTGGCCTTCTCCTCCGCAGAGTAAGTACTCTAGTGCCATCACGTGGGCTTGGGGTGGGTTGGGGTGGCCGCCTTGGACAAAGTGGGATATGGGCAGTGGTGATGGTGTTGGAGATGGGTGCCTGTCAGCATCATTCTCCACTATGTCTCACAATGAGGTTTTAACACTCTGGGTGGGGGGAGACAATGGCTGTGTGGACAGAGACACAAGAGGCCAGTACAGGCCAGTCTGTTGTGAGAGTGGGTGTGGGATTTTGGGCTTCCTGGGGTAGAGCACCTGAAGGCAGGGCAGCAGCAGCCCCCCGAGCCCACCTGGCTGCAGGCAGTACATCCCACCCTAGGGTGCCAGGTGTGGGATCACAGCCCACGGGGAGCAGGGTGCCTCCTTTCACGATTGTAGGGGCTCAAACACCATTGCAGCTTCTTCAGTCTCTACCCTTCCCTTTTTGCTTCTGGTTTTCCTGGGTGCTGAGAGATGGGAGTGGGTCCAGCTGGAGGGCTGGCAGCCAGTCCCTCTCTCCTTCCTTCTATCTCTCTCCCATCCACTCCTTCTCCCCTCAAGCACCCTGCCCAGAAGCAGGGCTGGGCAGGTGAGGGTCCCATCCAGGGCAGTGGCGTGAACTGGGAGCCCTTGCAAGTTCCCTGGGTGCTGCGGTGCTGTTTGGTGGAGCGAGAAGTGGGCCACGTGCCTGGCTCTTGGTGCTCTTGTTAATGGACTTTTTGCCTTAATTGGGGAACCGGTGCGTGGACTTGAGAGAGCTATCGATCTCTCCAGCCTGGAAGCCAGGAGGCCTCTCGTCCTTCCTCCTCCTCCAGCTCTTGTGAGCGTCTTCTCCCAAGCTTCCTGCTGCGTGATTCCAAGCGGAGCTGGGCAGGAGGGCTGGGCTTGCCCTCCCCAATCCTCCCGGCGGGTCTATATAGGGGCTATATAGAGCGCCGCTCCGCTCTGGAACCCGCTCCCCGAGCACCTGGCGTGTCAGAACACCTCACTCATCCTCCTCCTTCATCTGTCCTTCCCTCTGGACCTCACGCCTCTCCACGCCACTCACCGGCCCTCCCCCTCCCTCGCTTGTGCCTCCCCAAAAGTCACTGAATGGCCTTGGTGCGGTGGTGCCTGGCACCCTCCTGCCCCTGCATCGCGCACCCCCAGAGCATGTGAGAGCAGAGCAGCAGCTGCCCGGGGGAGGGACGGGAACTGCATTGATCTGTGTCTCTTGTTTTCTCTCTTCCTCCCCTCCCCGACTGGGCTGCGGTCACTGGCTTGCCCCTCTCTCTCCCTGCCCCCAGGAAGCACGCGGACTGTCCGCAGTTGCTGGACGTGGAGGACATGGTCCGGATGCGCGAGCCGGATTGGAAGTGTGTGTACACATACATTCAGGAATTCTATCGCTGCCTGGTCCAGAAGGGGCTGGTAAAAACCAAAAAGTCGTAGCCCAATTTCACCCCCTGGGAGCGATGGTGAGAACCTTCCCCTCCAAATATCTGCCCGCACCCCACCACTGATGCTTGGCTGGGAAGCAGCTGCCATGCCTGGGAAGAGGCTGGGGGATGACACGGGGTGAGGGGCAAGTTCTGGCGCTGGCAGCCAGCAGGGCCCCAAGCTCTGGCCACAAAAGGGGTGCAGGTAGCCCACTGTTCCTCTGGACCTTCAGAATAGCACCCCAAGGGGCTTTGGGGAGGGGGAGATGATGTCACCTCAGGGGCTCTTGGCTCTCCAGCTGCAGTGAGGATGCTAGTGGGAACAGAGCTATGCTGGCTCTTCTCCACATGCTAGCTGAGCCTGGCCTGGGGAATGAGCTCCAGGCCACTGCTCCTGGTGCTCTGCAGCAGCATGAGCCCAAAAGGTGCTCCCTGAGTGCAGGTGAGCTCCCCCAAGGATGCCCTAGTGTCAGTGCTTGCACTTTCCACCTCCTTTCCTTGACCCTGGGGTGAGCATGGGCTGCCGACCCTGGCAGCTCGGGTAGGGAGCTGCAGCCACCACTGCAGGGCCAGGCGTGGGCTGTGGTGCCCCTACATGTAGGTGCTGCCTGCTCATATATGGGCAAGAGTGGGGAGCCTGGAAAGTGTGACTCAAGGCTTGGTCCTGCCTCGTCTTGCACTGTTCATGCCTGTCTACAAGAGCATCCCAGCTGGCGCAGGAGCTGCAGCTCCCCTGGGCTCTGCACAGCACCAGCACACCGGGGCCCAAACAATGGCTTTATAAGGGCAGAGCTGCTGCCTTTGCGCTGCCTTTGCTTTGCCATCACCCTGCACCAGGGATGATTGATGGGGGTGCTCCAGAGCTCAGGCAGGGCTTTTCCAATGCCCTGAGCATGGTCACCGCCCCTGCCCTCCCCTCCCCAGGGCAGCTGAACCACAAGGTGTGGCCAGGGCTGGCCAGCCTAGGGGCTCAAAGCCTGTGGACCTCAGTGCAGCAGAGGGCCCAGGGGACAGCGAGGCACAGGAGCAGTCTTGGCAAACCCCTAAGCAGGAGGGATTCTTGGCCCTGGTGCTTTCTGGAGGGGGTGGGGCTGGCACCAGTTGGGGATCCGTGCTCAGCTGTGCTGGGCTGCAGGGTTATTGCAGCCTAAGCAGGGGCCTGAGGGAGTGAGTGGTGTGCTGAGCGGCAGGCCAGCCATGCCATGTATGGGCATTGCCAGTTTGGGCCAGGCAGTCCCCAGGTGGTGGCACAGCCCTGCCCTGGGGGTTTATTTATTGGCCATTCCTCAGCAGCAGCAGCCTGGTGTGCTCTGGCACTGTCTGCCCTCCCTGGCTGTGGAGGTGACTATTACAACCATGATGCAGTTCCCAGAAGCTGGATCCCTTTATTGCCCAGGGAGCTCCAGCCTGAAGAGCGGGATGGCACCAGCACCCTGAGGAGCTGAGTGAGTGATGTAGGCGGAGTGAGGGCAGGGCTGCCACCCCATGAAAGGGGCAGTGGCAGAGGCTGCATGGACCGGGGGGTGCAGCAATGGCTGCTCTCTTGGAGTCTCCTAAGGTTGGCAGCAGCTGAAGCAGAGCCCTGCACAGACCCCAGCACCACACCAGGACCCAGGCTGGGAGGTGGTAGGAACAGGCTAGTGCTGAGGTGCTTGAAGCTGAGCAGTGCCTACCTCACTGGTGGTTCTGTGCTGTGCCTGGGGCAGACACCTCCCTGGGGCCTGGTCTGGAATATCACAGGGAAAGAGGCTGGTAGAGCTGATGGACAACAGAACAGGGCCAGGACTTGCACCAAATGGGCAGCATATGACTCCCAGGCCGAGGAGCCCCTGCCCTTCCCTGGACCAGCCAGTGGAGTTTTGGGTAGGGACACAGCATAGATGTGTGTGGACAGGCAGGTCTTTTCCTACAACATACCACATTCAGCTGGAGCTGGGAGAGAAGAGCCTGAGCAGGGGGTGGGTGATGCCTAGCACAGAGAGCACAGGGGTGGTGAGAGATGCCCTGTTGCAGGCATCACACATTCTTGTCAGTGCCAGGAATAGCAGGATTCAATAATGAGGAGTAGGCAGGAACTAAGGGCAGTGGTGCCCAGTACCAGCAGGCCCAGTGTGGCATGGGTCCCCTATCCCAGCCCCTACGATGGGGCAGCCTGCCTGGAGCCATGCTGAGGGCCGCATCTCCACAGGATGCTGGCGGACTGCGTACCCCTGGTGGAGGTGGAAGACATGATGATCATGGGGAAGAAGCCTGACTCCAAATGCGTCTTCACCTACGTGCAGTCCCTCTACAACCACCTGCGTCGCCATGAGTTGCGCATGCGGCAGAAAGAGTGTTAGAGCCTGCCCTGCCTGCCATCCCACTGCCCCTTGCCCTCAGGGCTGCCAGGGGACAGGAGAGCTGCCTGCCCCAGGAAGGTCTGGGAGAGTCACAGGATCAGCACTGGGGATGGGGGGGGCCTCTGCCACTGGTCAGCCCCGCACCTCTGTCACCCTGCAGCTCTCTCTGCCCTGGCTGGCTGCAGGCTGACCCCATGGACAGGCACTGCCAGGGATGCTCCCCAGCTTGGCTTCCTCCAGTGTGTTGTTCTCCGGGAGTTGTTTGTCCCACAGGCAGCAACCTACCACTCCCCAGGAGGCCTGGGCACAGCTGTGTCCTCAGATCCAGGACTGGTGTGGGTCAAGGGCCAGGCAGGATGTGGTGCATCCCACAGGCACTGTGCCTACAAGCAGTTTTCCTTGGCCCCTCCAGGCCCTGCTTGGTGCCACCTTCCTGGTGACAGCTCCGTGGCCCTGTGCTGACACCCTGCTTCCCACTGCGCACGTGCACACTGGGGGGGCTGCAGCACCTGTGTACTGGGGAGTGAGCGGGGAAGTGAGGGGTCCCTGGGGAGTGAGGAGCCCAAGAGCTGCTCCTGCTCTCCTCCCCAGTTCAGTGCTGCTCACCTCCCCATCACCATCTCTACACTTGTGTTGACACGTGTACCAACACCAGCCAGACAATAAAGGTTTCTTCTGTAGGGTGATGCCTCTGCCTCTGATACTTCTCCCTGGCCACATCACTGCTTTGTGCTTCCCACGCAGCACGTACTGCCGTGTCTGTGCTGGCAGCCCTGCCTGCAGGCCCCCCCCCACTTAGCTGGGTATGGGGAGAGGCAGGGCATGTGCTGCTCCTGCTGTCCTGAGACTCTCCCCACAGCTGAGGGGCAGTATCAGTCTCTCATCCTTCCCAAGGACTGTTGGTTTGCTGCCCCTCTGCCACCCCAGGTCTGGCACGGGGAAAAGACCCTGAGGTCTCTGCTGCTAAGGCTGTGCAAAACCAGACTTCCAGATACTCAACAGCACTGTGCTCCCACCCCTGCTGGGCCACCACAGCCACGGGGCTCTTGTCTCAGCACTGCAGGACTCACTTGTGGACTTGCACCTGTCTCCTCTGCACTTCTAGTAGAGCAGCTAATCCCAAGCCGTGGAGCTCCCTCCATCACACATTGGGGTGGCACAATACTACAATCAGTCCATGGGGAGGTTTGTTGGCTCCTCAGTGGTGGCTGTGATCCTGCTGACCCCTCTTGCCTTTGCATGTGGCTCTGGAGCATCCAGTTCCTCCCAGAACCCAATGCAAAGCAGTGTGGGATTCACCCCACAAAGACCTGGGAAAGATGACACAGGGCAGCAAATTGTACACAAAGGCTTTACTGAGGGCTTGATGTGAGACAACCCTGCTGAGGTATAAACATGAAATTCCCCCAGCAGCAGCACTTCCACCTCTAGGACTATGCACATCTACCCTCAGCACCTGGTGCTTTCTGCTGAGGGTTTCATCCTGTCCCATGCAGGTCGGATACTGCTGCCCAGCACTGGGATTCAGCTAAACCTCAGAGCATGGTGAGGGAGCACAGCGAACACTGCTCCTCTGGACTGGCCAGGGATAGCAGGCTACAGGAGAGGGAGAGTGGGCAACAAGAATATGAGCCCCAGAATGTCCACAATGCCCTGGAAGCCTCTGCTCAAGGCTGGAGTTCCTCAGGGTGTCCCTGGAGCAGAGGCTACAGTAGCAAACAACTGTGGGGGGACCCTTGCCGTCCTGTGTCACCATTCCCAGCGGCTGTGACACCTTCATCCCCACATGCCTGGCTGCATGGGACTGGCTGCAGCACCCTCTCCTGAGCACCAGCATCCCTTGCTAGAGTTCTGGGTGCTCTCCCTCATCATGTTTGAGTGGGGTCTTGCCATCAGCAGCCGGAGCTTGCGGGGGCGGCAGGGTGGGCAGAGGCCTTGCAGGGGCAAACTGGAACTCCTCAGGCACAGGAGCATCAGGTGTCTCCTTGCGGTAGAAGCCCAGCTCCTGCACCAGCTGGTTGATCTCCTCCCGGGTCATGTCACTCAGGGGGATTCTCTGCCCATAGACAGGAGTTGCAGCCTGGTGCCTGTGCGGCACTGACCACCCTGCTACAGCAACAGCAAATGCCACAACGGCCCACTCACCTCCAGCTCCTCGTATCGGTGGCTGAGGAGCACAAGCTCAGGGTCAGCACCAGGCAGGTGTTTCATTTCCAGATTATGGCTGAGTGGTGCATTAAGGAATGGACAGTACTGGGCAGGCCCATACAGCCCCCCATGCCAGCCCATACTCTACCCCCTCCATCACACATCTGCATCCCATCCCATCCCATCCATCCCACAACCATCCCACAACCATCCCACAACCGTCCCGTCCACCCCTCACCCAGTCCCGTCCTCCGTATCAGCCCATTGCAACTTCCATCCCCCCCCAGCCCTCTGGTATCCAGTCTCACCCGGTCTACCAATGCATTTCGTCTCACCCAGTCTTGCCCTGACCTCTAGACCCGTCCCGCCTCCACATCACCACATTCCATTCTGCCCACATCTCCTCCCATCCCATCCAATCCCAGTCCGCCCACATCCCACCCCATCCCTTTCCATCTTGCCCACCACCGGCCGTGTTCCACCGGGTCCCCTTCTGCCCCGTACCCCGTTCCACACTTCCCACACTCCATATCCTGTCGCATTCCCTCTCCCGCCCGCAACGTTCCCCGTTAGGTCCCTGTCCCGCGGGGCCGGTAGATGCTAGAGCGGGATGTCCTGCGTGACGAAGGCCTTGACCTGCGGGACAGCGGGCGGGCGGCCCGGCTCAGCATCGGCCCCAGCCCTCGGCCTCAGCCCCGAACCCCGCGACCCCACTCACCTCCCGCAGGCGGTTCAGCCGTCACCCGCCGCACGTCTGCGAAACAGACACCGCATCAACCCCGCTCCTATCGCCAGCCCCGCCGCGCCCCGCCCCGGACCCGCTCACCTCCACCTTGCCCCGCGCCAGGTCCCGCAGCTCGGCTCTGCGGTGCTGGGGGGGTCCCGGGCCGCCCCCCGCTCCCAGCGCCGCTATCAGCAGCAGTAGCGCCAGCGTCCGCAGCATCTCGCCGCCACGTTACAGCCCGCACGCGGGAAGCCCCGCCCCGACGCGGTAGCACGCACGCGCAGAACGGGAGACACGCAGCGGGTTGGGAGTGGCCGCGCGCGCGCTTCGTCCGCCACGAGCTCGGACACATTGTAAACACCCGCTGCGCACCCCTAGCCACGCAATAACTCCGCAACAGCCCCCCTCCACCGCACCCGTAGCCTGCGTCACCAGCACTCCTGCGTCACCAGCGCGCGTGCGCACTGCAGACACACACTCGTCTGCACGTGTGAGCGCACGCGGCACCGACCCGCAGCTGTCTCGCAGTGTGAGTGCTCACCACGCCGCTTCACCCCCTCCTGCACCCCCCGGGCAAAGACGAGCACATCCACACAGACGGACATGTGCAAGGGGTGAGCACAGGATGTCACAGCTCACACCTGGCTCTGCTCACACAGCAACAACCACAGACTGCGCTGGGCTGGAAGGGGCCTCCAAAGGGCTTCCAGTTCAACCCTCTGCAGCAGCAGGGCCATCACTCACCAGGCCAGATTGCCCAGAGCCCCATCCAGCCTGACCTCGAATGGCTCCAAGGATGTGGTCTCCACCACCTCCTCAAGGCAGCCTGTTGCAGGGATCCACTACCTTCAGATTAAAGAACTTTTTCCTCACGTCCAGCCTCAGTCTACCCAAGTATCTGAAGGCTGGCCGGGGAGGGGGGGGACACAGGCTCTTTTCACTTGCTCCCTGTGATAGGACAAGGAGCAATGGGTGTAAGTTGCAGCAGAGGAGGTTCCGCCTCAACACAAGGGGGAACTTCTTTACTGTAAGGATCACAGAGCACTGGAACAGACTCCCCAGGGAGGTCGTGGAGTCTCCTTCTCTGGGGACTTTCAAGGCCCGCCTGGATGTGTTCCTCTGTGATCTGTGTTAGATAGTTTTGTCCTGCTCTGGCAGGGGAGTTGGACTCGATGATCTCTTGGGTCCCTTCCAACCCCTAACATCCTATGATCCTATGATTTTCCACCTTAAAACCATGACCCCTCATCCTGTCATGCCCTGCACTTGTGAACAGTTCTTCCCCAGCCTTCTGACAGCCCCTTTCAGGGGCTGGAAGGTTGCTATAAGGTCCTAGAGTCTTCTCCTCTTCAGGCTGAACAACCCCACTCTCTCAGCCTGTCCTCATAAGAGACATGCTCCAGCCCTCTGATAATTTTTGTGGCCTCCAACAGGTCCTTGTCCTTATTTGTGTTGGAGACTCCAGTACTGGATGCAGGACTCCAGACGTGGTCTCACCAGGCCACAGTAGGCAGGCAGAATCTTCTTTCTCAATCTGCTGGCCACACTTCTTTTGATGCAGCCCAGGATGCTGTTGGCCTGGACAACCCCAATGTGCAGGTGTAATCATGCAGAACTACAACCAGGCAGAGCTACACAGGGTCACCCCCACAACTGCTGACACATACCTGGGTCAATACACCAGCACACGCAGCAGGGCGTGGAACGCACAGACACCAGGATGTGCTTCACACGCATGACACTGCGCACACCCTGACTCTGTGCACATGCACAGCTACAGACTTGCCAACCACTGTGCACCCTGCGTGCACACACCCTGCAACACAGCCACACACCAGCGGTGGCTCATGTGCACATCCCCTGCTCATGGACTAACTGAGTTTAGGGCTGCTTGAGGTTTGAGGCAGATCTGGGGTCTATCTGGTCCAAGCATCTGCTCAATCGGGATGACCCAGAGCTGGTTGCCCAGAATGGTGTCCCGAGAGTTGAGCCCACAATTTTCAGACGCAACCTGTGCCAAGCCTTGGGCACCCTCACAAGGAAAAAGTGATTCCTGATGTTTTTTAATTTTATAAGGTTCCTCCTGCCTCCTTCCATCGGCCCATTTCTTCAGCCTGTCCAGCTCCTTCTGGATGGTAGCCTGGCTCCCCTTGGGTTAATCTCCCATTCCTCCCAGTTTGGTGTCATGTGCAAACTTGCTGAGGGTGCTCTCTGATCCATCATCCAGGTCAGTAATGAAGATGTTAAACAGGACCAGACCCCATGTTGACTGCTGCTGTACACCACTAGCTACTGGCCTGCAACCAGAGCTTATGCCACAGACCATCACCCTGTGGATCCAGATTATGTTCAACTCACCTCAGCATTTGCTCACCCCACCCACACAGCAGCTGCTTCTCTAAGAGGGTCTGATGGGAAATGGTGTCCCAGGCCTTCCCAAAATCACAGAACATTAGGGATTAGAAGAGACCTCAAAAGACCATCTAATCCAATCCCTCTGCCACAGCAGAACCACCTACATCAAGATGCACAGGAACATGTCCAGGCAGGTTTTAAAGGTCTCCAGAGAAGGAGACTCCACAGCTCCCCTGGGCAGTCCCTTCCAGTGCTCTGTCATCCTCACCAGGAAGAAGTTCCTTCTCATATTTATGTGGACTCTCCTATGTTCCAGCTCACACCTGCTGCTGCAATGATAGGACAATTCCTATCATTGGATGCCACTGAGCAGAGCCTGGCTCCATCCTCCTGACACCTGCCCTTCACATAAACATTAATGGGGTCACCCCCCAGTCTCTTTTTTTCCAAGCTCAAGAGACCCAGCTCCCTCACGCTTTCCTCAGCAGGGAGATGCTCAATGCCCTTCATCATCTTTGTGGCTCTGTGCTGGACTCTCTCCCGCAGTTCTGTGTACTTCCCAAACTGAGGGACCCAGAACTGGACACAGTACTCCAGATGTGGTCTCACCAGAGCAGAGCAGAACGAGAGGAGAACCTCTCTCGTTCTACTAACCACACTCTGCCACAGACACTGTTCTCCCCTCACTTGCGAGGCCATTCATTCCACCACAGAAGCCTTCAGGTTTGTCTCCTGGTGAAGCTGTGCTGACTCCTCCCAACGACCTCCCTGTTGTTCCTGTGCAGGCCAACAGCTCCCGGCTGCTCCATGACCTTCCCGGTGAGCAACAGGAGGTGAGGGTGCCCGGCCGCGAGTGCCCGGGGCCTCTTCTGAAGACAAGGGAGCCACCTGCCATCGATCGCAGACTATAGAGCTGGACATGGGGTCCCAGCGCTTGCTCTCCCAGCCCCAGAAACCTCTGCCGCCCCTNCGGCCCCCTGCGCGGCCCCGCGCCAGCTGCCTGCCCCGCGCCTGCCGTCTCTCCTGTGCGACCGGGGTCCTTCGGCTCCGGGGGCCCGATCCGTCTACAGCCCGATGGCGCGACCACGGCGGCACCTTTCCTCGGCTGTAGCGGCTCCTCGGGCCCCCGCCGGAGCTCCCGGCCGGACGNCCTCACTTGCGAGGCCATTCATTCCACCACAGAAGCCTTCAGGTTTGTCTCCTGGTGAAGCTGTGCTGACTCCTCCCAACGACCTCCCTGTTGTTCCTGTGCAGGCCAACAGCTCCCGGCTGCTCCATGACCTTCCCGGTGAGCAACAGGAGGTGAGGGTGCCCGGCCGCGAGTGCCCGGGGCCTCTTCTGAAGACAAGGGAGCCACCTGCCATCGATCGCAGACTATAGAGCTGGACATGGGGTCCCAGCGCTTGCTCTCCCAGCCCCAGAAACCTCTGCCGCCCCTGTCGCACAGCCCAAGGGCCGCTCGGGCAGAAACACCGCAAGGGGAGGGAGAGTGTCTGGTGAATCCGGGACCTCGCACCAGGACACGGTGCGGAGGGGGTGTGGCCCTTACGTCATGTGACAAGGCGACGGCAGGTGCACGCGGGCAGGACGCGCTCGAGCCGCTCCCGTGCCTTTAAGGCTTCGCGCAGGTAGCGGGGCGGGGTGTGNTTCACCTACGGCTGCCCGCGGCCCGGGGGCGCGCAGCGCGGCAGGCCCGAGGAGCGGACCCCAGGCCGGGCTGCCCAACCGCTGCCGCCGGAGACCGGCCGGGCGCAGTCCGAAGGGCTCTTCCCGCTGCCCCCCAGTCCGGGCACTCCCGCGCCGTCCTCGGCAACCCCCGGGCTGGTGCCGGGCCGCCCAGCCTTCCCCGAGCTCGGCGCCCTGGAACATGCGGCCCCCGGGAAACCGCAGCCAGCCGAGCGCCGGGAGATGCTCCCTAAGGCGGAGTCCAGCGACCACATCTCGGCCTGGGCCAGCTCTTCGCCCCGGGCCACCGGGCTACCCAAAGCCGTCTCCAGCGAGTTCATCGCCGGCGGACGGGGCGCCTTGGCCAAGCCCGCGGGCCTCTCCAGACCAGAGCCGGACGAGCTGTCCCTGTTCGGGAGGTCTCTTGGCCTGCCGAGCTCCAGTGAGCCCAGCGACCCCGGCTGCTCGGGAAGGAGCCCGGAGGATGGCTCGTTCCGGTGAGCAGGTGCTGCAGCGGGGGGGAGTGGGGGAAGCGGGGCTGGGCCAGGGCTGCCGCTGTCACGAAGCAGCGAAACCTCCCGTGGGCTGCAGCTGCTCCAGTGTCCCCGCTATGGATCCTCAGTTGGAGGAGGCGGGGTGAGGGGCTACGGACAAGCAGCTTTCGCTGGGGAAGGGAGGATTCCCAGTGCCCGCTGTGTGCATTTAGGGAAGAAGGAGCTGCGTGTGGTAGCACATCAGGTACAGGCTGTGGAGCAGGTGCTGTCTGCCCCCGCTGTCCCCAGGCTCTGGAAATGATGTGCCCCTGCCCTCCCTCGCTGTTGAAACGTGTCCCCTGTGACTGAGCTTGTCCTAGCGCTACCGAAAGAGCCTGCGGGCCGCTGGTGTGTAACAGCATTAATGTGTTGTGACTGATGGTGGCTTTGTGCTGGTGAAGGACACTGCTGCGGGGCTTGTGGTGCAGCTGTCACATGCGAACCGCTGGTCTTTTGGGCAGGTTGTACTTCTGTAGCCCACAGAGTCTGCCCCGAAGAGAGGGGGAAGCAGTTTTCTGGATATACCCTGTCTCGCGGGCTGCCTGCTGTGCCAGCCTGCCTGTGTCGCTTGGGGTGATGAAAATGTGGTGTCTCTGCTGGCTTCTGGAATTTCACCCGGGTTTAGGTTACAGGCAGAGCTCGCCATGTGTCACAGTACAGACCGTGGGGGAGTTTAGAGGCAAGGACACATCTCCCTCAAACAAGAGTTAAGGACCTAATGTATGTGCTTCAGCTGCGGCCACTTCTGTTGCAGACAGAGCTTCCTTGGTCGACCTGGGGGCTGAATGGGGTGGGACACAGAACGCAACATCTCTGGGTCTCAGTATTAGCATGTTCTTCCTGTTCTTCCTTTCTCTTTCCAAGCATCACGGTGGTCACCTGGAATGTGGGCACAGCCATGCCCCCGAATGATGTGACATCCTTACTGCACCTCAACACAGGGGAGACAAATGATGCAGACATGATCGCCATTGGGTAAGAGGGTGAGATGCAGACCCCCAACCCCTGCCCTGCCATGTCCCTTTTTGGAGGCTCCCCATAGCCCTGGGGAGGCAGGGAATGGCGGAGCTGCAGCCCCAGTCTCCTTGGAGGATGGTGAGCAGGGACAGATGTGCAGTATAAAGAGTAAAATATCAGTGAAGGTGATGAATCGACTCCTAGTAAAATGGAAGCTCTGAGGAAAAGAAACCCTTGACTTTTGATTAGCCTTGAACTCGTGAAGAACATATAGCTTACAGTGCTGTGTATTGCCCAGCTTTGGCAAGTGCTGTTTTTGTTGTGAGCCTGGCCAGTCCTGTGGTTAGGTCTATAGAGGCATTTAACTTGCTGGATGGAGTCCTCTGGGAACATTTTCTCATCTGAAGCTTTTGCCTGTGATATGTAGGCCTCAAGGGCATGAATCTGCTGTTCTCTCACAGCTGGATTGGCTCTGTGCCTCTGGCAACACTTAACTGCTGGCAACACAGCATCATGTCAGCGTGGAAAGGCTTTATTGGTGTGGCTGGCAGGGCAAGCTCTGCCAGAGACTAAGGGCAGTCTGGTTCCTCAAGGTTTGCTGTGGTGTGCGTGGATCCCTGCTAAAGCTAGGGACGTGCTGCTTTCACACTGGGAGTGAAGCAGCCTCTGCCCGTGGGCTTGAGCTGGGGAAGTTGGATCTGCTCCCAGGGACTCATCCAGTTCTTATTGTTAGGAGAGAGAGCTATATAAGGCTGAGGCTACCAGAGCTACTGTGTTGTGTTGGAGCCAGTCTGCTGGTTCCTTTGGCCTTGCTAATCAGTGGGATGGTGCTGTGGAATCTTAGAATGGCTTAGGTTGGAAGGGACCTCAGATCCAACCACCCCCCTGCACTAGATAGTGACGCTTGTCACCTGACCAGGTTGCCCAGAGCCCCATCCAACCTGGCCTTGAACACTTCCAGGGATGGAGCAGCCACAGTTCCCCGGGGCAAACTGTCCCAGTGCCTCACCACCCACACAGGGAGGAATTTCTTCCTAAGATCCAGTCTAAATCCTCCCTCTCTTAGCTTGAAACCATCCCCCCTTGTTCTGTCACTACAGGTCCCTCATAGGAAGTCCCTCTCCAGCTTCCCTGTAGCCTCCTTCAGGTACTGGAAGGTGCTGTAAGGTTCTCCTAGAGCCTTCTCTTCTCTAGGCTGAGCAGCCCCAATTCCTTCAGCTGTTCTCACAGGAGAGGTGCTCCAGCCCTCTGATTGTCCTTGTGGCCTCCTCTGGACTAGCTCCAATGGTTCCATGTCCTTGTTGTATTGGAAGCTCCAGAACTGGACACAGAATTGCAGGTGAGGTCTCACAAGAGCAGAGTAGAGGGAGAGAACAGGTGGAGTGAGACCCAAGCCTGAGTATAGGGGGCAGGATGTGTAGGTGTCAGCAAGGGACTTACTGGGTCTGTGTCCTGGCTAGGACAGAGTAGCCTGCTGCTTCCCATCTCCAGGATGTCTGTGTCCTTCCTCTGACCTGAGTCTTTGTGCATCAAGCACTTGATATTTTTGGGCAAGACACTTCCTGATCCTGCCATTCTCTGCAGATGTTATCCTTCCCTCTCCAGTAATTGCTGAGCTTGGAGGAGCACTATTAACCTTCTGTTTGCTGTTGCTCTGAGCTTGGAATCATAGAATGCACTGGGTTGGAAGGAACCTTTGAAGGTCATCTAGTCTATCCTCCCTGCAGTGAGCAGGGACATCTTTAAGTAGATCAGATTGCTTAGAGTCTCATCCAGCCTTGCTCTGAATGTCCTAAGGGGTGGAGCTGACATCACCTTTCTGGGCAACCTGTTCTAGTGTTTCACCACCTTCACTGTGAAAAACCATTGGGTCATGTCAAGTCTTTCAGCTGCCAGTACCCACAAGTCCTCCTCTGCAGGGCTGCTCCTAATCATCTCCAAGCCTGTTTTGATATTGGCAATTGCCCTGACCCAGGTGTAGGACTTTACACTTGCCCTTGTTGGACCTCCTGAGGTTCATTCATACTGGTTCACTTCTCCAAGGTATCCAAGTCCATCTGGATGACATGCTTTCTTTGCGGTTTATCTATCACACAGCTCAGCTTAGTGTCATCTGCAAACTTGCTGAGGGTGCACTCAATTGCACTGTATCATTGAGGATAATGTTGAAGAGCACTGATCTCATGATGGACCCTGGAGGGATACCACTTGTTGCTTGTCTCCACCTGGATGTAAAACTGTTAAGCACTACTGTCTGAAGGCTACTGTCCAACAATTTCTTAGCCACTGAACAGTCCACCCATCAAATTTATAGCTCTCCAACCTGGGATGTTGTGAGAGTCTGTGTCAAAGGCCTTACAAAAGTCCAGATAAGTGATGTTTGTTGCTCTTCCCTTGTCTGCTGATGTATTTGATTCATCATAGAAAGCCTCTAGGTTGGCCAGGCAGGATTTGCCCTTAGTGAAGCCCTGCTGGCTATCTCCAGTCACCTGCCTGTCCTCCATGGGCCTTAGCACAGCTGCTAGGAGGGTCTATTCCATGATCTTCCCAGGCACAGAGGTGAGGCTAATGAGTCAGTAATTCCCAGGGTCCTCCTCTGCACTGTTTTTAAAAATGGGTGTGATGTTTCCCTTCTAATCACTAGAAACTTCACCTGACTGCCAGGGCTTTTCAAATGTCATGGAGAGTGGCTTGGCATGTACATCAGCTAATTCCTTAAGGCAATGGAATACATCTAATTGGATCCCATTGACTTAGCTATGTTCAGGTTCCTCAGGTGATAATGAACCTCACCTTTATTTACAATGGGAAGGAGTTTGCCTCCCTGGTCCTCATCTTGCTGTCTGTCCAGTTGGGAGGTGTGAGGAGAGAGGCTGATAGTGAAGACTCAGGCAAAGAGTAGTCAAGTACCTCAGCCTTCTCCTCTGTTATGACTAATTTACCACTCTTGTCCATCAGAGGGGACAGCCTCTTTCACCTTTCTTTTTTGACTGATCTACCTGTAGGAAGCCCTTCTTGTTATTCTGTGCATCCCTAGCCAAGTTCAGCTCCAGCTGGTGATGGGGATGGGGGTCCTTCCTGACCTCATCTCTACACCAGCAGGCAGTGTTCCTATACTCTTCCCAGGATACTTGTCCTACTTTCCACTGCCTGTGCCGTTCCTTCTTGCCTTTTGATTTGACCAGCAGGTCTTGACTCAGCCATGCTGGTCTCATTCCTTCCTGGCTTGATTTCTTGCACCTGGGAATTGAGAGCTCTTGTGCTCTTTGGAGACTGTCTAAAGCCTTTGCCCTGAGAGCTGTTTCCCAGGTGATCTCACTGAGCAGGTTCTTGAAGAGCTGTAATTTTGCTTTTCTAAAATTCAGGGTCTGGTATAACTCAGGATTATGCTGAATTATACATAGTAATTATACTGTATGATATGAATATTAGATGAATGATGTGAATTATTCAGTATAATTCAGGATTATGCTCCTTGTCTGGCTCTTGTTTCTTAGGTCTGTGAAGTCTGCATGATCACTGCAGCCCAGGCTGCTTCCAGCCTACTGAGCTCACTTGTACTGGTGTTTGTCAGGTCCAGTATCACATCTCCTTTTGCACCTAGAGATAGGCTTTAGACTGCTACCCAGCCCTGGGCAGCTGTACTCCTGCCTTAAAAAGAGCCAAGGTGTAGTGGGTTCAAGACCACTTGTGCCTTCTGCTAGCAATGGCCAGCATTGGGATATGGCTGGCTTGTGCCTTGAACTGCCCTTCCCACTCTGACCTTTCTCCCCACGTGCTTTGGCACCTCTCCCAATGAATTTTCACAGATTTCTTCCTGGTGCAGCTGAGGGCCCTGTCCCTTTTTTCCCAGGTTGCAAGAGGTGAACTCTAAGATAAACAAGCGCCTGAAGGATGCCCTTTTCACAGATCAGTGGAGCGAGCTCTTCATGGATGTGCTGAGCCCCTTCCACTTCATACTGGTAAGGAGGTCCTATAGGGGCTGGTGTTCCTTCTCTGCCTGCCAGGCTGGTGGACCATATGGAGGGAGAGTTGAACTGTGGAGACAGAAGGAGGAGGTTTAGTAGGAGAGCTGGCTGGAGCCACCTGAGAAGGTGTGAGAGCTGACCTGAGAGCCAGTGGAACATCTCAGCAGTGTGCTGTCTAGCTTGTGCCATCTTGCTCTCTTTTCTGTGCTCTTATGCTCTCCCTTCTGCGTGTTGGGGACATTGTTTGTGGTCTGTTGCGTTATACCAGCGCAACAAGGTGAATATGGGAACAAGCCCGTGTTTCTGTCAGCAGTGAGCTGGTTCTCAGGCCTGATTCAGGTCACCAGGACACCTGTCTCAGAGGGTACATGAGCCATAGCATTGCTGGGCTTATCTCAGCAGCTGGTATTCAGGAGGAGGGTATGTGTAGATCTCTATACTAGATGTGCTGTTAGTCTGCGTGATGTGAGGCATGCAAAGGGTGGACTGCTGCCCTTGCAGCCTGTCCCTGCCTGTCCAGGCTTTGCTGTGGCTGCCATCCTGCTTCAGCCCCTGTTCCTGTTCCAGGTCAGCACAGTTCGGATGCAAGGTGTGATCCTACTGGTATTTGCCAAGTACTACCACCTCCCTTTCCTGCAGGACATACAGACTGACTGCACGAGGACGGGGTTGGGAGGCTACTGGGTGAGTGTGGCCCTGGGGGGGGAGGCGAGGGGATGGCTTTGCAAGGAGTCATGGGATCCTCTTGGTGCAGGGCAACAAGGGTGGGGTGAGCGTTCGTCTCTCCATCTTCGGCCACATGGTCTGCTTCCTGAACTGCCATCTGCCAGCGCACCTGGAGAAGGCGGAGCAGCGCAAGGAGGACTTTGCCACCATACTGCACATGCAGCAGTTCGAGGGGCGTGTGGCCAATGGCATCCTGGACCATGAGTGCGTACCCCACCACTTTGCTCTTCAACCTGGGCCAGGGCTCTAGTGCCAGCCACTACCCTTGACCCCTGCCAATAGGGTCCGGGGTCTGTGCCTTGAATTGCAAAATAGCTTGAAGATGGGGTCTCACTTGCAGAGCAGAAAAATTGTCCCATGCCCAGTTGGGAGCCAGCACAATAGAGTAGGTGATAGGAGGCGTCCTTGGTCAACTCTGGGACACATCCAGGCCTGGTGCTCTTGGGCTTTGGGACTGGTGATGTGGAGGATCTGTCTCTGCCCCAGTGTCTTGGCTGTGTGTCTGACTGGTAGATTCCTCACAGTGGAAATGTCCATCCTCAATTTCTGCTCAGGTTTATCAGGTCTGTTTGGTTTGAGGTGCGTGGTCCTACCTGAAGAATGCTAGCAGGACAGGCAGCTGGCTGAGATGCCTGCTGAGCACTGACCTGCACTGGTGCTCTCAGGAGTGTCTATGCTACAGGCTGGGGATGTTTTCCCCTGCTGTGCTCTCTGGCTCTAGTAGCTTTGCCCTTTCCAGCCCGTCACTCTCCTTCCCACCTACAGCCTTGTGTTCTGGTTTGGGGACCTCAACTTCCGCATTGAAAGCCTAGACATCCGCTTTGTGAAGTATGCCATTGACAGCAACATCCTGAGCCAGCTCTGGGAGAAGGACCAGGTGAGGGATGATTATGGTGCTGAGCCTTGTCCAGGCCTCCCTGTGGCTCTCAGCTCTTGCAAGAACTGCCCATGTAGTGGTGGGACAGAATGTGTCCCCTTGCTGATCGTGGGGCACATAGGGCCCTGGCTCTCTTGGCTTTGTGGAGAAGGGGGTAGCACAGTCCCAGAATGGTCTTTATGGGAGGTGGGTACACACTTCCTTCAGCAGTATGCTAGGAAGAGCCAGGTGCATTTGGTCTACCAACTTACAGTGTCCATGGCATGGACATATCCCAAGAGCTGTATGGGACTAGCAGCAGTAGAGCAAGGATGGCTCTGTGCTGGGGTTCAGAAGTCTCAGGGACTTGCAGAGTAGGACTGGTGTTCTTCCTCACCTGTTCTTTCCCGCAGCTGAACATTGCCAAGAGCACTTGGCCTGTCCTTAGTGGCTTCCAGGAGGGACCCCTGAACTTCCCACCCACCTTCAAATTTGATGTGGGCACCAACAAGTATGACAGCAGGTAGGGGAGCAGAGCTTGAGCATGTGCTGGGCCTGTGAGTGGGTGGCATGGCTGAGGGACACGGGGAGTGGTGGAGCTCAGAGCCAGGTCCACTGCTGGTGCCATTAGGGCAGGAGCTGATGCTGGTGTGGATGAGTGGGAGAGCCATACTGGGGCAGGCATGGGCTGGACTGGGGACAGCAGGCTGGGACACAACTGTCATGCTGGTGCCAGCACAGATCTGTCCCTGCAGCCACACAGAGCTGTGTGCTGATCCGAATCTCATCCCATCCCCTGCCTGTGCGTGCTGTAGTGTGAGGGGGAGGCAGTTTGGGGTGGAGCCTATTGCCCCCTGCCAGGCAAGGGATGCCCCTCTGTGCCCTACAGTGCCAAGAAGCGAAAACCTGCCTGGACTGACCGCATCCTCTGGAAGATCAAATCTCCTAGTGCTGGGCATGGTGTGGGTGTGCGCCAGCCCAGCCGGGGCATCCTGTCAGTGAGCCAGCTCTGCTACTGCAGCCACATGGAGTACACAGTCAGCGACCACAAACCAGTAGTTGCCATCTTTGCAGTGCAGGTGAGCACTACCCAGGGCCCCTGGGCTCACAGACAGGAGGTAGCAGGGTGAGATGCTCGGTAAGGGTGTGCAGTGCTTATTTTCTTTTTGTTTTGCAAGGTCCTCTGTGTTACTACTGTGGCTGAGGGCTGCTGTTAGTGTGTATGTGAAGCCTCAGCCCTAGACAGGTGCCCTGGGCAGCAGGGGCAGTCCTCGTTGGTGTGCCTTTGCTCACTATGTGTGTTTCTGACAGTTTACTTCCAAGACAGACAAGCCCCCAGTTGAGATTTATGTGGCTGATGAATGGAGCAGGCCTGAGCAAGCAGTTGTCAGGTACAAGATGGCTGCTGGCTTCCACCGGAGCTCCTGGGACTGGATAGGACTCTACCGGGTAAGGGCTTGGCTGCTTGGGCTAGAGGGGGTGGGGAGCACTGCGTGCAGACATGAGTGCGTGGCATGGACCTGTGCGCTGTGTTCTCTGTTGCCCAGGAAGCCCTTGCAGTTAGCAGCAAGGTTTAACCCTGCTTCAGGAGGCTTTGATGCAGCAATTCCCCTTTCCTTCTGCTCTTTGGGCTCCATAGGCTCCAAAGCCTGACACTGCTGGGGCCAGGGTGCTGTTGGGAAGATGCAAGGGAGGTGGATGAGTGAGAGGAGAGCTAAGGCCAGGTGTGGGTGATGGTGCCCAGTAGGGTATCCACTGCTGTGTTCACCCACGTTATGCATGCAGGTGGGTTTTCGGCATCCTAAAGACTATGTGTCCTATGTCTGGGCCAGGAGTGATGATGGGGAGCGCTGCCTGGAGAAGCAACTGTACGTGCAGGTGAGCTGGGCCCAGTCCTGCTTATCCCATGGGCATGTGTCCCCCATTGGTGGGGGATAGTGGCCCCTTTGTGTCCCTGATGGAACACAAGGACAGCTCCTTATTGCTTTGTATTGAGCCTGGCATTAGGGATTCTGTTCTATGGGGCTGGAGGTGGGATGGGGAACCCCTGTGCCCAGCCCTGGATGCCCACTAGCTGTCTCTGGGCTGCAGGTGATGTTCTCAGAGGAGGCCCTGCCCAAGGGGAAGGGCGAGTACATCCTCGGATACTACAGCAATACCTCAAGCAGCATTGTTGGCATGACTGAGCCCTTCCAGGTGAGTGTGGTCCAGAGGGAAAGGTGGGGGAAAATGTGTGTATGGGTACTTGGCTGGAGGGAGGTCTGCTGCTGGAGGGAGCCCCCTGTGAGGATCAGCCAGCAGTGCTGATACAGAGTGGGGGGTGCAGATCTCCCTGCCCAGGTCAGAGGAGGGCAGCAGTCCCACAGACAGCTCTGGCAGCAGCTCAGAAGAGGAGGATGACAGCACACTTGTCTTACTGGCCCCCAAGTCCCGTAGCCCCAGCCCAGGCAAGATGAAACGGCACCGGAGCCGAAGCCCCAGCCTCGCTAAGTTCCAGGGTCTTATTTTGCGACCATCAAGCAGAGACAGGGGTATGAGCCGCAGCCCCTCACCCCAGAGCCGCCGTGGCTTCCCCAGAGACATCCCCACAATCCACGTGCCCCAGGAGGAGCTGGTCCGTTGTGGAGCCAAAGCCAAGGAGACAGAGCGAGCAGCCAACAGCCAGGAGAGCAGCTCCTTCTACCAGACTGTGCAGGAGCAGGGCCATCCCCGACGTGTCTCTGCTGACAACCCCCTGGCCAGGGCTGACCCCAGGAATATGGGGCTGCTGCCTGCACTTCGCCTGGAGATGGTCAACCAGGCCATGGGCCAGCGGAGGGAAAGCACAGACCAGAGCTATCCTTGTCAAAGGATGAGCCCCCAGGCTGCAGCACCACCTTAAAGGAAGAGAGCAGCTCCCTGGAGCTCAACAGCCATAGCTGTGCCATGGGCCACTAATGCAGTGGCCCCCTCCCAGTAGCTCGCTTGCTGTGTGCTTTCCTCTGCCACTTTCCTGCTGAGACATTCCTCTCCCTTATTTATTGCAGTGATTTCTCACCCTTGTGTGTTTAGCAGCTAGGGGTCTCCATGTGTTCCCCCAGCCTAAGCTGCTGCCCTGGACCTGGTAGAGCTGGGAAGTGGCACAGGGGAGGGGAAGATTGGTCCAGCATGGAGGAGCCCCTCATGAAATGGCAGGCAAGATGTTTCATTTGTGGGAGGGGTGCTGGCCTTGCACCAGAGGTGGGACAGGAAGCTCTGGCATAGAGTGAGGTATTTACCCAGGGTACCCCGAGATCAAAACTTGCTCCTTCCCTACCGCTACCACTGTGCCTCAGCCTTGGACATAGTGCAAGTGACAATAAACCATCCTGCCCACCCCAGCTGCATTGTGCTTACTCAGGAGAGCAACATCAGCCTCTGGGTGGGAGACCACAGAATGAACAGGGGGCAGCAAGCCACCCTTTATTTATCTTCTGCTGCACAAAGGACTGACCCCCTCCTGACTGGTGCCCCCTCCTCTCAGTTCCAGGCCTGGGAGCATCACAGACCCTGGGTTTCCTTGTAACCCCTCCCACCCTGCCTAGGGAAGGAGAGTTGGGATCATACCACAGTGTTCAGGCCCCCCCAACTGGAGCACATATCCAGGTGGTGATGGGGGGCCCTGCCATCGCCCAGTTCCAGGCCAGGAATGTAGTGGGGTTCTCCTTTCCCCTTACTTTGATGCTCGCAGGTGGTAGCCACAGCTCCTTTAGAGGCTTCTTAGTACCGCTGCTTGCCTTTGCTCCAGCAGTGGGCCCCATGTCCATGCAATCATGCCAGCAGCATGATGGCTCAGTGCCATCCTCAGTGTGATCCTTCAGAAATGAAGTAACTCCACTCTGGGGCTGCTGCACAGCACATCTTCCTCTCCATGCAAGGTAGGCCTTCTCAGGCATCATCGGGGCACTGCATGGTGCCAAGGACCCGGTTTCTGCTCTGAGGCCAGCTGCAGGCATCGCTCATAGAGGGTGCTACTACTGTCTTGAGTCTTCCAGTCTGGACGCTCAGCCTTGAGTGTCATGTGCAGTGGACCCCAGTTCCTCAGCATCTTTTTCAGAGGCTGTGCAGGTACTAGAACAGCCTGGGTCACTGTGCAGCTGCCAGAGAAGCAAAGCTGTGATCATCAGTGTTAACAGAACTGACATCCATTACCATCCACTGCAGCCTACTCATAACATAGCAGGAAATAACACCTGCAATGCCACCTTCATGCCAAGTCTGCAGGACAGCACCCAACCCCACCAAGGCTTCTCTTTTGCTCATGCAGGGTAGGAAGCCCCAAGTACACCATGTTCCCTTACTTGTGCTCTGACCCCTTGCCCGGGCTACAGTCACTGGGTGGCTTCAGAACAAAGCAGTCTGTGGTAACGTGGTCAGCTAGGACAGACATTTCTGCATCACTGAGTTCCCTTGTCCTGCGCAGGAACCGCACCAACCTGTGAGGGCAGGAGGGCAGCAGTCAGCAGCTGCTGGCCAGGGTGAGCCATCCTGCAGGGTACCAGCTTGTCTGACCCCAAACTACCTGCATACAGTACCCTGTGATGGTGGGAAAAGCCCAGCCTTTTCCTCCTGGACACACACCTGCGAGTACAGTTGCAGTGGAAGAGCATATGGGTATCCTTGTTGTGCAGCTGGTACTTCATCTCATGGGGTGCGATCTTGTGCTCACACTTATCTAGGCGCTTGTAGCATCTGCATGCTCTGCTAGGGCCTGCGGACAGCAGAGAGGTGATGGGTGCCCCCTGCACACAACCCCAACAGGATGAGGCTTTGGGATAAGTCCACCTGCAGTGCCCACTCTGCCCCCAGCATCACTTACCCAGCTGTCTGTGCTTCTCCATGGCAGGTATGGGGGTGGCTCCAGGCCATGTTGTGGCTGGGCTGGATCCAAGGCTAACATCTTGAGAGCTGGCTGTGCAGGTAGGGTGTGCTGAGCCCCAGGCTACTTGGTGTGCTCCTCCCAGTGCTTGCCTTCCTCCTGCAAGGTCCTGTTCCAACATGGTCGTTGCTGTTGCGGGGCCACCCTCTAACACTGCTGGGTGCCTTGTTGTGGGCTCAGCCTTGTCCCCAGCAGAAGCAGGGGACGAGGTACCTGGGCCCTGCAACTGCTGGGCTGTTGTGGGTGTCTCTGCCTGTCGGAGCCCAGAGCTTTGCTGCAATCCCTGTCGGAGCCGCTTGCGCCCTGCTCTAGAGGACTTCCTTCTCTTGTGCAGGGACTGCCTGGTGGTAGGGCTGCCTGTCTCCTCTGCCGGTGGGCTGTGGTGGTACTGATTCTGCTGCACCATCCTGGCCAGGGGTACTATAGCGTAACGCTCACACCTGGGGACACCGTGTGCCATGAGGCTCCACACAGCGGCCCAGGACAACCAGGCATGGCATGCTTAGGACGTGGGCACAGCCAGGGCACTCACCCTCCCCACCAGTGCCACTGCACGCACTCCTCACTCTCCTCCAGCACGAAGCACGGTACCTCCAGCAGGTCAAAGAAGGTGACGCCGATGATGTCGGAGATGGTGTCGTTGAGGGCCAGGAGGCACTGCCGGAACCTGTGAGGCAGGCGGGGGCGGTCAGTGGTCCTGCAGTGTCCCGGGAGGGACCCGCAGTGACTCGGGGGCTGCCCGGCAGCCCGGCCCCCGCGCACCTGGCGTCGCAGTCGCAGTGGGACACGGTGTGCAGGCGGTAGTTGCGGATGCCGTAGTTGAACTGCAGCGCCGCGATCTGCACCGAGCACTGATCGTGCTCCCGGCAGCACCGGTCGGGGCCGCGGAAAAGACCTGCGGGCAGCACCGGTGAGCAGAGCCCTCTGCGGGGCAGCGCGGCAGAGCTCCCGCCCGCCATCCCC
>VXBP01001971.1:0-60869 GCA_013400115.1 Rhinopomastus cyanomelas | reverse complement strand
GCCGCCCCCGCACCACAACGTCCCCGGCACCGCCCAGCCCCGCCGGCGGCGCCTACCCGGCGGCGCGGGCTCAGCGCAGGTAGCGCGGCGCCGCCAGAGCGCGGCCACGTCCCGCCGCAGCGTGTGGCCGGGTGCGGCGGGGGAGCGGCGGGCGCAGGCAGCGCGGAAGGCGCGGGCCAGGCGCGGGTCGCGGCGAGTCCAGCAGGCGCGGAGGTAACCGCGCGCGGACCAGGCTCCTTCCACCAGCGCAGCCGGGCCGGATCCGCCGCCGCTCAGGAAGGCCACGTAGCGCGCGCCGCCCGCGCCTGCCGCCCCCTGCGCGCACACGGCCCCACCGGGCCAGGCGCGCGCACACGCGCACACTGCCACGCAGGCCAGCACCGCGCGCGCCCACATCGCGCGGTGCCGCGCGCACGACCCCGGCTTTAAGCCCGCGCCCGGCGACGGACCCGGCGCTGATTGGGCCGCGCTGACCCCGCCCCGCTCCGCGAACCGCTGAAACAGCCGGTACCCTCCGGCACCCCCAGATACCCTCCGGCACCCCCAGATACCCTCCGTCACCCCGCGCCCCAGCAGGGCCCGCCGCTCTCCCACGCTTTTCTCGCCTGTTCTCCCTGGCCCGGCCCGAGTTTGCCCATCTTGGCACCCCCGCGGCAGAGGGCACGTGCGCGTGTTCGGGCGGGATGCTGCGGGCATCCGCCTCCCTAAGGTGGAAGAGACTCAATGTGTGTGCGCGCAGATGCCTTCGTTTCACGCACGCTCAGCCATGGGCTCGCACCCGCGCTGAATGTGAGGACTCGCGTACACTGGCACAGGCTCAGGTCACCGAGCCACCTGCCCTGCCTTACCCTGTCCCACTGGATCTGCCTCACGGTCCAAGACTCTGTTCGGGTGTTGGGCATCTCCAAGGATGGAGGCTCTGCAGCCTCCCCAGGAGCCTACGCCAGAGCTTTACCTTCACAGTCAAACGTGTTTCCTGTTGTTCAAGGGCAGTCTCCCGTGTTCCATCGTTTGTGCCCATTGCACCTTGTCCTCTCACTGGGCACCACTGGGCAGAGACAGGCTTTGTTCTCTCTGCACCCTCCCTGAAGGTATTTCAAGGTCCTCTGCTCTAGACTGAGCAGACCTTGCTCATGCAGATGCTCCAGTCCCTCTCCCACCATCACGGATCTTTCTCAGCTCTTTCCTTGTCTCACCCCAGCAAGTCCATGCATTGCCTGGCTGAGCCCAGGCTGAAGAGGGCACAGTGACAGAGCCCACCCTCAGTGCTCCCCCACCATTCTGCTGGAAGTGCTCTGACCAGTGCAGCTGCGGCTGCTGGTGGTCTCTGCTGTGAGGACACATCCCTGGCTCCTGCTCAGCTGGTGCCCAGTGGGATCCCAAGGCCCATCTCCACAGAGCTACTTTCCAGCTGGTGGCCCAGCCTGTCCTGGTACGTTTCCCACATTGGAACCACGTTTTCTCTCCCTTGGAAATACCCTCAGAGTGTGCTGCCCCACAGCCCAACCCCAGATCAGGGGAATGTTGTTCAGGGTGGCTGGTGTATCCAACAACTCCCATCCCACTGCCTCCCAGGGGGATACTGGCTCTGGGATGCTGGCCCTGCCCTGAAGAAGTGACCCATGAGGGTCCAGCTTCACCTTTCTCCACCAAGAGGGAGCCAGGGAGGGGCTGGAAAGGGAAGAAAGGAGGCAGCAAGAGCCACCACGATTCCTCTGGTGCCTTTTGCGTTTCCAAATCTAGCCTGGGATCTATTTACTTGCCTGAGGTGATGGTCTACCCAGTTCAGTTTCTGTGTGGGTTGGGGTGGGGGGGACGGTGTGCAAAGCATGGTGTGCCAGGAGTGCCGCAGGGCAGCTGGGGGATGGCAGCTAGGGTTCATCAGTGAGGCCCTATCTCACTTTATGGGGATTTCCCTAGTAGTGTGGACAGAGGCCAACATCACATACTGAGCAGAGTCCACTCTGCAGCTCTATTATGCTGCCGTGCACTGCCCGTGGCATCGCCTGAGCTGTCGCAAAGGTCTCCCAGCTGCTGTGTCACCTGGCTGGCCACCTGTAGGCTCTTGTGGCCTCTGTCCTGCAGAAGGACATTTCCATCCTGGAGGTTGTATTCTATGAGGAGAATGAGGGTTGGCATGATGGTTTTTGGGAAGGGTTTTGTCAGGAGATACCCTGACCCTGGGGGAAACCAGCCTTCAGCCACCCAGGAGCTGCAGAGCCATCGTGCTGCAGGCTCTGCCACGTTGCACTGTGCTGCTCTCCCCTGCACACCCAGGGCCTCTCCAAGCCAGGGCTGTGCTCACAGCCCTGAGGGGCCTCCACAGGAACAGCCCCATGTCGGCAGCATGGGGCAGCCTTGGCTGCCAACTGTGTGAGTGTGTCAGGGACTCAGGATCCAGTTTGGGTTTGTCTGGAAGATAACAGGGGATAAGGAGGGACACAGTGCTCCAGTCTTCACACCCCAAGCAGCTGGCATGGGGGACATGGCTGACCGCATACTGCACAACACCCTGTTGTATAACCAGGTGACTGCTGGCAGCTTGGGTGAGGCTGGGGTCCAGCCAAGGCATGGGGCTGCGCCCTGGGGTGCCTGCCCTGATGAGCAGCACTGTACAGTTCTGCGCCCAGCTCTTGCTGACGTGGCCCAAGGTCGCAGGCAAGGCCAGTTCAGAGCTGAAATGCCAAAGGCTAACTCTGCTGCACTCAGGCCACCAGTGGGCCTGCAGCAGGGGAGTGCTGGGCTCTGGCAGAAATGTCAGCAGTTGTGGTCCTGTGCAGTGAGACTGCCCAGTGGCTCCTGGGCTGAGTGCAGGGTGCAGTGGCAGAAGTGCAGAGTTGGGTTGGTGAAGTGATTCGCCCTGTCTGCTCTGCATGCCACATTCCATTTGGGGCTCCCCAGTATGAGAAAGACATCCCATACTGGAGTAAGGCTGGTGGAGGCTACTAAGCCGGTCAGAGCTGAGCTGGACTTCCCTGGGCCAGAGGAGGGGAAAAGCAGAACCTTATCTGCCCTGGACTTGAGGTCATAGCAGGGTCCTTCTTCCTCCCTTTATACCTCCAGTCAAATATGGGCATCGATGTGATGCCTCTTATGGGGATGTCCTTCAAACAGAAGCTGGATGTTGTACTGTGCAGGAGACTGCTGGACATGAGGGCTTCTTCCATGTCACAGAGCTGACACTCTGGCTGCCCCCATGTCCAGCCTTGACCCCAGACAGCTGGCAGTGCTGGCTCCCCGGGAGCATGGGAGTGTGTGTACTGTGTACGCTGCTGGCAGCACCCCGTGTTTGTCCCTGCAGCAGAGGCAGCAGTGGATGGGACCATGGCTCTTGCCTCTCTAGAGACAGGACTGTTACCCTGCCCAGGGCAGAGCTAGAGGAGCCTGAGCTTTTTGAAGTTCAAGTGGAGAGAGGAGCTGGCTCTGCAGAGCTATGGATGACTCTAGCCATGTCTTGCATGTAAGCATCAAGTACTTTAAGGACTGTCACAGGACACTGTCCTTCACACAGGGCGTCCACGGTGATATTGCATAACTGCTACGGTACCAGATATGAGCCTTTCTGCTTTCTACTGCTCTAAGCTGAAACTTTGTGGAGATAAAAAGAAAGGATGAACCTGGAAGGCAGGACAGAGAAACAATTTCTTCATGGGAGAAATTACCTTACAAAGATCGGAAGCCAAAGCAAGAGTTGGAGCTAGCAAAAGGATGATGTAGGTATTTCACACCTGAGCTGAGGCTGTACATTCAGCCAGGGGAGATTCTGAAGAGTGAACTTGTTACTTCAGTGTCTCCATCTCCTGCCTGGACCTGGTGCTCTGGTATTCCCCGGCTGGCAGCTGACATGGCCTCTGCCTGAGTGCCATCACATACATCACTCATTTTTGCCTACGAGAGCCTGGGTCAAGCTGTGGCTCCATCTCACATCTTTGTTCCACCTGGATCCAATCCTTTGGCACTAAGACCCCATACTGAGGCAACCCTGTAGTGCTCTTGTGGGAACCCTCAGCACACAGCAGCCAGGAGTGCCCCTGGTGCTTCTGCTACAGCCTGCTGAGCTGGCAGTAGGGCTCAGACTTTCCATCAGCTGGTGGCACTGGAATGTGGTGGGAGTCAGGCTGTTCTGCTGCTTTTGCGACATCCTTTTGCCCCCTGAGACCAGAGACTGGGCTAGTGAGCTCAACTCTCATGCCCTGCAGCCCTGTTTCAGGCTGGGATTGCACTTGTGTCCACAGTCCATCCTGGGCAAGGACCATGAGCAGCCAGGTCCATGTGCCCGACCCCAGGCCCTGAGGAAGCTGCACTGGGGTTGGGCTGTAGCATGTGCCTGGAGCACCTTAAGGTCCACGCCTCTGGAATATATTTTCTAATACAGGTTTTTTGGGGAAAGGAATTTAAAAGGTGAAATTGTCTTCTCTCTTGTGACTGCTAGATTCAGAGTGCAGAAGCTGTGTCTGGTTCCACCAGCTATTTTCAGTGCACGTCTTGACTGCAGAGATGATAGGGAATCAGATCAGGCTCCACGGTCATCTGTGGGTTCTGCGGCTCACAGGAATCCTCTGCTGTCCTGGAGTCCTCAGTCAGGAATGCAACCTCCTCAAGACTTTTCCCAAGGGTCAGGGAGGACCCTGAAGGTCCTGGACAGCTTAGTCTAGGTGGCCCTACTTCAGGCAGGGACTAGATGATCTGTACCCTCAGCAAGGCAGTGTGCCAAGCTTCTGGAGTTGTTTCTAGCAATAAGTGATCACAGTCTCTGTTAAACAGCTGTGCCCATCAAAAAAATATCAAAAGTCCCAAGATGTGAGAAAAACAACATTGAGAACTGTCCCAAAACCTCCCCAAGACATACAGCTTCCTTGTGAGAGCTCAGATGCTGACACTAGCAGGAAATTCCCAGTCTTCTGCTTTCCTTTAGTCCCCTGGGAAATTCTCAGTGCTGTCATGCACTTGGGAGGTGCCTGGCCTCACTGCTGTGGTAAATGCCTCCTCTGAAATTACAGGAACTGCCTAGAAGGAAGCAGCTCAGCAAGTGGGAGCTGGCAGCTGCCTGATAAGTATCAGTGCACTTCCAGGTGAAGGTCAGGTAAGTGATGAGTCAGCAAGACCTGAGTTGACCAACAGCATGCAGGGTAGCAGCTCCGAAGCAGGGACCAACAACAAAGCATGTGTTGAGGCTTGGCAGAAATCACAGGCTGATGAGCAGAAAAAGCAGTCTCCTTCCTCTTGGTGACGAAGGTAAGCTGAGTGCTAGTGTTCTCATTTCTTGATTTGTGATGAGGCAGCTAGACAAGAGAAAAATTTCCAGTTTGCTTAACGTCGTGTGTGCGTTGGACCTGACTGTGAGCTTCAATTCTATGTGAATTGATGTGGAACCTGATTGTTGTATTGTGCTGAGTGAATCATTAACCTGCAGGATGAGGCTAACAAGTTGCAACACGCATATCTACGCTACTCCCAGCATGGGCAGAGTTTGGGCTGGCCGTGCAGCCAGCTCCAAGTGCAGCACAGCATCTCTGTGGAGTTCTACTGGCAGGGCTGCAGCTTGTCTGCTCTGGACCGCAGCCACCCACGTCACATCAACACATCAACATCACTGTAGAGTTCAGCAAAGGGGTAGCCAGTACAGAACAAACCTGAAAGTTTGAAGTTTCCCCATTGAACCTTTCACATCTCCCGATTAAGCAAATTTCTCCCATTTTGGCACAACAAGAAACCAAATTAAATTTGCTTTGGGTCCTGGGGGTTTTCGCCTTTCCACTGAAGCTGTCTGGGGCAACTGGACCCTGGGTTTCTCCTCGCTCAGTTCAGTGAAACAGTTGTTGTGGTTCCCATTTGTAGGTCCAACCTTGACACATACAAGGCAGATACAACAGACGCACAACCTGGAAACAAGGTGGGTACTCACAGACATGCAGCAATTTCTGCAGAGCGGAAGTCTCTGGAGCAGCCACACCGTGTGGCTTCCAAAGAAGCTGCTTACTGGCAGCAGGATGAGAGCAGCTGTATCCAAGGGTGTTGTAGAAGTGACAGAGCAGGGCAGTAACACAGAGCGGTGATTCATAAAGTGAGCCCAGGCTCAGAGATATGATGATGTTGCTGACACAAGGGGTTGCAGGAAGGGGACCAGGACTCAGGAGCTTCCTTGTCCCTGGTCAAAGACAGTGTCTGGTGCCTGTGCCTCCCTTAGAGATGGTGACTGCAGTAGCACCAAAGTTTTGTGAGCAGCAGAAGGAGCCTACTGATGTTGGAGTGAACCTGGCTTATGACACCACAGGGTTAATTAGAAAATGCTGCTCTTCAAGAAAACTCCTATTGGAATGTCCCTGAAGAAAGGGCAGGTGGTGGTCAGAAGGTGGCTTTGTTTTACTTTGGATACTCACAGCATCTCCAGTGTTGCTTTAATTAATCCTGCTGTTCATGTCAGTCAGCTTGCAGGGCCAGAACATCTTCACAAGCTCTCAAACTTTGAGACTGCATTTACCACTGCGGCACAACACATGCACAATCAGTCTGTAGCCTCCAACCTTCTGGGGCCAGCAGTCACTTCTTCTGTATTCTGTGCCAATGGTTCTCTGGGCAGGCAGGGCCAAGGTTTGGTTTTCATGAGGTTTTTTCTGATTTGCACCATTGTCAAAGCAGATCTGTTTCTTTTTCTTGAAAAGGACAAATAAAACCCCAGGGGGAGCTCCATGAGCATTGCAGTGCACCTCCAGCCCACAGATCTATGTCAGGGTTGTGTATCGATGTGGTCTTAATTTCTGTTGGAGTGGTGCAAACACCACTCTGATAACTCAAAGATGAAGAAGCTGTGAGAAGACACTGTTCTTTTCTTACCTACAGTTCAGTTAATGACAACAGAGGTGACTGGTGACAGCCAACACCGCCTCACTTAGGGCAGATTATGCCTGAAAAATGTTGTGCCCCTCTATGACGGGGTTACAACCTTGGTGTATAAGGGTGGAGTGAGTGATGTCATCTACCTGTACTTGTGAAGGTGAAGCAGGTTAAAACGAAGAAATTGCTTTGCTCCCAGGTTTCGGCACCAATTTTGTGGTGGGTTCAAGACCACAGTTAAAGGAAAAGAAAACAAAGCAGTTAGGTCTTGATGAGATCTTGGGTAGAATTTGCCAGACAATGGATAGCTTAGGGAAAATGGAAAAGGGTTTATTAACTCTATAACTGTACACAGAGAAGAAGAAAATGTTAAGCAAGTTAGTGCACACAAACTAGAAACTGTGTCACAAATGCCATCACATATTCTGAGACAAATACAATGGGAGATCACTATCGTATTGGTCTTTGGGCCTTTTTTACATTAGAGACCTGGAAAAAGAACATGTCAGTTGAGCAGAGATGAATATCACCACCCTCCATATTATTCATGTGTCACCCCTGCATGCAAACAGCTGCATCCTCACCTGTCCAGACTGGTGAATTCTTCAATTCTTCAGCATAGCTTCTCCAACTCAATGCTCATCGGGCAGGCCTGATTCCTCAGCACCTGAACTGCATCCCTTGATGCAGGAGACGTGCTTTCAAACAAAGAACCCAGACTCTGTCTTTCATGCCCAAGGTTTAAGGATTCTCAAGTCCTTCTGCTTTCTTCAGCTAAACATGAGGAATTCTCTCCAATGCTTGAGCATCCCCAGTTTTCCTCAGTGGCAGAAATGACAAACAGTCTCTCTTCCTGCTTATCAGTGCTGTCTAAGATGGCAGCGGCCGCATGACCTGGCCACTTGCGAGACCCAATATAGAGGCTGAGCACATGGCCACATCAGCAGGGGCTCCCGCACACACTGCAGTAGTGGCCGAGAGGGTTCCATGACCCTCCCCTCTCTTCTGTCCTTCGGTCTCAGCTCCAGAGGGAAGAGGGAAGAATCCCTTAAACTCACTACAAGTTGCTGAATGGCTGCTCCGTGGTGGAAGGGTGACAGTAGATCTGCACTAAGGTCTTGCTCGTCCGGTCAGCAGTGCCAGCTCTGGACTGGGCTGGGTTGAAGCCACTGCTGCCGAGCCAGGGTCAGGGCTGCACAGAGCCGCTGCATTCCTCCCTGTGACAGAGCCAGGCCAGGGGCTGGGCCTCAGCCACAGCAGGCCTGTCTTCCCCCCCCACCCAGGAAGTGTCTGCATGGGGGGTGAGCATAGGGCAGCAGCCCCGTGCTGGGCTAGGAGCCCTCAGAAAAGAGGCAGGGCTAAGATCACTCACCCCTTTTATCTTCTCACCCAGCCCATCCCTCAAGAGCAGGTACCTGGGACAATTCTATAGTGTAACCTCCCCCAGGACAGGTCACTGGTGGGGGGGGTCCTCTTAAAGCAACATAAATTTTTTCTTCATGAAAACACAAATCTATGCATCTGAAAATTCTGGTAATTTTCAAACTGCAACAGCGGGGCATTTGGCACTGTCCCACAAGACATCCTTAGCAGTGACATCAGGTTGGACTTGATGAAATTAAAGGTCTCTTCTAATCCAAGAGGTTCTTCTCTCTTCCTCTGGAGAACCCTTGCCAGGTTCTGTGTGTCCTGGCCCCCGAGACGTTTGAGGACACCGCAGATGGCTTTTCCAGGGAAGAGCTGACAGCTGGACAGGAGCATGAGGAAGGGCAGCTGTTGGGTTTTGTGCTCCCTGGAGACACTTAGGACTTGCACAAGGCTGAGACAGGGTTTTCCTCTTCTCCCCTTGTTTCTATCAAAGCTTGTGCTATGACTTCATGTGGCACTTCAGTGTGTGTGGGATAAGCCTTGTTTCCCACCCTGCCCAGATAACTGTGGCTTTCCTGTCCCAGATGAACAGGAACGTTTTCTAGAGGTGAAAGCAGCAGCTCCCTGGAGTTTGGCAGCCACATTTTCCTGGCTTGCTCCCACCAGCATCCGAGGGGATGAAAGATTCTGTGGAGCACTGCCAGGACGTTCCTGTCAAGGAGAGCTTTCACTCCCGTTTGTTCATGAATGCTGTGGTGATGTGATTATCTTGCATAATGCCCCCTTGAGCTGCAATCACTGTTTTCCTTGTCAGGCCACTCAAACCTCACAGTTAGGCTTTTGTAGGATCAAACGTGGCTTCGTTTGTGATCATTGCTCAGCCAAGTCATGGACGTGTGGAGCTTTTCTGTTGCATCTGCTGTTCAAGTAAAATGTGGCTGCCAGAAAGACTCAAGTCTAAAAGGGAGTTTCTTCTGCAAAGCTCAGATGAGACTCACACTGCTGCTGCATCTCTGTGGAAATGAACACCTGGAATCCCACTCTGTGTCCTGCTCCTGCATCCCTTCTCATGCCTACACCAGCTCCAGAGAGGGCTGTGGTGCCGGCATCCCCAGGCCTGGCCCAGAGTCCCACTGTGCAGATTCTGTGGCCATGGGCCAAGAGGAAGTGTGCTGGGGCTGGAAACGGATTCCTCACTCAGAAAGCACCCGATGAGCTGTGCAAGCCCCCGTGGGCTCCTCTGGATGGGAACAATCTGCTGTCCAGTGACCACCAGTGCCTCCCTCCCTCCCTCTTATTCCAGTTTTATTGCTGAGTATGATGTCCTCTGTTGTGGATTATCCCTGAGGTCAGTTGGGGTAACACGTCCCAGCATTGTTCCCTCCCAGCATCTTGTGCACTCTCACCCTACTCGCTGTTGGGGTGGTGTGAGGAGCAGGAAAGCCCTTGGCTCTCTGTAAACACTGCTCAACAGTGACTGAAACTAACTTAACTCTATCACAGCCAGACCCAGTCCTGCCAGGGAGCCTTCCCCTCCAAGTCTGTGGTTCTCTCCTGGGCTTTCTGCTGTCACCAATGTGCCTTTCACAGGCCCTGCTGTCTGGCACTCAAACATGGACGTAGGAGTCTTTAGAAAGCTCCTGTGGCTTTTGGCAGTAGCTGCTGTGCTCTGGGGACTTTTTCCATGTTCCCTTTTCTCTGTCACTTTTAGCTGTGTTTGTGACAAACATGTTCTTTTTGTTTTGAAACAACAGCTGCCTGTCCTGCAGGTGAAAGGGTGGCCTAGACTGTGAGTGGAACTGCTTCTCTCAGTGTCCTAACAGTCACTAAGAAATGAGAGTTGGAGGGAGAGCAGTTTAGTCTGTGGTAATGCTGGCTCAACCTAATCTGTCTCCCTGTGTACATCCTTCAAGGCTGTGATCCTCAGCAGAGAGCAGTCCAAGGATGATGCTCTCACGGGCAGATCTTCCAGACTGTGGAGAGTAAATCTCTTTTCAGACAGTCACCACCGTGCAGAAGCTCATACCGAGTTCCTTGTGAGTCAGCAAGTATCCCTGTGTCAGAGAAAGGGAGCAGCACTGTGCCATGCCAGTACCGTGTTTTCATGCCCCTGAGGTTGCAGTGGGGCTAAAGTGCCTTAAGCATCTGCCTCTGGAGAGGCTTTCTGAGTGCAAGCACATTTCCTTTTGCAATTCAATGTGCAGAAGCATTGCCAGAGCCCAGGTTTGCTTTGGAAGTGATGACTGATAAACACAACAGAGGAACAGAAGAGAATGTGCTCTGGGTGTCCTGCCTGTTTAGTTTTCTTCACACCTGGAGTTGCATTACATCTAGTGCAATGCCTGACTCATCTGTAGAAGCAGATGGTCTCTTTGAAACTCTGTTGCATGACTTCGGTTTCGGATGAACTTAAAGGAAACGGTTTCTTTTGCTCTGCTTATTTGCAGTTTGATGGAGGAGTGTTGGATCCAAAAGAATCAATCTTCCTCCTTGTGTTCTCTGTGCTGACTGGAGAATGAAGCTCCTTTTGCTCACAATAACTTGGTGACCAATCTGACAACAGGTTCGCAAAAGAACTTTGAGTTGCGAGAGCCGATCCCAGTTAGTTCCAGGGCTGCTTATCTACATGTGTGTGCAGGCCTTTCTAGAGTGAGGCCATCTTCCCTGAAGAAGGTCTCCTGAATCTCCAGGGAGCACCAGGTGACAAGGAAGGTACTTCCCTTCTTTTAAAGATGAGTCAGTTTCTGCCTCTCTACAGTTTGTGCAGTGTTTTCAGATGGGCACGAAGAACAATTCCCAGTCTAATGTAGCCAGAGACAATTACCATGTCCATGGCAAGTCACAGGATGCCAACACAGTCTGACTGGAGTCAGAGCTGACACATGTTTTACAAAAGGGGATGAAAGATTACAGTTAGGATGGGTTTTATTCATAGGGCTGGGAGAACATGGCCTGTTGTTTCTTGTGGGGGCACGTCAGGGCTAATGCCCAGTACAGGTAAGGAAGCCCGACACTGTTAGTACTGACAGAAGAATGTCACTGGATATGTCGTGTTTGTTGTCCTGTGTTGCTGGTCTTTTCCTACAAATTTCCTGTCAACAGACTGCATTTGCCCCTTATAGAGACACACCCTGCTGTGTGGTTTGACTTTGGAAGTGTTAGAAGACGTTGTCAGGACTCCACAGAATCACAGAACATTAGGGATTGGAAGGGACCTCAAAAGACCATCTAGTCCAATCCCTCTGCCAAGGCAGGACCACCTAGATCAAGTTGCACAGGAACATGTCCAGGCAGGTTTTAAGTGTCTCCAGAGAAGAAGACTCCACAAGCCCCCTGGGCAGCCTGTTCCAGCGCTCTGTCAACATCATCATGAAGAAGCTCTTCTCATATTGGTGTGGAACCTTCTATGTCCCCGCTTACACCCACTGCCCCATGTCCTATCACTAGATGACACTGAGCAGAGCCTGGCTTCATCCTCCTGACACCCACCCTTCACATATTTCTAAACATTTATGAGATCACCCCTCAGTCTCCTTTACTCCAAGCTAAAGAGACCCAGCTCCCTCAGCCTTTCCTCATCAAGGAGGTGTTCTACTCCCTTCCTTTGAAATGTTTGTGCTCTGTTATTTAATCTTACCTTCATTTTCAGATTTGAAAAATGGGAGAGAGCATAGAAGATGTGATTCAAACAGGAGAATGTCCATCTGGTGCCTTATCACTGCGTTTACGTCATGTATCCTGAACTGAGCTCGTTTCAGCAGCACGTGGCTGGCAGTAAGGCACTACGCTTTTGTCTGGGTAAAGTCTGGAAATGTCTGTGATCTGTGTCTTGCTTTTCCCGTTCCCTGCGTCCACAGTGTCTTTGAATTAGAGGGTGCAGAACTGTGTCAGCGTGGCGGTACCATGGGACAGAAGTGGAGCAGAACAGCATGTTCTCGTTTGTCCTGCATGGCTTTTCTTAAATCCCTGGAATGGCTCTTTGCCTGTTCGGCCACTGCTGACTCTTCAGTCTGGATTTTTGTGAAGCAGTGCCGAGTGGCTCCCAGCCCTCCTCTGTCGCGTCAGTAGAACATGTGTTTTCCTTCTCTGTGCTCCACCACATTTGTTAACTTAGTCCTCCAACTCCTTTGTTTCTATGTTCCCAAAGAAGGAACGTTTGTTTTTCAATGCAATGCCAGTAACAGTGGTAGTGATGTCTGTCGTCTAATTAGCAAATGTCATCATCTCCCTAGTGTCTCCCTTTCCAGCTTTTCCATGAACTCCCTGAACAGCCTCAGGCCACAGCTGAGAGCTTTTTTCGACTCTCCGTTTAACCTCCTCTGTTGTGAAAATGTAGTGTTTACTCTTGCTATTTCCTGTTCTGATTATTGGTCCCTGGGAAAAGCAGTTTGTTTTTCTTGTGATCCTCTGATCTCATTTCCAAACCAGCCAAGGAGTCATTTCTTAGTGTCACCCGTTCACTTGCGTGCAGCATCCCCTCTCAGATACTCCCAGTTGGGATGTAAAAACCTGTAAACTGGGAGTCGTCACTCCCTTCCCTGTACCCCTGGCTCCAGCATTCCTCTGCCCTCCGCAGGCAGTGCTGCAAGGTTGCCCTTCCAGAATGGTGCAGGACAGGGTGTGCTGTTGCTTTCAGGCAGTGAGGCTTGTAGTTTCTGCGGGTAGGGAATTTCTTGAGGGGAAACCTAGAGTTTTTCTGGCTGTGCCTCAGGGGTGAGCTGGCCAATAGTCTGTGGAGGCTGTACCCCAGCTGTTCCTGCATCTTCCATCTGGTGCCCAGCACATGGGGTGATGTTAACAGTTCTTCAGGTGCTTCTACTCATCTGAAGGCTCCTTCCAGAAAAGCAGTGGTCAATGTGTGGTACCTCCAAGATAAGAGTTGTAGTTCTGAAAGAGCTCCATGTGTCCTATGCAGGTCCAGCATGGCTTCAAAGTAGTTTGTCTTGCTCTCTGAAAGTGAACTCTGTGCTAAAGTGTATTTTTATGTTGGTTGAATAAAGTCTGGGCCCCAAATATTCGGCACATTGTTCTTTCCACCTGTTACAGGTAAAGAAGGGCAGCAATGGGTTTGTAAGATGTGTGTCTGACTCTGTTTGGAGGGGTGGTTTGGTTTTTTAGTGTTATATTCTAAATAGTGTAGAGAGGCAGAGTCTACCTCTAGGCAATGCTCTAGCTGTCCTCTTTGTGAGTGTGAGTCAGGCAGAGTAATGTCCTGGACGTCCTGGAAAGCAGGATTTCTTGTTTAACACTGTTTAGCACTTCTCCCACTTACCAAGTGCACTGATCAAGTAATCAGTGTTGTAATCAATCAAATGAAAGTGATCAATATGCAGAGGAAGTCAAAAAAAAGAGCTGAAAGAGGCTCAGTCTGTCACCATGGGTAATTTACCTAGTTCAGTTAATCTTGTGAGAATAAAGTGCTGGGTTCTCAGGCCATTGGAATAACAAGCCCTAAATAAGGGCAGATATCCATGAGCTGATCTTTAGCTGTGGTTGTGTCAAGAATATGATGTGCCACCAACTTCATTCTGCCTGCAGCTGTATAAAAAAGGGCCTTTCACCTACAGGAGCTGGGACTGTTCAGCCTGGAGAAGAGAAGGTGGATGTGCACAAACAGCTGCAGGGTGAATGCAGACAGGAGGGAGCCTGGCTCTTTTTGTTGGTGCCCAGGACAGGGGCACCAACAGGGACAGAGGGTTCAAACTAGAACGCAGGAAGTTCTCTCTGCATGTCAGCAAACACTTTCTCTGCAAGAGTGACCAAGGTCTGCCACAGGTTGCCCAGGAAGGTTTGAGAGTCTTCTGACTTGGAGATGAAATCCCAACACCATCTGGACATGGTCCTGGACAGCTGGCCGTAGGTGGCCCTGTTAAAACAGGAGGTTGGTCCTGATGACCTCCAGAGGTCCATTCCAATCTCAAGGATGGTGTGATTCAATGACCATTTCATGAGAGTTTCCTTTCATTGTTGAAAATTGTCTCTATCTTGATCCATGAGTTTTCTCTTGCTAGGGCATGTCCCACTGTCTCCCCATGGCCCCCTGAAGGGGCTGCAGCCTGCAGAGGAGCCAGCGAGGTGCAAAGGCAAAGTGTGAGACCCTGCTGTGCCTGGACCCAGATCCTCATCCCTAGGTTGGTCATGTTAGCAGACGATCTTGAGAGGTGTCCTAGCTCAGGGGAGATGCTGCATGTAGCCCTCTGCAATTCAGGAGAGCTCGAAGGACTCCCATTTGTGATCTGAGACTGTTGACTTTTATGACATATATTTCTGTGACGGCACAACTCAAGTGTGTGATGTTTTGCAGGTTTGGACTTGCTAGACCTTGAGGCTCTGGCATTCTCTGGGTCTCAGATGTACCAGGCTTGGCTGTGGTGTATCAGGTCATGAGAAGATCAGTTAATTGTCCAAGACAGTAAGGCTTAGCTAAGAAATAGGCAAGAAGAGTGCTTGCATTGGGAGGGGTCGCATTTTACAACTACTGGAAAGTAAATGGCAACTGACAATATGGTGGCCAAAGCAAAAAGGAAGGTGTGAGTGGTCTCAAGATTGTATCTAAGGAAGGAAGAGTTGCAGTAAGGGTCCTTCTTGTGCTCGCTGCTGAGAGGTACCTTCATTGCCAGCAGGACAAGGAGGTTCTAAGTAGCGTCCACTTCTGCTGCCTTCTCTGTGGTATCTGTGTGTGAACTAGACGAGGAGAAAATGCAAGGAAACTTGTTTTTAACGCTGCAGGAGGAACTCAAGAGACCTCCCAAGGTACCACCAATCAGTGCAGAACTAGGGAATGTAACAGCAACTTGTCACCTGCAAATGTGAGAGAGAGAGAGTGAAAACAGAGGAGAACACCCTGAGAAGGTCAGGACTGGGAACTGCACTGGCTGTTTTCACGGCAAGAACAGGAAGATGGTCTGAGAGACCCGAAAAACCCATCCTCCGGCCCGGGCGAGAGGCAGCAGCTCCCAGCAGCCGCTACTGGCCGCTCGAAGCGGCAGTGTCCGGCGCCCTCTTGCGGCCACAGTGGGATTTTTGACCCGCGATGGAGAGCGGGGACTCTGCGGGTCGTTGCTGCAGGTTGTAGCTGTGACGGACTGTCGGCAGTGACTGGAACAGCTCAGTCCGGCTGATCTCTGCCCCCAGAGCGGTTCTAACGCCGGGCACAGCTGCTCTAGGAGGGTCTGTGCGTCGGGGCCGGTTTGGACCCCGTCAGGGAGGCCCAGAGGAGGAGCCCCCATGATCCCAGGTCTGGAAGGCGGTTGAGGGATCCCTGCTCGCGGTCTCGCCCCGCTGCCGGCCCTCTGGAGCCCTCTGGGTGCGGCCCGTCCGGTGGCAGAGCAAGAGGGCGCTGGGTTCCCTGGGCCTGCGGAAGTGGGGGTGCAGGGGGGGCGAGGCCGACCCCCAGCGCCGGAGGGAGGGGCGCGACCCACCTCGGGGCAGCTGCCTGGGCTGGGCCGTGATGCCCGCAGCCGCCCTGTGCCATTTTGGGCACAGCCAGGGGGTCCCCCCCATGCCCCCACGTTCCCTGGGTAAGAGCAAAATCACCTGTGGAATCTTCCAGAATCTTCCGTAGAGAAGATTCCTGGCCTTCCACCCAGGATCGCACCTCGCTAAAATGTGAGGTCAGAATACAGCGGGAGATACGAGGGACGAGTCTAGGTTGGCCCAGGAGAAAGGAGTTGCCTGGACACAAGAAAAATCCTTTGGGGAGCTTCCTTTCTGCACCAGACACACCTCCCCAAAAGAGGGATCCTGAAAACTTTGTGAGACACATGGGAAGAGTCTTGCTGGACTGTGGAGAACAAAATTCCCTAGACAAGAGAAGGATCAACTCAGGATGACTAGGAGGAGTCAAGGGCTGCTGCCTAGGATCACAATTCTCTGAAATGGGAGGTGAGAAGAGAGCGGGAGAAGCTCTTAATGTTTTTGTCTCATTAGTTGGAGTTGCTCTTGGGAACCCAATCCCATTGAAACCCACTATTCCTTCTCTGACATGGAATAATTCTAGGCTGAAGACTGGCTACATCCTTGTTGCTAATGAAGCAGGCTGCCCTGCTTCATTAGCCTGTGGATTAGGCCACTCATCATAGAATCACAGAATCATTAGGGATTGGAAGGGACCTCGGAAGATCATCTAGTCCAATCCCCCTGCAACAGCAGGATCACCTAGACCAAGTTACACAGGAACACATCCAGACGGGTCTTAAACGTCCCCAGTGAAGGAGACTCCACAATCACCCTGGGCAGCCTGTTCCAGTGCTCTGTCACCCTCACTGGGAAGAAGTTCCTTCTCGCATTGATGTGGAATCTCCTATGTTCCGGCTCACACCCATTGCCTCTCATCCTATCACTAGATGCCACTGAGAAGAGCCTGGCTCCATCCTCCTGACACCCACCCTTCAAATATTTATAGACATTAATGAGGTCACCCCTCAGTCTCCTCTTCTCCAAGCTAAAGCAACCCTCAGCCAAACCACTCATGGTTCCCTGCAGCTCTGCTTCCTTTGCTCATGCTTTGTTTTAGTGCTGACGTAGCCCAATGTCCAAAATCTAGGCAATGTACCTCAGAACAAGAGGTCTGGCTTGACGTGACATATTATGCTTTTCTTTCTAGTGTCTTCTTTACACTAGGACCTTATACCTCCTCTAAACATTTCTTTTTTTCTTCAGATATGTGGCCATAAGCTCCTCAGGAAAGTCCTAGCTGCTTGCATACTGAGTGCTTGTCTGTCAAATCTAACTGTAAGAGGGTGAAGCATTAAACATTGCACACGGGTTGTCTTCTGGTAGGCCAGGTACTCCTCATGCACCAGTTAAAGAGCTAAATGTTTCTTTTTGTCTGGACTGAGACATCTTGGGGAAGTCTCAGCCCAACTGATTTGTTTATAGAAGCAAATATTTTTAATGTGAAAACTCTGTATTGTTTTTCTCTCAGCCTCACAAGTAGGCTGAGAATATCTGAAGTTTCCACACTCACTTCCTCCAATAACTGTGTAGTCTTGGTTTTGGTAAGAAAAACAGCATATCTTGTGTTTTCAGGTTGCCCATCTGCTAACTTGCAGGGACTGACAAAGGTCTCATTTCTTTATCCACGATGTTTAATTTGTTTCTTTAAAGGATTTAATTCAGCTTTTATTTCAGCAGTTGAAGAGAACCACCAAGTTCATCCTGCACTGCAGGTGATTCTTTTTTAAAACACATTTGTGCTTTGCCTAATCAGTCTTCTGAGCACAGAGCAGTAAAAGAGCAAAATACGGAGTGGAGATTTTGCTGTTAAAATCTTGTAACAGCTGTCGTTGAGTGGTTACTCTGCTGTAGGGCTGCTTGTCTCTTCTTTCCACGATAGTTCAGGTGGCTGAACTCCTCCATAACTTGCAGCATAGTCTTTCCTTTGGTCTCTGGCATTACCAGGAAGACAAAAATAGCCATGGACAGACAGTATGTCAGGAAGATGATGAAACAGAAACTACCAAGAGTTTCCTACAGAAAAAGAAAGAGACATGTGTTTGTATAAATAGATCGAGATTTCTTTCCTTATCAGACAGAGTTTTGGGTTTTGTAGTTAATGAACAACTTGTTCAGGGACTTGATTCATGTAAATCCTGCTCACTGCCACCTCGAAAATGGCACCGTGCAGTAAGATGAGCTAATTCTCCTTTCTTGTTTTAAAGAGGACAGTTACATGCTCAGCAGACACTGAATGTCATTGCTTGACAAGTCAGGGAAGTGCTGAGCTGCAGTTAATCTTTGTTTTCACTCTGTCCTTCTCAGTCGGGTCTGTACCAAGGGAAGGTACATCATGTATTTGCGCTCTCCCTCCTTGCACAGTCCAAAACTGCAAAGGCTTCGGTCTCCTGCTGGATGAGATCTGTGGGGCTGCCTGTTTTCCACTGCAATCCCAACGTGCATTCAGGATAAGGTAGGGAAAGAGGACACCCCTCATGACATTCAAATAAGATCTGACAGTGTTGGTGCCTCTGTCACCACTTTTGTGTTAGACAGTGTCATACTCCAACTGTGTTAATTAGCAGCACTTTGTGGGTTTGCCTTCACTAGGCAACTGTGTAGGTTCTCAGGACTGCAATTATTTTGGACTCTGTCCTTTGCATGAAGTGTTGAAAAAGTACACTTTGGGTTTAAGAAGGGGGTAACCTCCTCTGAACCGAAAGAAACCACCCTACTTTGCTTACCACAATGAAAGGGAACAGAAGTCCAAGAATGAAGAGCTGGATCCAGTTTGTAGAACCATTAAAAACTAAAGCGACTGGTCTGTATGACTGAATAAATATTTCTGTCATCAAGGGGCATACTACTGACGCTGGAAAAGAATGTTGGAGAAGATACAAAGTTTAGAGATTTAACAACATACTTCTGAAATTCACACTTCATATTGCCACAGAAGTTAATTGACCTGCAAGTGTTTGAGGTGCTGCTTGGCTCTTCAGGAGGAAGGCATGTAGGAATGCAGTATGAAATGAAGTTTTACCTTCTACCACAGTGTGGAGGGGAACATCTACCCTTGTGTTGAGTCAGGAGTGGGGATTTGCACTGTGAAAATTCCAGTGCAGAGCCACAAAGATGATGAAGGGAGTAGAAGACTTGCCTTATAAGGAAAGGCTGAGGGAGCTGGGTCTCTTTGGCTTGGAAAAAAGGAGACTGAGGGGTGATCTCATAAATGTTTATAAATATGTGAAGGGTGGGTGTCAGGAGGATGGAGCCAGGCTCTTCTCAATGTCATCTAGTGATAGGACATGGAGCAATGGGTGTCAGCTGGAGCATAGGTGGTTCCACATAAATATGAGAAGGAACCTCTTCACAGTAAGGTTGACGGAGCACTGGAAGGGGCTGCCCAGGGTGGTTGTGGAGTCTCCTTCTATGGAGACATTTAAAACCTGCCTGGATATGTTCCTGTGTGACTTAGTGTAGGTGATCCTTCTGTTGTAGGGGGGTTGGACTAGATGATCTTTCGAGGTCCCTTCCGATCCCTAATGTTCTGTGATTCTGTGAACAGCTCTGCCTGGGACCTGTCCTGAGGGCTGCAGTGAGGAAGGAATGAGGACATGCAACCATTCCAGTAGAAAATACCAACCTGGCCCAGTGCCAAAGCTCATGATGAAAATAAAGATCAGTGCGACAGAGCAGTATGGTACCCAGGAGAAGGAATCCTGTAGTAGAGAGTGGAAATGAAATCAGAAATTAAAATCTTATTTATCCGGCTTCTTAGGAAAACTCATCACCGAATGTTAACATACGTCAGTGTTAAACATACATCTGTTTCCTCTACTTCCAGAAACTTCACAAGGTGACAGTCTTGGCAGTGATCATGGTTGTGTAAACTACTGTCTTTTACCTGTGTGCAGATGGCTGGGAACAGACCCCTGTTACTTTGATGATTAGCCCAAAAATACTTCTATTCCCACTAAAAGTTATTTGGGGGGAAGGAAGTAGTAATCATATCTGCCATACAATGAAGCATGAAGACAGGACACAGCTCTAACATGTAAGTGGGGTCTTACCTGTAGTGAAAGCGTGACTGTGAGGAGCCCTAAAGCCAAGGCCATAATGATGTAGCTTTTCCACAGCAGAGCCTTCCTCCCTGCACGCTCGATGAGGAACGCCTGCAATCAGGAGGACAGGCTGTCAGCTCCAAGGACAGACCTGAAAGGCAGGCACCCGTGAGCTGTTCTGGTAGCTCCGTGATCTGAAGAACCCCCAGTCAGAGACTGGAAGTGGTACCTCCTCTGGGAAGGTGAGTGAGGGTATCTGGGAAGTTGGAGGAAAGTGGGGAGCTGCAGGGCTGCAGGGAGCATTGACTGGGCAGAGGAGGCCTGAGGTGGTACTTTGCAGGCAAAGGATAGCCAGGGAGAACCTGCTAATTGCTGTGAATCCTACAGCCATGAGTCTTGCTGGCAAGTGGGCGCAGGGACTCATCTGCCCTTCCTATGGGGGAGAAGTGGGACCCACAAGGCTCCTCAGGCTGGGTTATGATTTTGAGGGAAAGACTCTTCAGTCCTCCCATAAATAGACGATAAATGCCCGTGTTTGCAGAGTGTGCGGAGATGATTTTTGGTGATCAGCAAAGTGCTCTGGCTAATTTGTTGCACAAGTTTGATTTCTAAAGCTTCTTTTAGAGCAGTTCTAAAGCTGGAAATGAATCACACCTTGCAGCAGGATGGGATTTGGCTGCAGAGCCACTTACACACAGAACTGTGGTGAGGATCTCAGTGACCCCAACTCCCAGGGAAACATAAGGGGTTTGATCATGGGAGATTCCAGCCTTTAGAAAGACGTTGTAGGCATAAAAGTAAACCTGGAAAGAAAAATAAGTGAAGGCTGTGTCGTGGGGACGTGTTTACTCTGGCATCTGTCTCTTCTTTTAATTTAAAAAAAATAACAAATCATCCAGCTGTGGCGGGGGGATTGGACTAGATGATCTTTCGAGGTCCCTCTCAATCCCTGATGTTGTGAGATTTTGTGAAGCCTTAACAAAAGAGAAAATAATGATTACATTAACTATTCCTCTGTTTTCATGAGGTTTCTTTGTGCTGAACAGCTTGTACTAGGAGCTCTGTCTTGAACCAACAAATGCAGCCTTTCCCCTCTTTTTTCCTTGCCTTTAACATCACTGTTGTCTTTGCTACAGCTAATAATTCTGACCTTNCCAGCTGTGGTGGGGGGATTGGACTAGATGATCTTTAACATCGCTGTTGTCTTTGCTACAGCTAATAATTCTGACCTCTTTCGCATGTTTTAGTGTCTCGTATACTTTTGTTTGAGGGGCAGACAGAAATTTAGACAGTACGTACTAAGCAAATTATTTACATTGTCTTTTTACATCATCTTCAAGGATCAGCATCAAGATGCTACATCATCAATCTCTTGCAGGGATTTTGTGGTTAGTGTTTTCCTGGCTATAAGCACTCCTAAAGCATTAGAAATGTCACTGCTAATATGCTCAGTTTCTACTAATCCTTCATGGTGTCATTACTCTTGTGCTATTGAGGGTTGAAAGTGGTCTTATGAATCTTGAAGTCTTTCTGAATTGGCAAAATTAATCTGTATTTTTAATGTTCTTTTATGTTTTTTATGTTCTTACTGCGAGCTCATTTTATACCGTAACTATTCCGATACTCAGTACTGGCTACTGAAACGTTGATTTCCAGAGATGCTATTTCCAAAGGAAAGGTGTATCATAGAATAGCTTAGGATAGAAAAGACCTTCACGATCATCAAATTCAACTATTAATCTACTCTGCTGAGCCTACTGCTAAACCCTGTCCCTAAGCTCCAGATCGACACAACTTTCAAACATCCAGGGATGGTGAGTCAGCCCCCTCACTGGGCAGCCTGTCCCAAGGTTTGTTGACCCTTTCAATGAAGAATTTTTTAGTAATGTTCAACCTAAACTTCCCCTTGTGCAACATTAGGCCATTTCTTCTTGTCCTATCACTTGTTACTTAAGAGACCAGCACCCTCCTCTCTACAACCTCCTTTCAGGTGGTTGTAGACAGCAATAAGGTCTCCCCTCAGCCTCCCTTCCTTCAGACTAAATTGTCCCAGCTCACTCAGGCACTTCTCATAAGGCTTGTGCTCCAGACTCTTCATCAGCCTTGCTGCCCTTTTTTGGACCTGCTGCAGCACCTCAGTGTCTTTCCTGTATTTAAACACCCAGACTGAACGCAGTACTTGAAGTGTGGCCTCACCAGTGCTGAGTACAGGCCCAGTTCTTGACTTACCCCAGGTGCCGAACTTCCATGGAGGAAGATCATCATAAATGATAACAACAGATCCACTCCTTACCGCCCCCGTTGCAATCAGCATTTTAGTACCTGTGGCAGACCTTACTTTTTGCCAAGAACCTGTAAGTAATCTAGAAAGCAGAGCAAAGCAGCAGACGCACCACGTTGGCACCAACTAGCTGTGAGCAGGAGGCGACGAGGAAGAGAGTGATAAACTGCCAACGGACAGCTTGGTCCCGGAGCAGATCACAAAAGCTCTTGGCCTTCTCCCCACGCATGGCTTCTTCCTCTGCCATCATGTCATCTATTTCGGCTGAATGGTCACCGTCTCCCCAGAGCTGCTTCACTGCTGAGAGGAGAGGAATAGAGAAGATGACTCCTGGTTCAAGATCACCAGCACACGCATGAATTGAGAGGACTACTTCCTGCCTTGCAGAATGTCTTCTTTGAGCTTCAGGCTCTTTGCTTGTGTGTGAATTTCCTGGAGATAGGGGTTCAGATTAGACACAGATCCATCTCGTTGCTGTCTCTTTTTATGCATAAATTGCAATCATGACCTCCACTTTTGGTCCTACAGTGTTTCAGTGTAAATCACTACTAAATTCTTACCAGTCCTTCCCTGAAAACCCTCCTGCCAACACTGCAGTCCCAGTGCACACACCGAACATGGAGAAGGACATTAAAACCACCTCCGTTCACGAAGTTCTCTCTTTTCATAGTTAAAACCCCACAATGGCTCTTTGTTTCTGCCAGCGATTGCTGGTAGGGTTACTGAAGAACTAGAATGATTGTGGGTAGAGCATGAAGGTGCAAACCATCCCTTTCCTACCCAGAACCAGAGGGTACTGTTTCCATTCCTTGACCATCCAGGGCAGCATCTGTATGATGGAAATACAAGCTCTGTGTGATCACGTCCCTGAGAGGATCCTGGCGGAAGATGTGGGAAATGGCAGTGCCAGGAGAGCTCTAATGTCAAACTAGAAGAGCCTGCCTTTCATTAAAGCTGAAGGTGATTTCAGAGCCAAAAGACCCAAACTCTTTTTCCCAACTGTACCTCTCTTCCAGGCTCATGCTTCTTGCTGAAAGGAATGCCTCGTGGCCTCCTTACCTTTGACACAGGCCTCCTTGTCCTTTTTGTCAATGAGCAGGTAGCGGGGAGACTCTGGGAAGAAGGGGAGGGTGAGAAGCTGAATGAGGGCAGGGATTGCATTGGTTGCCATGAGAACAGGCCAGAGAGCATCTGCTCCAAGAACTTCCCTGAAAGAGAACCAGCAGAGTGAGAGGAGCTGAGCAACCATGTGCGCTGGCTGTGTGGGCGCACGCAGGTACAGTGCGGTCCCTTGGCCCTGCTGCTGTGTCCTGGCTGCTCTCACCCAGGAGTCTCCAGCATTTCTCGTTGCAGAAAGATTAAACTCTCAATGGGAGGGCAGCAGGGTAGAGCAGAGCACTGTGCCTGCAGCTCAGAACTACACAGAGTTGCCACCTGATGCTCAGTGGTGAGGGCAGCAAGGCTCACTGGTACTCCAGTGAACCCAGGTCCTAGGTGACAAGTGTCCCAACAGAAGGGCTGAAAAAAGAACCTGTGGTGGCTGATCCCTAACGCTTCCACCATAAGCTTCTGGATTTGATCGTACGTTTGATGGGGGGTGTGCCAGCTTGTGTGTATTTTCAAGAACATTTGGATGTCTCTGATATTCCCTGCTCCTTCTAGAAACTTAAAGGCCAGTTCTTACAAAAGTATTTCTTTAGAGACTTTAACAGTTTATATTGTCTCTTTTTTGGGATTGTGTTTTTCATCCACTTAAGTCAGGAATTTCGAGTAAGGTATTTCATTCTGGCTGCCTAGCATGCCCAGGAAACATGGCTAAAAGCAGTTACTGATTTGCCTCTCACAGGCTTGCACTGACACATGTGTGTACACATGTGTGTATTTTAATAGCAGAATAAAATAAACACATCCCACACCCACTTACCTGAGACCCAGAGCAAATCCTACAAACTTTCCAAGAGCAATGGCAGTAGAAACTGTTGTGGCAAATAGCCCACGAAGCTTCCGTGGGGCACATTCCCCAGCATACAAGAGGTGGATATTTAGAGCCAAACCTGTTGTGACAAATGACTGTTAGAGCAATTGAACTTCTATAGGTTTGGTGTGTTAGAGGGGACCCGTATGGCAAAGCCCACAGGGTTAGGCTCTGAGATACCTTTTTAACTGGGCTGAATATGTGCCTGCTGACATGAAGCGTGTTCCCAGTGCCGTGCCCTTATGTCTTTACTAAATACTTCACTAAGCCCTGGGAAATCTGTTCTTCAGTGGGTCAGCCATGGTGTTTCTATAGCCACACAGGACTGCTGTTGATCCCTTTAATCTCAGGTTGTGTATTTCAATGTCTACTCAGGATGCTGTTAGTCTTAGTGTTTGAACTCACCAAGTCAACAGATGTTATATATTCCATTTGGTCAGTTAATTAATATTTACTGTCTGTTATGTGCTGCCTGTTGTCTTTACCCAGCTTCTCAGGCATCAAAAACTGAAAGAATGTAACCTCCTGAGGCGTCTGGAAATTAGATTTGTCCAGCTTGAAAACAATTCTCTTGTTTTAACGCAGAATCACCAAATTGTTTAGGTTGGAAAAGACCTTCATAGTCATGAATCCAAACATTACCCTAACTGTCCCAAGCCCACTGCTCAACCATGTCTCTAAGCTCTACATCTCCACGACTTTTAAACACATCCAGGGATGGTGATTCAACACCCTCCCTGGGCAGCCTGTTCCAATTCTTGATGACCTTTTAAATAAAGAAGATTTTCCTTATGTCTAACCTAGAATTCCTCTGTGTCTGCTGTAGGGAAGGCAGTATCAGCCACAGCAGCAACAACAGAGACAACAGCAGTCGCCTCTCTATTGAGTGATACATCATACTCTCCTAAAATAGAGCACGTTTTGGCTTTCTCACAAGCTGGCAGCACCTTTTATATGAATTGGATGTAGGGATAAAAGAATTAGAAGTGGAGATGTCACACACGATTGATTTAATTGCTTTTGTGTTTTCTTACATAATTAAAAATGCGTTCAGCAACCAGGCCCTCTGCAGAGTTCAGTAAAAAACTTGTTCCATATATTCAGCCTAGTGACCCTCAGTCACTGCCCTCCCAACTATTTAATGCTGTTTAGGAATGCTAATTTACCTCCACTTACTCCAGAAAATAGTCTTCCAGCGATGATCATCTCAAAGGATCCACAGAGCCAGCTGAATCCCATGAGAGCGGCACCCAGCAGAGCAGGGCTATTGGTGAAGAGCATGGTCTTCTTCCTGGGATCCATTTAATTTCATGGAAGCATAAATATTTGCAGAATCACAGAACATTAAGGATTGGAAGTGACCTCAAAAGTTCATCTAGTCTAATCCCCTTTCGTATGTGCTGTTTGCAGCCTGCAGAAGTGGCCCAAATTGTCCCATGTTTAAAACTATGTGCTGGCTTCTACAGTGAGGGAAAGGGGAATGGGAAAGCTTCGCTGCGGACAGATAATCTAGCTGAAGTTTTTGATACCTGTAGTGGGGCCAGATGTACACGGGAAAGCTTTGTGAGCAGCTATCTGTGACATTTGCTTTAAGACACAGGATACCTGCTGGGTAACGGGAATTGTCCAGTCCCAGCTGCACTCCTTGTGTCAGTTCTCCAGATTGGATTAGCTTTGGAATTTATAAGGGACAGGGTATGATTTTCTGGGTGATCACCAGCAGAGTTTGCCGTTCTTGTTCTTTCTTGTTCTTCACCGAACTGTTCCATCATTTGAGGCAGCTCTGGGCTGCTCACAGCGCTTCCCCCCAAGACACAGTCCCTTACTTTTGCAGTTGTAGGTGTAAACACAACGACTAATGCAATTGTTATTCTTACCTTCCAAATCGAACAGAGAAGTATCCAGCAAACAGGGACCCCAGAAGCCCACCAATACTGTAAATGGACACAATGAAGGACCACATCAAAGTAACTGTCTCTTCACTGGGGGAAGAGCTGTATCTCTTCAGCCAGGTCTCACGGATGAAACTTTTGATGTACTTCAAAAACAACAATATCAGAAAGCAATGGACTCAGTTAGCGTGTTGTCACATAGCTGCACCTCTTTTTTCTTTTTCTTACCTACTCACAGCTCTTGTATCCTTCTCTGGAGAGGTTTAAAACCCACCTGGATATGTTCCTGTGTGACTTGGTCTAGGTGATCCTGCTCTGGCAGGGGCATTGGACTAGATGATCTTTCGAGGTCCCTTCGAATCCCTAATGTTCAGTGATTCTGTGATTTCTGTGGACACCTTGGTTGAAATCTTAGTCCCAGTCAAATCGAAGGGAGTTTTGCCACTAAAAGTTAATGTTCTTGCAATAAATGAATGAATAAGTGTGCCATTATTAAATATCAATTCTGAGGGCCACTGAGAGTAGCAGGTTGGTCTTTTGTTTCTGTGCTAAACTCTGACTGTTTTTCTACCTGCTTTTCCTCACCACTTCCTTGTCCACCTGCTATATGCTGACTGTTGCCATGGGTGAAATCCTTGTTTGACTTCAAGTGACTTCTTTGAGATCAGGATTTGTCCCTCAGTGTGGCCCACTGTAAGGTCTCTCTAACCTACTGTTCATAACCTCCATGGTACCCTCACTCTTGATGATAGCTCCCAGAGTGGTAATAGCATGAGCTCAGTGTCCTGGGCTCAATTCAGGATGACAAACACCTCTCCTAATTCTCCTTTTCTAGCTGCAGGTATCAGTGCTGACCTCAGCTCTAGAGCTTCTACAGTCCTTCCCTGTCCTATTTCACCTTACAGACAGCCACTTAGACCTAATGTGTGTGGCCAGGTACACGGCACAAAGGACTCCCCGAAAACTGGAAAGAGGAGAGTAACCTGTGAGCAATCCAACTTAGTAAAGGGGGGGAGTGTCTGACTTTATAGCTATCACTCATCCTCCCCTTTACCAATTCTGTCACATCAGAGAGAAGTTAAAACCCCATGAAACACAAGAGCAATAACAATTACTCTTAGAACCAAGAAACCACAGTAAGTCTGGTTTTGGGAGCATTAGTGAAAAAGTCAGTGATTGCATAGAGAGGCAGAAATGCGTGAGAACAGCGACATCCATGGTGGTGTCTCAGTTTTTTGAGGCATCCATGCTTACCTCAGCAGGAGAATTGGTAATGGAGAGCTGCATCCCATACTGGAAAGCTCCACCAATGCCCAGGACAAAAGCCAGGAGAAAGAGAGTGTAGTTCATTTTCTGGCAGGAAATAGAACGAACAAACAAAGCTATTTTGACATGTCCCCAGCTGTCCCATTTCACCTCCAGGAGCTCTAGCTGTTGGGGCAATACCAAGGACCTACCTCTGCTGAGAATAAGGAGCCAGCACAGAGTGCAGTAGAGAAGCGCAGCTACAAAAGCAGTGAGAAATTTGAAGAGAGGAAATTCTCATGCTGTCTCCCAGAACCCTGTTACACACCCCAGTGCTTTTGTCTTCAGCTTTGGCCATCTTAACCTGCACTGTCACAGGGTAACTGGCTGTGGGAGCGTGGTGTAATGTACAGGCATTATGTGCCTGACTTCCTTATATTTGTCCTTCCAACTCCTTCTTCCCACTTATCTCACCTAAATGTGTATTTTGCTCAATGACTTGACTTAGACTAGATAAACATTTGAGGATTGAAGGGCATTCACGGTTTCATATTCACCTCTTCTTAGAGCTTTGTCTGATAGAAGGCTTAGGAATACCCACACAGTGTAGTCCTGTGCTGCATAGAATCATAGAATCATAAGGGATTGGAAGGGACCGCAAAAGATCATCCAGTCCAATCCCCCTGCCACAGCAGGATCACCTAGATCAAGTCGCACGGGAACATGGCCAAGCGGATTTTAAATGTCTCCAGAGAAGGAGACTCCTCAACTCCTCTGGGCAGCCCCTTCCAGTGCTCCGTCACTCTCACTGTGATATATATATGGAACCTCCTATGTTCCAGCTTACATCCATTGCCCCTTGTCTTATCACTACATGACACTGAGAAGAGCCTGGCTCCATCCTCCTGACACCCACCCTTCACATATTTATAAACATTAATCAGGTCACCCCTCAGTCTCCTTTACTCCAAGCTAAAGAGACCCAGCTCCCTCAGCCTCTCCTCATAAGGGAGTTGCTCCACTTCCTTCGTCATCTTTGTTGCCCTACACTGGACTCCCTCCAGCAGCTGCACATCCCTCTTGAACTGAGGGGCCCAGAACTGGACACAATACTCCAGATGTGGTCTCACTAGGACAGAGTAAAGGGGTAGAAGACCTTCTCTCGATCTGCTAACCACCACCCTTCTGATCCACCCCAGGATGCTGTTGGCCTTCTTGGACACAAGAGCACCTTGCTGACTCACGGTCATCCTGCTGTCCACCATGACCCCCAGGTCCCTTTCTCCTACGCTGCTCTCCAACAAGTCAGTCCCCAACCTATGCTGGTACCTGGGGTTTTTCTTGCCCAGATGTAAGACTCTACACTTACCCTTGTTATAGTTTATTAAACTTCTCCCTGCCCAGCTCTCCAGCCTGTCCAAGTCCCACTGAATGGCAGCACAGTCTGCTGAGGTGTTGGTGACCTCACCCAGCTTTGTGTCAGCAGCAAACTTGTTGACAGTGCACCCTGATCCCTCATCCAAGTCATTAATGAATAGATTGAACAGGACTGGTCCCAGCACCAAATAGGATGGGGTATGCATGCATACCCCATCCCTCCCACTGACTGCTCTTACTGAGTGTTTTAGTCCTACTGAGTGTCCTAGTAGTATTCTGTAGCAACGAGGGCATTATGCTTCCCTCCCGTTTCTAGAATGGATCATGCTCAAAGGCAGTGCTGAACAGTGACTGCCAAGCATTTACAAGCTGATTTCTAATCAGAGGGATGCCATTGCTTGAGTAGGAACCACATTTATCCACCTTGCAGCATTGTTGGCTTCAGAGGAGTCAGCTCTGAATAAATTTGGCACCTTCACATATTGAATTACAACAAGCTCCTGTTTGTCAAAGCATTAGGAATAAATTAGATTCACAGTCTCCACTACTAAACCTCCCTGCTATCCTTCCTGCTGCAAAAAATGTGAAGCAGCAGCACAGAAGTCCCCGTTGGCCAGAAGATCAGTCTGCCTTATTCTCAGTGAAAAGTTTGTATTGCACCAGCAGCAAATGCCTTAGCCTCATCCCCATTCTGTACCACCACAGCTGGGTTTTCCTGTTCCTTATGGCTTTTAATATTTATTTTGTTTTCTCTTTTCTGGGCATCTGCATCTATACATCCTCGACTGGAAAGGATTCTTATCCATCCTGTAGAGTTTACAGCTTTCAGCTACTTTGTTATTGGCAACTCTTTTACCATGGAGGACTTTTTCAGTCTTCCAGCCCTCCACCATCTATCAAGCTATGTAGGACTTTTTCACTGCTGTGCGCTGAAATCCCTTGGTTTGTCTTCCCCTTTCATGTATAGAAACATCGGATTCTATAGTATCAGACATTAAATATAAACATATCCTTAAATCCAGTTTTCTTTTCTCTTTAAGAAATAATTCCTTGCAAGGTATTTGGTATCATTCAGATAGGACCTCATACTACAGTTTCAACCAGATGTCTTTTTCTCTCTAAATTTATGCAACAGGTCTTTTAGTAAAAAAGAAATGTACTTCAAAAACTCCCTTTGGGGAAAATAAAAGATAAACATATACTGACTTGCATGCAAAGGTAGTCATCTCCTCTTGCAGACTAGGTCTTCCCTGATGCTTGCTTTGGTTGCTTTGGAAAGAGTCACTCTATATATAAAGAGGAGCCTGAGATAATATTTCAACACACTTCGTTCTTTCTCAGTGTTTGGTTTGTCATGAAGTGCTTGCTGTTTAGTTTGTCATTATTGTGTTGGTTACTGATGAAACTGCAGATGGTTTTGGCAAGCTGTGCATTCATGCCAGGTCACTAGGCATCTAGAGAAGCTCCAGCAGCAGCTGGCACACAGTAAGAGCTGCAGAAGGTGAGTAAAGGACAATAAAAAAGGCACTGGTGGAAGGCAAAGTTCAGAGACTGGTGCAAACTAGAGTGGACTGGCTTGGGCGTCTCAAGTCATTGGTTGTGTAATCGGTTACTTAAGGGAAAAGTCCCTGGCTGCTGCTTTGAGTGTCGCCTTCTGAAACCTGATTTGGCCAAACCTGAGTAAGCTGATGCATTGAGCCCCTGAATTATGGGATCAGGTAACAAGAGTAATGGCCACTGCTTCAAGGCTCAAGTCGGTGTCCTTGCAATATATGGCACATGCTAGGAAAGTTGAATGTCACCTGTAAAGCTGGCACTAAAATACATAAATTGCATCTTTGCTTTTATCGATACTGCTCAAAGTGCTTATTTATCCAGCAGGCTCCAAGATAGTTCTGTTGAAAGCATTTTGCAAGTTTCTCAAACAGTTTAGGGGGAAATTCCTTTTTCTGATGAGTGGCTGCAGTCGGTGCTTCCCCAGGTGAGGATGCTGCTGTCTTCAGTGTCTGGAGGAATCCCAACCCCAGCTGGGTTGGATCACAGGTGGAATGCTTGTGCAGAGAAGCCTTGTTTGTGGACAGCAGCAGTAGCTATTTTTCTCCAGTGTTGATGGTTGTTAATCAATCCAGTGATGTGTAAACTTCTGATTTGTAAACATTAATACGAACAATGAGTCTCTGAGGATGTCTTTTTGCCTAACACTGCACCTGATAAGAAAACTGACCTCAGCAAGTGTCCTGTATCTCTTCAGCTGCAGGTGTTTAAATTCAGTAACAATTAACCAACTCGTTAAATGCTTCAAATAAAATGTAACCAATTAGACCAATTAAAACATAACCACTGTTTTCCTTTGCTTAGTCAGTCTGAAAATACCAAATGTCTGGCATAGTCAGACAAAAGGCTGGAGATTGGGATGAGTGTTTTCTGACACAAGCAGAAAAGTCAAGCAAATGTGAACTCTTTCTAAACAGGCATGTTTTATTCTGCCAGCTGCAGATGGTCTCCGTCCTTCCAGAGCTCTGGGGAAAGGGACAGCAATACCAGCCCATCACAGTAGCTACAAACGTGGCCAAGGGTGAAGACCTCTTGACATCAGAGGACTTCTCCCAGCTTTAACCAATTCTTCTTTGCCCTGTATGTCCCAGCAGTGTGTGCTAGCCTCTCTATCTCTCTCGCCCAGCCACCTAACCTGCATCTTCTCTACTGTCTTGTCTTCTTGGCTCCACTTCTGCTTCTTGTCCTTTCTCTGTTTGTCAGCGAAGGAGTAACAGAATATTTTGGTACTACATGACAGTATAAGCACTTTGTACTTTGACTGTAGTTTTACTCTTGCTGTCTGCCTCTCACTGGTTTCTCCAAACTGTAGAAATAAGAAGCATCTGCAGTTCCATGGAGTCTTGCTCTTGACTGTCTCAGTTCAGAATAAATACTCTGAAAAAGGATGCCTGGAAGTCAGCTGTATAATAAACCACTTGGCAAGTGCTTTAAGGCTTCTTTCTAATCCATCTGTCACATGGTTTTGTTGCTGAGAATAATTAACTGCTCACTGTGGCTCAACAAGTAGTGGCCTATTTGAAATCACTTAATAACGAAAACAACAGGAGCACCAAGACAAAGTACTGAGGTTTTCATCTGATGAGTGAACACAGAATTCATCATCCACATTTCTGGTTTAGAGAGCCCAGATTCAGGCAGAAAGAAAAAAAGTCTTCTGAGGTTAGAGTTACTGTTTGGGTGGAGGAGAAATACAGAAGAAATTTTGAAGAGAGTTTCTGAAGTATTTCGTGATGTGGTTTGATAATAAAGGAGTAAGAGAAAAGAGTCGGTCACTCTCAAGTAAGAAATCTAAAATCATAGAAGCACAGAATCATAGGATCATCTAAGTTGGAAAAGACCTTTAAGGTCATCAAGTCCAACTGTTGACCTAACTCTACCAAGCCCACTACTAAACCACGTCCCTAAGCTCCAGATCTACAGGATTTTAAGGCTGTTCAGGAGTGATGATTCAACCCCTGCCCTGGGCAGCCTGTTCTGAAGCCTGATGACCCTTTCAGTGAAGTTTTTCCTTATGTCCTACTTAAACTTCCCCTGGTGCAACACGAGGCCATTTTCTCTTGTCTTGTTACTTGTGAGATGAGATCAGTACCCTCAGCTCTACAACCTCCTTTCAGGTAGTTGCAGACACCAAGAAGGTCTCCCCTCGGCCTCCTTTTCTTCAGATTACACAGGCTCAGCTGCCTCAGCTGCTACTCACAAGGTTTGCTCTCCAGACTCTTTGCCAATCTGGTCGCCCTTCTTTGGACCTGCTTCAGCACTTCAATGTCTTTCTTGTATTTAGACACCCTAAACTGTGCACAGTACTCAAGGTGTGACATCAGCAATGCCAATGTAGGAGATAATCACTTCCCTACACGTGCTGACCACACTATTTCTGGATGCCAACATCCAGTTGGTGCCATTTCAGCAGCCATGCTTCTGACTCAGACCTCAAGTGACTTCCCTGGGACATGCAGGCAATCAAGATGTTCTTGTACACAGCACATGTTTTCTGAAAGCTAATTCCAGCCATTCTGCATGTGGGGATTTGTACACCACAAATTAAGCAATCCCTTGATATAAGTTGGCTTCAGATCTGGCCAGGAGCTCTTCAACCAGCAGTTATTTCCTTCATAGTTACAGAACATGTTTGCCTTTGTGAACCCAAGTCCTTCCTTTTGACTCTGCCACTGACTGTAGCAAAAAGTCTTTTGTAGGAATATACCCCTTGATTCAGGAAGATGCCTACTTCAACGTGTAAGAGGAACAAACTAAAGTGATAAAGGAAAACTGGGGGGTTAAGACAGAGTGAGGCAAAAATATTACTTCCTGTGAGTTTATGTTAGTTACCCTAATTGGATGGAGTTTTTTCTGCAAAGAACTGAGGATAGACCTGTGCATGAAATACAGGTGAGAAGAGCCAAATATTTTCCAGACACTCAAGCACAGGGGGGGAAAAAACAGCTGCAAAGATTTAATTAAAAAAAATCCTGAAAGTTTTCAGTCAAAAAGGAAAATAAACAGCCTGTGAGACTTGAGGACATCTGCCGCTGTTACTGCTCTTTGCAAGCACCCTTGTTTTAGCTGTGTTATTCCTACCAGTTCCTGCAGTTCAGTTTGAAGGAAAATCCTCGGATTGTTCCTTCATGATTTCGTGTTTTAAAGGTTGCAGAAAACTGGGCACAAAAATTATGACGATTATGTAGGTGGTTAGAATCATAGAATTGTTAGGGATTGGAAGGGACCTCAAAAGATCATCTAGTCCTATCCCCTTGCCACAGCAGATCACCTAGACCATCTGGGCCCACGGATTTGTGTACATCCAGTTTGCTCAGCTTGTCCCTAACCCAGTCCTCATTAACCAAGGCAGGCTCCTCTCTTGCCTCATCTTCCTCTGGACACTCAGCTGTCTGGGGCTTGATATCAGTACAGCCCCCAGAAGGATAGACAGAGGCAAAGAAGGTGTTCAGTATCTCTGTTTTCTCTGCATCCTCTGTCTCCAGGGCACCCACCTCATTCAGCAGGGGGCCTATGTTGCCTCTAGTTTTAGTTTTACCTGCAATGTATTTGAAGAAGCCCTTTCTGTTGCCCTTGACCTCCCTTGCAAGGTTTAATTCCAAGGGGGCCTTGGATTTTCTAGTTGCATCCCTACATTCTCTCACCAGAGCCATCTCCTCCTTTCATGACCTATAGGCTTTCTTCTTCCTCTTCAGTTTGCCCAGCAGCTCCCTGTTTAATCACGCAGGTCTTCTGGCTCCCTTCCTTGACTTCTTCCCTGTTGGATTGCTCTGATCTTGTGCTTCAGAGAAGTGATCTTTGAATGTTAACCAGCTACCCTGAGCTCCTTCACCTCAGTGTGATACACAGCTGAGCTGAAACCCTTGTAGCACTTCAGCTGGCTTGGAATATGATGGAAAAGTAATATAGGGAAAACAGCTGCTGCCCATTGGGTTTCAAGTCATTTAATGCTGCTGTTCTGCAAACTCTTTTTTCTCCACAGGCTCAGAGGACATAGAGAAGAGCCTTTCTGAGAGACTGCACCAAGGACTGGAAATGGTTTTGTGCTTGGGAGATACTGATGGAGGAGCCGGCTGAGCTGGACCGTAATTGTTCAGAGGCATGGTGGAGGAGCCTCCATACAATGGATTTAAGTCACAACCTGTAAGTACAAAATTGAAATTCAGAGGATTTTTATTATGTTAGTTAAAAATTAACTAACTTTATGCGGTACAAGCTCCTTCTCTCTATCCCTGAGAGGCTCTAAATAAATTGTAATGAGTCAAAAAGTTTTACTCTTTTGTAATAGTGGCTTCTTCAGTGGCTTTTCTTCTTTGTCTTTTGGCTTACCTTTCACTATTGTGTGAGTGTTACACTCTTTCCTTGTTAACTACCCCTCATTTAATCAGGACAGAGTAGAGGACAGGTCTTGTGTAAGGAGCTTGGTTCATATGGTGGTTGCTTATTGTTCCAGAAATGGTTCCCTTTTCCATGTCATCTAGAGCAGACAGCAGTAACAGCAATGCCAGGCTCATGCCTTGAGAGCTCATCCAGCCCAATCCCCCTGCCACAGCAGGATCACCTAGATCCAGTCACACAGGAATGCATCCAGACAGCTTTTAAACATCTCCAGAGAAGGAGACTTCACAACCCCTCTGGGCAGCCCCCTCCAGTGCGCCGTCACCCTCACTGTGAAGAAGTTCCTCGTTATATTTATGTGGAACCTCCTATGTTCTGGCTTACACCCACTGCCCCTTGTTCTGACATTGGGTGACACTGAGAGGAGCCTGGCTCCATCCTTCTGACACCCACCTTTATGTTCTGTGATTCTGTGCCTCTCTATAAAAGAGAAAGGCACTCCCTGGCACTGAGAAGTGGTGTCTCCTCAGCCTGGAGATGACAGGTTGTGAGGATGGAGGCAGATGGCGTTGCCAGCAATTGTAGCAGACTGCTGCTTTTCAAAATACTTGGCCTTTAGGAGTAGTGATGGCATTTTACCATCTTTCTGTGCTGCGGGGTGCAGTTTGTGAGTGACAAAAGATTCAAAATGATGGAAACCCTTTTCAAATGCCTCTTTATCCCTACTCAGGCTTTGCTGTATCTGAATGGAAATATAAACCAGTTCTGCACTGCAGAAGTATTTTCTTGTGAACGTGTGTAGTGGGGATGTGGTGCTGCATCAGCTGCAGCCACTAAGAGGCAGAAGAAGTATGAAATTTGCTGTCTCGGGCTCTGAATCCAACCTGCCAGCAGTTTGCTGCCTATGGCATGTGTCAGAGTCAGAGGACTGTTTCTAGCAGCTCCCAAATGAGAATGTGTTCGTTAGGAAATAGGTGTGACTGCAGGTATCACTTAATGGCCACTGACATGATGTTTAGGCAGCAGGTTTCAAGAACAGCAATACATTTGCAAAGGAAAGCTCTAGTTCCTTCCTGCTGCGTGTTCTGAATGAGACCAGGATTGGCAGGTCTCTTCTAGAAAGACAGACTGGTTGGTGCAGTGGCTAAATCTGTGTGTGTGGTTGGCTAGCAGGAACTGAGGGTTACTGGAAGTTGTCCTCTCTTTTCTAGTAGAAGCCACCTTGATGAGGAGATGACTCTTCCTACACATCTATGTGACTTGTGGTTTTCTGCTGGCAGGTGCTCACACTGTTTGCCTTTCCAGTGGTTTCCTGTTCTCAGAGCCCAGTCCTTAGGAAAAGTCCTCACAATTTCAGAGTCACGACTGGTGTAGATGAGAAAACTTCAGCCTCAGGGGCTGTCACCAGGGTATAATCAGCACACTGCCATTACTCAAACCCCTGGCTTTGCAGCTTTCACATAAACCCAGCAGGCTTCCAGCAGCACCACAGACACCCACCACCCTCTTCTTTCAAATATGTTTTCACTGAATTCAAACCTGTCATAACCAAGGTGAAAAGTGATGCCATGAGCATGTGGGAGTCGTTATTTGGAGGATTTGATAGCAGTCTCTGCTTGTAATTATCTGACTGCAGGAAAAGATAGCAACGCTGCCATTAAGAAACCAATCAACACGTGCTCTTAGATCTGCTGTGCACTGAGAGGTTCCTGTGGTTTGAAGTGTTTTTATCCCAGGATCATCTGGACCAACTGTAACTACAAGAGGAAAAAACGGGCCCATTTCCATCTGTGAGGCTTGGATGTACAGGAGGAATACTCACTATGAATGCTGCACTGTAAACAGTGAAAGAGGTCTGGAGCTGCTCCCTAGCTGGCTGTTGGTGTCTCCTAGGCTCTAGCCTGCCTATTTCTGCCAACCTTTTACCCTTTCCTGTGGGGACCATCACAATGAAATATGAAATACATCCATCTGCTTGTCCTGACTCTTGCAGGCTCAGAATGCTGATTGTCTTCTGTAAACAAGCAGATGTCTTGAGAAACATCTGCAGATCTGCTGGTTTTGTGGTGAAAGCAGCATGTACGGAACTTAGCTGCTGAAATGGATTTTCTCTGTAGGAAATGAGTGCCCTGCTGCAACACCATAATTTTCAGTTCCAGCAGTTCACTAATGTTCCTTAGTAAAAGCCCATAATTTATGGAAGTTCAAGAAACCATATAAGAACTCCAGGAAATTGGCTTCATTGCAGGGGTTTCTGAGGCCAGGGACCAAATGCTGACAGAGCTTCTGCTACCACTGGGTCACTGGGATGCTTTCCAGACCAGAGGAGATACATAGGAACTGAGTGGTCTCGGGACACAAGGGCTGACACAGCCAAGGGAACTTGCTGCTTTTCTTGGATGTCTCAGAAGTGGCTCTGTGTTCTGTGTATTTGATCAGCAGTCTGTACTTTCATCCTCCTCATAAGAAATAGCGCTGCTCTGGGAGAACTGAGAAAGCCCAGAACACTAAAAATAATTGACATATCATTTTCTCAGCCTATTTGGAGCTGTAGGTGATGCTGTGGCTGAACTATTCCCTTTCCTTTGTTCTCTGTATCAGACACAGATGCAGTTAGTTGAAATTGGGTGATCTGAAGGCCTGACAGAACAAAGAGAGTGGCTGAACAAGTTCCTGTTCCTGTGTGCAAGGGAAGCATGAGCAGAGTCTGCCCAAAGGCAGCAAATGTCACTGAATGTTCCTGTCAGAAGAGAGCCAAATACGTGCAGCAGCATCAGTGTCAGGCTCACCTTCATGTCTTATGTAACACTCCCTGCAGACAGAGCTTTTCATTAGAGCTGCTCCCACGCTTATCGAGAGGCACCTGGTCTAGGACACACAGTCCTGCCTCTAGTGAAATGCAAAGTACAATTCCCATTTCTGTCTCCTCGCAGCAGTGTTCCACAGCTGACAGCAAGCTCTGTTGCATGGGCTGCTGTTGTGAGCTGAGTACAGACCCCTTTTCAGAAGAAACAAACATTGGTTTTTAGTTCTCTTGCTCAGCTGGCCCCAGTGCCTATGAAATGTGTGTTACAAAATATTGTCCCTTGGAGGATGTTCCCCACTGACAGCTGTGGTAGGTGACCTGTGGTGCAGAGGACAGATCACAAGGCAGAAGAATTTAACAAGAGTGATTAAGCACTGGAAAAAAATGACTGTGCAAAGAGACAGATGTTTTCTTGCTTGATGCCTTCAACTCATGATCAGAAGCTGTTTTGGAAGAGATGCTGTATTTGGAAATGTGATCAGGCTCTGCTCAAAGAGAATTAGGTGAGATCTTTCTCACGATACACCAGATGCAAAGCTGTATTTTTGAACTAAAAAACATAGCAAATAAAAAGGACATCAATTTTGATTTACAGCGACCCCAGTGCAGTCCACATGTCCTCGGAGGGCTGATCGCTAAGTGCTATCTTCAGTTTCTTTCTAACAAACAAACACAAATCCCCATCCTGTATGATTCACTTTCTCCTGACTTCAGCCATCACACCACAGACTTGGCCGATTTGGGACAGAAAATCCTTCAATGAAGAAGAAAGAATTTTTATATGGCCATTAAGCATTGAAAAGTAAACACTTTGAGTGCCTTGGGGAGTTCTGATTACACAGCTTATCTACACACCACGGGTTCAAGGAGCTTTGTTTCCAAAACTGGAACAGAATCTCTCTCTGGTGGCTCTGGAGCTCCTGGTGCCTGTTGCCCACGCCACCAAGGACTCAATCTGTGGCAGGCAGGGAGAGAGTATCTTTGTTTTCAAACACAGAAAAGAGTTGGGCCTCTACCTTGAGGGGTGTAGAGCATTACTCCAGCCAAGGGGCTTAGGGATAGGTGGCCAGGGAATGACCTCTCTGTCATGTGCCCTATAGCCCAGCTGGACAAGGCCCCTGTGTGTCATGGACCAGGTATGACTTGTCACAGCAGGACACACTCCAAAAGGTCATCAGATGAATTTACAAACCAAATGCCAGCAGCGTTAAAGAGCAGAAGGCACACATCACTGACTGGACACTCAACCAGTGCGTGGTGGGGGGGCCGCTTTCCTGCCCCATCAGCTGCTGATGGGGTGAGCATCCGGCCAGGGCGCCAAGGCTCGTTAGGGCCTGTGCTGACATGGCACACGGCTCCTTTCATCCTGTGACCCCAAAGAGTCCTGAGCTGGGCAAAATGGGAGCTACAGCCTTTAAACAGCATCTGTTTATGCTTGAGACAATTAGTGAGGGCAGTTAGATCTTGAACTTGTTACTGAGCCCAAAACAATTACAATAACAATAAGTTCCAGATGGACTCAAGAAGAGTTGTTTTTGTCTGTACTAAATTAGAACCGATTCATGTCTTTAAGTGCCTCTGGCATTCATAGACAGCAAACGTGAATTACACACAATCATTGACTACAAACAAAAGAGACAAACACTGTAACAGCCCATTTATCTTTGCTCATGTGCCTTCCTGAGCTTTATGTGTTCTTTAACTCATGGGGAGTGCTGATAGCTTTTTTATTTCCTTTTGTTTCTAACTCTGCTATTTTTGTTTGCAGAAACTGAGACAGGAGGATGCTGAATTTCTGTTGCAGAGTTTAGCTTACCTGCAACCCCAGGGAAACGTCTGCATGTTTCTTAAACCCACCCCAGAAATGGGGAGAACAAAATAGAGGTAACAGGAGGGAGGGTCCAGCAGCGGTCTGTCACTGTGTGCATGCAAAACCATTCCCTTTCAGGGAGTATATGTGTTTTTAAATCAAAGGGCTAATGATTCCACAGCGGCAAGTGTTCTTCTGTTCCCTTATTTTCTTGTGAATTAGTTTGTGGATTGCCCGTTACTGTGGCTAAGCCTGCAGGTGCGGATTGGCTAAATGCTGTTGGAAAAGAGTGTTGCCGCTGGTACCCTTGTGTGTCAGCTTTTCCTGTAAGTGACTTGAGCAAATGTTATGGACAGTTCTTTCAGCAGACTCCTTGGGCAGCTCCAAGAAACCCCAGACACAGACTGTTTTCAAAGCCCAGAATGTCCTGAAGTCTGGGTATCACACATAACTTTATGCATAAACTCTGAATGTGTGATGTGTTGGGGGTTTTTGAAGCTGATGTGCACTTTCAATGAATTCAACTGCTTCCCAAAGGAAGGAGAACCCAGAAGGTGGTGGACAGCAATAGTATGTTGTTGTTGTTCAGACCTGTGCTTACATCTGCTTTGGGTCTCTGGACACAGGAGGAATCAGTAAAGAAACCCCTGAGCTGTGTTTCTGTTCTAGCAGCCCTTTGTGCTCTCCTGCAGCTGAGACAAAGGGTTTGGGTTTGCTTTTTTCAGACTTGCAGTTAGATTCCATGATTTTATAGAAGGTGGCATGTTGCACCACTACAAAGTTGTATAATGTAAGCTCAGGTATGTGACTTGGCTGATGTGAGGCTGTGGAAAGACGTAACTCCCCATTTCCATAAAACATTACTAACACTGCCCCTGGGGTGTACTGTATCACATGAAGTGAGCTTGGCTGAGCTCTGAAGAGGTGAGATCACAGGCAGAAAGCAGCCTGGACACTGGAGCTGTCACTGACATTTGTTTGTCCTCTTTATACCTTCTCCCCCTCTCCTGGATAGATCTTAGCAAAGAAGGCCTTAAGTAGAAGCCTGGACTGTTAGAGTTCTCTAGTTTTGGCTGGTGTTGCAGTTTGAAAATTACCAGAATTTTCAGACATCTAGATTTGTGCTTTCATGAAGAAAAAGTTACATTGCTTTAAGAGGACCCCCTACCAGTGACCTGTCCTGAGGGGGAGATGACACTGTCCCAAGTACCTGACCTTAAGGGGTGTTGGCTAGCTGAGAAGATAAAAGGGGTGAGTGATCTTAGCCCTGCCTCTTTTTGCTGAGGTCTTCTAGCCCAGCACAGGGCTGCTGCCCAATGCTACCTGCCCCCTCCTCCAACTTCCAGGGTGGTGGGGGGGAGAAAGACAGGCCTGCAGCAGCTCAGCCCAAACCCTGAACCCACTCCACTGAGGGGAGGGATGCGGTGGCTCCACGTAGTGCCGACAAAGCAAGATCAGATCTACCATCACACCACCACCACCAAGAGCAGCCGTTCAGCAACTCGTGGAGAGCTTAAGGAGGGATTCTCCCCTCTTCCCCCTGAGCTGAGACAGGAGGAGACAGGAGAGGGGAGGGCCATGGAACCCTCTTGGCCATGTTTGCCGAGTGGGGTGGGGGGGCCTGCTGATGCAGCTGTGTGGTCAGTCTCCATATTGGGTCCTGCAAGTGGCCGGGTCATACGGCCGCTGCCATCTAGAGAGCATTGATCAGTGGGAAGAGAGACTATTTGTCATTTCTGCTGCTGAGGAAAACTGGGGATGCTCAAGTATGGGGGGGGGAATTCCTTCGGTCTTAGCTGAAGAAAGCAGAAGGACTTGAGAATCCTTAAACCTTGGGCATGAAAGACAGAGTCTGGGTTCTTTGTTTGAAAGCACGCCTCCTGCATCAAGGGATGCAGTTCAGGTGCTGAGGAATCAGGCCTGCCTGATGAGCATTGAGTTGGAGAAGCTATGCTGAAGAATTGAAGAATTCACCAGTCTGGACAGCCAGGGTGCTGCTATTGCACAGGCAGGGCTGACACATGAATAATAGGGACGGTGGTAGTACTTGTCTCTGCTTGACTGACATGTTATTTTCCCATGTCTCTAATGTCTGTCATGACACCACCAAGCTTACTGATACTGCTGCACTTCGAGTTCTGTGTTCTCCTGACATCTCCATTCCCAGGATGACTAATGTAGCCCTAATGGAGAGGTTTCTCCTTCCCCCAGAGCAGCCAGGTTAGAGCCATTCTCAATGCTGCGGCACTCGGGACCGGTGACCCCAGTCTCACGGGTGCCCACCTGTCTCATTTAGCCTCCTCTCTCTCCTGCAGTACGCTGCTTTAACTTCCCCAAAACCTTCCAGCTAGGTTTGGTTCATCACCAAAGGGCAGCCAGAGTGGAGGGTGTGAAAAACGCATTGACTCCCTACCCTGATGGTGATTTCATTTCACGTTAACTCGTGGTTTAAAGGAAACTCTGGGGGCTCATTAAAGCTTTGCTGACAGCTCAGTCTTCTGCCGAAACACAGCACCGTCCCTCTTCCTGAAAGCAGGACCCGAGCGCTGAGCCGAGCAGGCATCTCTGGAGAGTATCCCCGCACCTGAGCACAGCGGGTCCCTGCAGACCTTCCTCAGCTCCGGCTGTCGAGGTACTGTGTCAGGCATCTGACATGGTGCTGCGGGAGCGGAGACCCTCCCCGCCCGAGAGCCCAGCGCAAACGCTGTCAGCGCTCTCCAGTGCAGCCCTGAGCCTGGGCCTGACGCCGAGCACTGGGCGGGACCGCTGGCTGCTCCTGGCTCCGCTCAGGGCACCGCTCGATGCTCCACGGGGAAGCGGAGGGTGCAGCAGGAACCGCTGAACCCCCAGAGCCGTCGGTGAAGGGAACTCGCCGAACTCCCCTCTCGCAGCGCAGGTCGCGGTCCCGATCCCTCGGGGGAACCAAGTGGGCGCCGGCAGCGATCCGGGGGTAACTCGGCGAAGGGGGCGGTCCTGCGGGCCGGAGCTAAGGGTTTGGCCCCACCCCCAGGCGCTCACAGCGCTGCCCCGCGGGCTCCTGCTTCTCGCCCTCAGCCCGTCTCCGCGGACGGTAGCGGCCACTGGGCAGCGGGTCTCCCCCGCCAGGGTCATCACCTGCTGCAGCGGGGCCGCCCCGGGTTGGCGGCGCGCGGCGGGCCGGGGCCATGAGGCTCTTTCCCATTGGCCAGCTCGCGCTGCCTGTCGCGCCACGATTGGTCGCGAGCAGCCCGCGGGGGCGGGGCGCGGCGGCGGCGCTGGGCGGGGGCGTTAAAGGGCGGCGGGGGGCGGGCGGCGCTGGGCCCGCCATGGCGTACCAGGGCTTCGCGCAGGAGTACCTGGGCATGCCCGCCGTGACGCGGGCCTACACCACCGCCTGCGTGCTCACCACCGCCGCCGTGGTGAGGATAGGGGCTGGGGGGAGGTGGGGTCGTTGTGGGGGTGCCCGAAGGCAGCGGGTGCCCGAGAGCGGCGGGTGACAGCTGCTCTGTCTGTCTCCCACAGCAGCTGGAGTTCATCACCCCCTTCCAGCTCTACTTCAACCCCGACCTCATCTTCAGGAAGTTCCAGGTGAGGCCTTTCCCCGGCCGCGGGACCCGCTTGCTTTTCCCCACAGCAGGCAGGGCCCTGGCTGCCCAGGGTGGTCACGAAAGGCTCTGTGATCCCAAGGGACTGCCCCAACCTCGGTTTGCAGGAGCTGGGTCACTGACATGGTGTCTCCTCCTGGAAGCCTGGGTGGAGATAACTCCTGTCAGCCTTTCCCTGCTGCACAGCTTCTTGGCTCGACACCTGTCTCCTTTTCTGTGGCACCTGAGGTGTTTAGCCAGTGGGTGGCAGCTGGATGGGGATGGCTTCATTGTAGAGAGGCAACATCAAGATTGACTTTGGCGCTGGGTGCTGAATCGTGGCTGTTCATCCCTTCCAGGAAAGTAGAGAAGTCTTATTTCCCACACCTGGAAGGGCAGGATGCTCTAACATGGGCGATAGAGATCCCACTCATCTAGTGGTGCACCCATCTGGTGTCCTGGGATAGTTCTGGATGGGTGCATGACCTACAGTGGATGTGGTAATGGGCTGCTGTACATGTGATGGGGACACACCTGTCTGTCCACCTCCTCTCTCCTTTCTCGTCTCTTTCAGATATGGAGGCTGATCACCAACTTCCTCTTTTTTGGGCCACTGGGATTCAGTTTCTTTTTCAACATGATATTTCTGTATCCTTTGGTTTCAGTGAAGCTCCCTGCTCCCTCTTTGGCTTAGATGTGATTCCCCCTGTCCATCTTGCCCCCGCAAGATGACTTGTCTTGGCAGCAGTCTAGGGCTGTTGACTCTTCCCTTGGCTCTTCTGGTCTGAATTGAAGCTGTTCCCCCAACAACTGTGGCCACCTCTTGTATCTCCATCTCTGCTTATTGTGAGACAGCCCCTCTCAAAAGGCTGAAGCAGCTGGTGATGGTGCTGCTGCAGCTTATGCTGGACAGCAGTGCCCGTTCCTGGTGTGAGCTCTGGATGGAGAACAGCAGATGCCTTTTTCCTGGGGTCAGCAATACAGGGTGAAATTTGCACTCTTCTCCTGTGGGGGCGCTAGGACACCTGGCTGATGTTTTCCTGTGATGAAACATCTTTCAGCGAGCTTGCTCTCCATGAAGTCGGGGTGTGGGGCATAGGGTGACTAGCTGTTAATTTCCTATACTGCAACCCCCTCCCTTCTTTCCTGCTCTCAGGTACAGGTACTGCCGCATGCTAGAAGAAGGCTCCTTCCGTGGAAGGACGGCTGACTTTGTCTTCATGTTCCTCTTCGGAGGGTTTCTCATGACAGTATCTTTTTGAGCTGGTTGACGTTCTTTGGTATCTCCTGAGATGCTGTGGATAGTGTGGGGTTTTTCTGCTGGCTCTCTCTGTCCTGGCTTTAGGTACCTGCCTGCTGAGCAGGCCAGCTGTTGTGCTCCAGGCCTGCCAGGTTCATACCCTGAGGCTTGGGGAGAGCTCTGTTGAATATATGGTGGTGGCAACAACATCTGGCTGTGTGGCACAGCTTGTGCTCTTTGTCTTCTGGTCTATGCCTCACCCAGTATGCTTAGAATGGAAGCAAAATACAGGAGAAGCTGCTGGTGTCTGCAGAAGTGCTAATGCACCTGGCACGGAGCTGGGTTGACTGATCCAGAGGATGTGTGGCAGTGTGCTTGGGAAGCTTGGCCTGAACCAAGACCCTTGATATGACCTGTGAGGAAACCATCCAGCTGCAGCAGGGCCAGCATGTCTGAACACTGCTGGGTGAAGCATGCTGGAGCACTGCTGTGATCAGCACAAGGCTGGCTCAGGAAACTCGGCTGCAGGCAGAGGGAAGAGCATGGAACCATAAGGACACTGAGTGGGACAAGGGGTGCCCATATACTGCTGTCAGCAGGTCAGGCAGCCGGAGTCCAGCAACCTGTCAGTTGGTGGAGGTACTGTCACACATCTTAAGAAGGTATTTGGTTGTAGGATAAAATAATCTGGTGGGAAGAAATATCTCCCTCCCAAGCATGAAACCTTTTCTGAATGTCTTGCTGCTGTCCACTGCTGATGACTCAGAGCTCTGCTCTAGCTCTACTCTGTCTCCATAGAGCTCTATATGAAGCCGTGGGACTCTTATGGCTGTTGGTCACCCTTGGGTGTTTGGCTAGTCACTGTCCAGGTGTCTGCAACAGCCACACACTTGACTGTAGGTGGATTTGGAGTGAAACTGCCATAAGGACAGGGGAATTTTTTGCCTCTGGCTGCCTTGTGATCTGGACAGGAGTTGCCAGAAGTTCTGGGAACTGCCAGAGCTGTCTCACTGCTGAATTTCTCCTGTAGAAGGCTGGTACAGGGTATGAGCAAGTGCCACGTGTCCCAAATGTTGTAAGAATCTGAAGGCGCTTCTCTGAAAGTCACTGTGTAGAGATAACTGTCTGAGCATCTTGGTATCTGGTAGTTACAGACAGCAGCTTAAAGAGTAAGAAACCATTATGTGCTTCTCCAGAATGCCTTGTTCTGGGGTGCCTGGGAGGGAAACGTTGTGTCTGTGTGGCAATTGGTAGGTGTCAGACAGCCCAGGAAAGCCTTACTGACATGGGCAATGTTACCAGTGTCTTGCATGCTGTGATCAGCTGCCTGTAGTTCTGAGTTTCCCAGTAACAAGCACCCTGTGCTGCTTGGAGGTGGTCCTTAGGGTGGGTGGGCTTTTCCTTGACTCGGTAGTTCCTAGCTATTTGGACTCTTTGCCAGCCTGTTTTTCCTGGGCCAGGCTTTTACCATCATGCTGGTGTATGTGTGGAGCCGCAGGAACCCTTATATCCGCATGAACTTCTTTGGGCTTCTTAACTTCCAGGCCCCCTTCTTGCCGTGGGTCCTGATGGGATTCTCTCTTCTCCTGGGCAACTCCATTATCATCGACTTACTGGGTAAGTTCAAGCTGTTGGGTGGTTCCAGTGGGAGCTGGGATGTGGGCACATAGCTGAAAGATTCTTGCAACTTCAGCCTGCCTAAGCTCCCAGCAGCTCTGCTTCAGCTGGCAAAAGAGTCACAGGTGGGCCTGACCTTGGTGACATCTGTCCCTAGGGATTGCAGTGGGTCACATCTATTATTTCTTGGAAGATGTTTTCCCCAACCAGCCTGGAGGAAAGAAGCTGCTGTTGACCCCTGGCTTCCTGTAAGTAAAGCTGATTCTCTCTGGGGTTTGCAGTGTTGCTTTGCAACCTGGCTCACTTTCAAAGCCAGCTGTGGTCTGTGACAGTAGGGGGTGACCCCAGGATGCAGCTGCATGTTGACAGCACCTTAGCTTGAAAGCTCTTAGCTCTGCAGAAAGCACTGGCACTTGGCATCTTCTATACCTGTGGGCACAGGGTCCACAAAGCTGTTGCTGGCACCTTAAGCCTTGCTAGCTGGAGTGTCAGTACTGCTTGTGGAAAAGATGGACGTGGGCAGGGTTTCTCTTTTACTGAGGTGATTGTGTAGTTTAAGGAAGCAGAAGATATTCTGCTTGGTGGAGAGGCTCAAAGCTGACCTAGTGACCAAGACAGCAGGTACTGTCATCATTACATTACTAGGCTGAGCAGAACAGCTAGTGCTGGTGCAGCAGGCAGGTGGCTGTGGCCTACAGCCAAGCCCGGTGAAGGACTAGGGTGTTTCTGGTGCTGGAGGGTTTGTCCTCAGCTTGAGGTCCTAACCTACCTGCTTGGTGAGATGGGCATGTCCCTTTCCAGGAAGATGGTATTTGACACGCCTGAAGAAGATCCCAACTATAACCCTCTCCCTGAGGATCATCAAGAAAACCAGCCTAGAAACCAAGACCAGAACCAGCAGCAGCCACCACAGTAGCTGGGGACTTCTCCATGTGGCTGGATTCCTCACTGCCAGCTGGACTTGTGCTGTGACCCAGAGATCCTACTGGAATAACACCAGTTTCCATTCCAATGTGTAACCTTTCACTGTTTGTACGGGCAACCCATCTTCCCCTTGTACCAAGCGGTTCCGCAGAGCTTTGCACATAAGAAAGGATGAATGGTATGGAGGTGTTCTAGGGACAGGAACTGGACCTTGTGATGGCTCCTCAGTTACCCAGTGGGAGACGAGTATCAAATGGGATGTTAAGCCAGTTACCTCTCTTGCTGTTAATGACTTGCTGTGTGCCAAGTCACTCTTGCCCTCTGTACAGGGACTAATGCTCCTGGCTCTCACTGCTGCAAGACCTCTTTGGGGGTTTCAATGAAGTAGTACTCCCACTCTATCATGAGGGAATGCAGTTCAGCCTCTTCCTTGCCTCTAAGCTCCCCATTACTTTTTTGGTGGTTGTTCTCAGAGTCTGTACATTAAAGTCTTTATTTTTCAGTTTTGTGTCCATTTCTGCCAGAGGTGGAGGCAGTGATTTACCAGAGACTTACCGGTACTTTGATAAGGACCTGGGGCTTTTCTTATTTGATGAGCAAAGCTAAGTTCAGACTAGCTGGAGTATGTCCTTCCCCTCTCCTGTCAGCTGGACCACAGAGCATATGAGAAGGGCTGTGGCAGAAATCTAGTTGGAAAAAGGGCTGCCTGGGAAGGGATGGGACAGAGCTGGACATGTGGTCCAGGCAGTGGCTGGAAGTAGTACTTGACATTTTAGTAATAAAAGCTCCCTGTACATGCAGTGTAATTCCACTCTTGTTGAATTTTTCAGTTCTGATACTTGAACATCTCAATTTTAGGAGAAAACTAAACAAGCTACTCCCTGTCATGAATCACTGTACTGAACGTATTTGATTCTTGCTAATGCTGTTTACATCTGATCTGGTACCAGACCCCAAGCACAGCCTTTGGAATCAGTCTGAAAACACTGTCCTGGGGCAGCTCATTTGGAAGTAACCAGCACCCAGTTAAGAAGAAGGTTATGGAAGCCTTGTGGCAAAGGGAGATTGAGCCACAGCCCCCCAGTGCCAACCTCCTTTGAGGGCTTCCCATGAAAACACCTCTATGAAAAGTCAGACTGTTTGAACGAGCGGTTTTGTTGCGCTTACATTTCCTGCTAGGAAGAGAATAAAAGATCTGCACAGATGGAAATCTTGCTCTAGAAGATGCAGTGGTACTAAGGGCCAAGCAGCCTCACACCCAACAGGTACTTGCCCTGTTCTTTGCCCATAATCAGAGCTGAAATGTCAGCACAAAGCTAGTATTCCAGTCCCTGGCAGGATTTAAAGTCTGAATGTGCTGTTTTAAATTGCTTCTGAGATGGAACTTTGCAGTGCAATAGCTAAACTATGCTTAGCTTAGAGTCCTTGACTACACTAGAGTGCTGGGATTACAGCCCACAAAAGCTGCTCCCAGCTGTACCTCAGTAGTTCCAACACACACAGAAAGCTGGCTGAAGTTCTTGTCTTTCCAGGACTTGTCCCCTGGATGCTTGGTGGGGCAAGTCCTACAGCTTATCTGGGATCTGAGATGCATAGGGAGGTACTGCAGTCCTCTGTCCATACCCTGTTGTGAAATGTGGTATTAGGTAACCACAGACTTCATGGATGTTAAAAAATGGCACCCTGGATGCTAGTTGAAGGCTACAGCAGTTTAGTGCTTTGGTCCAGAGGCTGTTTGCAGAACTACCTGATCACTACAAAAAAAGGCTGTTCTCAGCAAGTGCTGAGGCAAAACATGTTCTGTGTGGGAGGTGACGATGCAGCAGGAGCCTCAAGTTTTGCCTGACTCACCAGGATAACCTCTCCACCTCTCTAATAAAAAACAGTGGATATGGTGAGTGCCACTGGCACAGGAACCTGGGATATGACTGCTCCATGGCAAGTTTGTGCTTCCTGCAGACCAACATCTGGAAAAAGTTCTCCCATCTGGGAATCAGAACACACTCTGCTATCACTAAAGTCTAAATATGATAAATTAAGGCCAGAAAGTGCTTTGTGACTCTGCTAGCAGTGTGGGTGGATCAGCAAGGATTGTAAAGCCTATTTGCTTTAGCATAAATGCCTGAACGTAACTGCTGCGCTGCCAGCAAATCTGCACTGTTTGCAACACTTGTCTCTTGTGGCAGGGAATGGCAGGAACTCTGTCAAAGAGCTGCTGGACCTTGACAGCGCGGGAGGCTCCAGTTAGTTTTCTAAGCAAGCCTGATTTTTTTTTTTTAAATCTCATTTCAATGTGTTTTTCTGGTTTCAAACTTCCCAGGGAAGGACAGGTTGCTTCTACAGCAGCAAGTGCTGACCCTGCAGTGCTAAGCGTATTTGACACCCACTTGGTTTTGGGTGCTTTGTGCACTCTATACTGGCTGCTGTGTGCTGGCAGTGACCACAGCAAAGGCGCTCACTGCAGAGATGCTGCAGCCTCAGCGAGTGAAGCCTTCAACTTCTGCACCAGTTCAGAGACGTTGTTTTCTAGCTATGGTCTTCACAGTAAAAAAGGAGTTCACCACACAAAAAGCTGATGGCTGACAGGTATGAAAATGACATTTGTGACCTCAGTTAAACTGTTCTACCCTTCTCAGTCAGTGAGCTGAACACCTCAGTGAGCTCACTGCAGACCGTGCAAAGTGTGGAACAATTAGTCCTTCCGAGTGGTCTTTGCTGTTTCTAGTTTTACATCTCATTTTCACCTTCCCCTGCAGCAAAAGGTTTCAGGCTGTTTCTATCTGTTGATAAAGCACTTGGTTTCCACCATGCTTCAGGAAAACAATGTGTGTTGGGTGTTCAGCGTCAAAGTCCAAAGCCTTAGTAAATAGGTCTCCACTGCTCAGTTACCAGAGCAGCACGGTACACGGTGAGATTCACCACTCCTTCAAAGTTACTGAACTCAGCCCAAGCAGTATGCATTCCTTTTATTTAAAAAGTTGTCCTAACAGTGCGTGTTGCACCTATACAAAAGAATCTTTACACTGTCCACACACAGGTCTATAAGGGCTCCAACAGCTGCCACACGTCTCAGCTAGATCATCTGCTATCACAGCGTTCTGGCTACGTGGCAGTTAGATGGAGGGGGTAGGGGCAGAAGTCAGCAGTACTGGGAACTCTTGGCAAGTGGAATGTGTGTCCCCTTCAGGGACGGAAAGACCCCTGCCAATCCTAGATCCGTTTGGGAAGAGGAATAGGGATTAAGTCTGTAGGAAGAGCACCAGTGTCACAACAGGAAGATTACCAGGCTGGAGCAGTGTTGGCCAAACGTCTCATGCGCCTAGGGGAGAGAGAAAGAGATTCTGTAAGTACAGTGTTACAGACATGCGGCATCTGGTTAAACCAAAGCTTTTGTGGATGCTGCTGCAGCTTTGGGAGCTCTGTCATCAGACTTTCTGCCTTGACAGACTTCCCTGGTCACCTAAGAGTGTCCCTGTAGATAAGGCCAAGATACTACTTTCAGTGACAGCTGTTAGGGCACTCTTACTCATTAACCTGGACTGAACAGATCACTATTGCAAGTGATTCAGATATAGCCAGAGCTAAGAGGAAAAGTAATTATGAATCTGTTAATCAGCAGGAAAAGGAAAATCCTGGGAACAAGCCCAACCAGCATATTTACTGCTCCACCATGTATCTTTCAGAGACATTCTAGCAGTTCCTTTGTATCTTCCAGGAGCAATTTCACAAACAGGAGCAACTGCTCTTGACTGTTTGTGAAGTCACTTGACAAGGTGGGTCCTTGGGAGGCAGAGCTCCTCCTGGAATGACAAAAGAGTTCCCCTGCTGGCCAACAGGTTGGCATCAGTCAGCCTGGAGCCGGGAACTTGCCCATTCCTATGTCAAACAGCACTTTACCCTTCATAAAAGGAAGCCTTGTGCAGGATTCTAGGTAGTGAGGCAGCACATGAAACCCAGGAAGTTTTGATGCACGTCTGCCTACAGAAACAAGTGCCCCTACAAAGGAGAGAGCCCAGGGGAAAGGGGGGGGGAAAGAAACTTTGCTTTAAGCAGGAGATGGTTTGAGTGGAGATTTAAATGTTTGTGGAGCAAAGTGATAACAGTTTAATATCCTGAAGCTAAAGGGATGGGAGTTTCTGTTGTGGTGTGCAAGTTTGAAATCCTGCCAGCTGGCTCTCAGCAGAGAAAGGCAAACATCAAAGCTTTTAAATTCTCTTTTGGAGACAGGCAAGAACTGTCTGAACGAGTGACAGCACCTTGTATTTCTGTCCTGGTCTCTGATCTTCTTCTCCATCTCGGCATCTGTGAGGGTTTCCAGAAGAGGGCACCACTGGTCGGCATCCCCCGTGTTTCGAATAGCGATTTCCACAGTCGGCAAAGGGTTCTCACTGTGGGGCAGGGCAGAAGGCAACAAAGCACCATCGATCAGTGCTCCCGGATCACTGTGCTGTGTTACCAGCCCAGATACAATGCACATGGACAACAAAGCATCTCAGTGTTTCAGGCTTAAGCATCCACTGTTAGCCCCACTTTGTCCAGAAGCATGTGAGAGGCTGACAGGTACAATCTGAGCCTGAAGTTTCTGTGACCTGTTAGAACCATCTGCTCTCGGCACTGGAGATGTCAAACTGATGCAGATCTCTCCTGCAAAATCTGTTGTGTTACAGCCTGACACTGGTCAAACCCAGTAAGCACAGGCAAAGTTTATACCAGTTCAGAAGTGCTGAGAGCATCTGTCCCAGAGCAGTAGCTCCGCAGGGTCTGTCAACAAGGCTTCGTCAACCCATGACTTCCTAGCTAGAGCTTGCCTAGCACATCTCTGACAGCCCTTCCCTGGCAAAGGTCTGGCTTTCTGGGAGCGTGGCAGTGGAACAGGCATTGCTCTTCCAACTGCCATGGAAAGGGGACCCTATTAAGACCTCCTGTTGCAAGCAGAAGCAGTGGCTTCTTCCTGCACAAGCAGTGAAACACCAGTCTATTATGCTCCTCAGAGATCTGCCCTCACCAGCTGTACTATCACATGCACAAAAATATTTACTGCCTCACTAGCCACTTTCCAGTAAAAGTCAACAGGAACTGACCACGAGCAGCCTCCCACATATTGACAGAGCAGCGGAAAACCAGCATAAATACTGAGGAGCCTCAGAATGTAAATGTTTGCTTGGAATTCTAGAAAGTGGCTCAGCTTGAGCTGCGCAAACTGGGCGTGTGCGCGAGCAGAGCCCAGCGGCAGGTGTGCGCACACATCTGGCCCCCTCCCTGGGGACATGCCACCACACACAGCACTTCAGCACTCACAGGCCGCCCTCACACTCCCTCAGGAAGGAACTCAAATGCCATGGGAACAGATAACATCTGCATCAAAGCTATTGATCTACAGTAAGAACTCTTCAAAGCCGTGCTGCGGTGAAAAATTAATCCAGAGCCTTTGGTATCTAATCCTTGGAGGAAGCTCCAGTCAAATCTACTTCCAGTGCTGTTGACGTGCAATAAGCAACACTCAAACCCAGGAATTGCTGTACATTCTTGGCTGGATCTTAACTGGCTTTTTTTTTCCCACTTGATAGCGTGGAGTTGCCTCATTTACTGTAGCTTAACACTGAGCACCCTGAATGAAATGGGGGTTAGGAAGCTGGCTCCATGCACAAAGCTCAGCTGCAGGCCAATGCAGAAACCACTTTTCTTTAGCAAAGAATCAGATATAAACTGAAAAAATTCCTCATTTCCCAACCTCCAAAGTAAGAGAGCTCCTCTTCCCTGTTCTGATGAAGAGGACAGTGGTGCTGTCATGATGACTGAAATGCATCACGAGCTGCAGGACTGCCAGTACATCAAGACCCATCCTCTGCTGGGGCCCAGACCTTGGGCAGGACCATCACAGACAGGCCAGCATGGCAGGGAAATACCTTCTTTTGGTAAGGGTGACTCCTCAAACACTCAGGTTGAGGTCTCAAAGGCAAAACTCGTCTATGAAGGGCTGTTTGACACCACCTGAAATGCTCAGTATCCAGGTGGGAAACACTGTAGCATACCATCCCCCTGAAAATCCCATGAGCATCAGCTACCCAGATCCTTCCAGACCTGTCCCTTCCACAGGACTTTCAGGCTCTATTTGTTTTGCACAGAGCAGTCCAGCAGAAAGAGCTGCCCTGGCTTTCATCAACCAAAAGTCAGTTTCACCTCTCCCTCAGATGATTAAGAGGCACATGACTTAAACCCCCAGTCCCTCGAGATACATCTAAAGCAGACCTTTTACATGTATCAATGGAATGACTTTGGAGCAACCACCGCTCCTGTGGTTTGGGAATCCAGGAACTAACCAACCACAGAACCCAAATATAATTAATCATTGTAAGGTTTCAGAAGTATTCCTTTGCTGGAAGGAAACAAAAAAGGAAGAGGAGGACATGTCTGTACTGTGACACAAAACCAGGTTTAAATTAGATGTTCCTTCCTCCTGGAACAGACCGTGTCTGTGCCCTTTGTTCTGTTGAGGTTCTCCTCCTTCACTGGAGTAGGCTGAGGTGCTCAATGAAAATTTTGCGTCACTCTTCATTGGAAACCTCTCAAACCACACTATCCAAGTCACAGAAGTCAGAGGCTGGAACAGTGAGAAGAAAGAACCTCCCATGGTAGGGGCAGATCAGGTTCATGACTGAAGGTTCACAAATCCATGGGACCTGATAGGATTTACCCGGAGTTTCTGAGGTTGCAAGGCCATTATCCATCATGTTTGAGAAGTCATGGCTGTCTGATGAAGTTCCTGCTGACTGAAACAGGGGAAATATAACCCTTAGAACTACAAGCCAGTCAGTCTCACCTCTGTGCCCGGCAAAATGGTGTAGCAGATTCCCCTGGCTACTATGCTGAGGCACATGGCAAACAAGGAGGTGACTGGTGACAGCCAACATGGCTTCAGCAAGGGCAGATCGTGACAAATCTGGTGCCCTTCTAAAACAATTACAGTGCTGGTGGGTAAGAGCAGAACAACTGACATCATCTGTGTGGACTTGTGCAGGGCATGTGACACTGTCCCATGCGACATCCCTGTCTCTAAAACAGACTTGACAGGAAACCTTTGGATCAGAGCTCATGGCACTAGCCAGCTGCCTCACAGCCTCCAGCTCCTCCTTGCTTACCCTCACACCAAATACTCATGGTGCCTCTCCTTGGCGTAGGGCAGGGCTGGGCACAGAATCACAGAATTACTGATGCTGGAAAAGACTTCTAAGACCATCAAGGCCAGCCTATGACTTTACATCACTACATTCGGCTAGACCAGGGCGCTAAGTGCCACATTCAGTCTGTCCTTAAACACCTCTGGGAATGGGGACTCCACCGCCACCATGGGTAGTCTATTCCAATGTCTGATTACCCTTTCCATGAGGAAGGGGTTCCTAACATCCAACCTAACCCTCCCTGGCACAAGTTCAGGCCCTGCCCTCTTGTCCTGGTGCTAAATGCACACTGTCCTTTGCTGCCCAGGCAGGCCATCCTGCTTCCTTGAACTGGCCTCTACAACACCAGTGTCAACAGCATCATTCTCTCACCTCTGCAAATAACATCATTTGCTGAACTTTCAAACTTCCTCGACTGTCAGCGTGACCTGAGGTCACAGCACACATGAAGGGATACTTAGAGCCTGCAGACTCAGCAACACACTGCGGATAACATCAGTACAGTAACCACAGAACACTGCACGGCACGACTGGAAACAATTATCTTTAGGAGATGAGTTACAAAGCTGATAGATCAAACCTGACACTGCTGCATTCCAGCTGTTGGAAGGGACTATGATCAAGCCAACTTTAACTTCAGCCAGGGTAGAGAGCTACAGTTTCAATCAGTTTTAGTTCAAACCACCAAAGCTTCAGGCAGTGGATGGCCCACACTGGGCAAAGCCAACAAAACGGAGATATACATGGAGTTCATCATTAGCAAATGCTAGAAGAGCGAGTCACTGTTAATTACAACAGCCTTTCATTCTGCAGCAAAAGCTGACATTTCATCAGCATTTGGTCCTGAAATGTATTACACCCAGCAGAAAAAGACAGCTGAGCACAAGCAGAACAATGGTACAGAGAAGGATACAAACCACAAGGACCAATTTCAAATGAGACTTCCTGTATCAGGTTACAGGATTCATTGATGAAAACACCCGTGAAGTACAAACACCCCCCAGAGCTGGGTGAGGAAGAGGACAGTTCTGTACCTGAAGGCGTATGTCTTCTGGTGCCAACTCAGCTGCCCCCGGATGCTGTAGGCAATAGTGGTGACAAACTCCCCACCCAGGCCAAGCTCTGAGCACAGCTTCAAGGCAAACTTCTCTGGTGAATTCTCCTTCTCTGACATGTCCCACTCAAACTGGTCTACAAGGGAGATGTTCCCTACGTGGATGTTTAGCTGCAATAAGGGAAAAAAAACAGGTCATTTGTTTCCATTCTAACAACTGTTTGTCAAAGGTAATTGAAGTGAGCGGGTAGAGGCTGGAAAAGAGAAGCAGAGTGGTAACTCCTAGTTCAAGAACATAAAGACAACTTGGCTTTGCTCACCAAGGTTCAGTTTTTCCAAAAGGAAATGACAATGCTTTAACCAAACTATTTCATCATCTCAGTGGCTGGTGCATGAACGTTTAATAACGTGCCACCTTGGTTCTGGTCCCACGGACACAGGACTGCAATTAAGGACAGAGCCTTTGTACTCTTATTCCTCACAACATAACCAGAGAAACCCAAGTGATTCTACTCTTGTTCTGCTGCCTTCCTGTATTACCTTAATAATAACTCGTTGGTCTGACTGATCTTCTAGGATGCTGTCTGTTGGGTACGACTCGATCTGTTGTCGGATGGCAGAGGCAATAGCAGGGACAAAGGTCAGAGGATTCAAATCCAGGTCGTCACAAAGAATCTCAGAGAACATTTCTGGAGTCATTAGCTTTTCTGATACAAAACAAGAATGAACAGACACATTAACTTCCTCAGAAATCAGTGTCACTTAAAGAACAGACGACATTAACCCCGCAGCATGACAAAGCCAATCCCAAATGCATCAACTTTTGCTTTCAGAAGCGTGTTTTGTGTCAGGTTTGTAAGGGCATGCACACCTTGACACAGGCACTGGCAGCCACCTTTACTTGGCCCATGAAAGACAATGTAGCCATGTTCTAATGACTCCCACACCCAAAGCAACCACATGCATCAACTGTCCCATAATTAAGGTACCTCAGCTAACAGAATACTCTCAGACCAGTGGATCGATGAACTGGGTCTGGAGAACATGCCAGTTAAACTCTTCAGATTACATGTGTCCAGGATGGCCAGTAACCCATGGACGCAGCACAGTATTCACCAAGAGGCATCTAAGCCAAATACAGCCCAAAGCTCTTGGCTTTAAAGAAAAGAACATGTACATTCAGATCTGTTCTCTCTTCACATTTAGTGGTGATATATCTCTCCAGCCTCGGGGACCTCTCCTTCCTACATACCATTCATGTTCCATGTAAATGCGTCTCTGAGTTTCTGCCCATCAATTTCCATATCAAGCCTGATTGGAACCAGAACCTCTGGCTGCGATGCATTCTCATGGATCACTGCTGGATCATGGTCATCAAAGCTAATACAAAGAGAAACAACACGGTATAAGCAACTAGCACATGGCACATCTGGCATCCACAGAGGGGAGGCAACATTTGTTGGACGCAATCCCCACACTCTCAACTCCATGATCAATCTTTAGACAGAATCCTCAACGCAGGCTTACAGGGGTGTGGTAACCAACACCAGTTTATCACCTTTTATTACATCTAACATAGTGTATCCTGTAAATAAAACAAGGAAGCTTTCCAGACTACATTTATCTTCACCTTTTACAATAGAAAATAATTTAGTTGTGAGCCACAGCATCATCTTTTTTTTAATAAATTAAATTAATGGAAGATGTTAGTGAGAGCCAGCCTGTCCTTCACAGAGAGGGTATACAGCTTCCTCAAATGACAACTGCTCAGCAAACCTGCAGAAAGTAGGAGGAACTCATCAGGAAAAGAATGAATCATTTTCCTGACAAAACAAAAGCCTCCTCTGACCCACAGCTGGCTGCTGTAAGGAAGAACCTCCAATCATACAGTTTAACTGAGAACCTCCACATGAGAGACCTGTAGCTTTTTCGTCAGTTAGATCTGAATCACAGTGTTGTATGAACTCAGCACACCCAGGCAGAGTGTCATTTTGGTAATTTCCATATTTCAGAAGCAGGAACCTGCCTTACCACAACGGGAATGTCCTCTTCTTATCCCTGCCCATGCGATTTCTGTTAATTGTTGTTGAGCATGGCACTGCATCCAGGTGATGAGAGCTGTTGGGCAGGGTCGGCACCCACTGGTTGTTCCTCTTTGCTTTCTGTTCTCTGAAGAAGGAGACTGTATGTTAACTATGCAGCCAGAGCACCACTGCTGCTACTTAAGGAATGGTCTAATTTTAAACTTCAAGTTCTATTATGATCTCATGCTATTTTACTCTGGAGCCCTCAACGATATTGTTCCACTGAGAACTCATGTCCTGCAGTAGCCTCTTTATCTCACAGTTATTCATGAGGTGTGAATCCAAGGGCACCACTATAAATTCTAGGTTCATATTGGATTTTCTGCCTCTACTGTGTAAAAGGATGACTGAGAAACGTGAGGCCTCCTGAAAGCACCATGTGCAGAGGGTGTGCTCTGCAAAACATGTTACAGCTGGAACGCAGTAATTGCAGAAAGAACTCTATCATCAAACATTCATGTTTCTCTTCTTGTTCTATGTGGGGAGTAACCAAATCCCCCCACTCTGGATCTTCATTTGCCCAACACTGCGAACAGCCGCTAGCATGGACTGCCAAGCACCCCTGCAGAGCGGCCTGGGTTTATGCCATTTCTTGTGCTTCCTGCCCAAGCTGGTAGCTTGCAAGCACCTCCAACTGCTCTTGGCCCTCACCAACACTGGTTACCTGAGGTAGGTTGGAGGTTCTGTGCTGATAGACACTGCCTTGTACTTCTCATCATTTCCATCCAAGATCTCTTCCACTTCAGAGGCCTTTAGCAGAGTCACGCTAGTAGCTAATGTTGTGTAGCCATGATCTATTGCCGGGGAAGATGCCAGTAATTAACATGGAGAAGCACTACAGAGCAACGTAGCATTAATAGGTTGCAGAGTGAAAAGCTCTCCCTGCTGCTGCAGAAGGGACTAAAATAGGGTACCAAGTGCTACAAGGATGTGCCCCAGGCAGCCTTTAGCCTTAGTTTGTCTTCTCATTTTCCAGAAAGGTTTTTACAAGGCATTTTGTACACTGGTGATAAATGGAGATGACAAATCTTTCCACTGTAATTTCTGAGTTGCAGAAGTTTTCACTTTCACTTGCACACCAGGAAGCTCTGCGACTTGGGCGTGTCACTCACAGCTGAGTGACCAGAAGCCCAGCGACAGTGCCTGGTGCCAAAGAAATGTAACTGGGTTTTGCCCTCCACCTAAACAGCAGGGATAAGCGTGACTTTCTTGGGAGCAGGGGCATAATGCCTTAGTTAACACATGGCAATCCCCACCACAAAGCCTCGAGAAGAAATACAGGTCTAATGACAAATACAGATGACACTTTGGCGGAATGGCAATGGTGCCATAATCTGCAAAAGGCATTGGTGTCTCTTTACCTTGTACAGCTATCCTGTTCATACTCTATGGGAAACATCTTCCATTTGAGGAGTCAAGACACAGAGAGGGTTGGAATTACACAAGCTTCCCTCAGGTTCTACTACTGGCTCCTTCAAGGGTGCAACTTATTTATAGACTTGAGTAAAGTTCATAACAGAGACAACCAAAGATGGAAGTGAATGCCACAAAACCACAGCTTCAACAAAAAAAGTCCTTAAACCCTCCTAATTACTGGATAAACTTTAATGTGCTCTGTCTTAAGAAGAGCAAGAGAAAAACAACTCCTTTACAATCACATGGCTTAGCTCTGCACACCTACATCTACCAACATGATGTAAAATCTCTTCCAAAGCCTTCTGGGTGGAAAAGCCCAAAAATCTTTAAATCCTCAGTGGATTTCAAAGGTTGGAAACAGAGAGGCGATGATCAGTGGAAAAGCTGATGAGACTTGTAAAAGGGGGAGAAACCTCAGGACAGCTGTTGCTGAATTAAGAGTCTGTGGGAATCCCACCAAGGTTCTGAGAAAGAAGAGTTAAGCATGTGAACAGGATGCACAACTGGGGTGACCACAGGGAGAGATCAGAGGAAGAAGATTAGCCATTGCTATATATTGTATTAGCACCAAAGGTCACAGTGGACATTCTTCCTCTAGCATAGCTAAGAATAACACGCCGATAAGACTTACATCTTCTGGGACTGTGAGACCGCTGATTTTCTGTTGAGAAAACAAAAAACAAAAAAAAAAAGAAAAAAAGAGAGAGAAAGAAAAGAAAGCCACAGGTCAGCAGGATACTCAGAGGAAAGAGACATAAGTCTAGAGTGAACCATTTATTTTTATTATGCTTAGTCTAGACAGCATACAAGTCATACTGCTAAGAGGTTTAACTGCTGTTTACTGCGTGCCTCCCACCAAAATCAGCAAGGCAGCTACAGTCTCACTGTGGCAGTCACGTCAGTAACAACACACCACAACACATTCTGGGGAGCATAAACATTCAGTCCCTGCAAGAGGTTAAGTTAAGCACAGACACATGTTTTCAGTGGGACAGCTCTGTAGCAGTCCTTCCTGTTGGACAAAAGAGACAAAGATGCCCCTCCGTGTCTCTCAAAGTCTCTTCTGGAACACGCGCTTGATTCTGAGATACAGTTTTTGCTCTGTGATGAATGCAGCCAGCCCCAGGAAAGCCACAATGGATGTTTCAATGTTAGAGCACGATTGATCAGCTGATGTTTGCTGCCCGGCTGAACCAGGAGCTACCAGTCAGTGCTACCACTGCAGAGTGCTCCATCACTGGGACAACAGCATCTACACAGCCCTCAAGGTGCACAATCTGACAGTTTCAAGACAAAACTTCAGATTTCAGCTAAACATTACTGGGAATGTTTGCTCATCTTCTCACCATGTGAAGAGGCCACTATCTTCTTTCTTTCCTCCACTGTGGCCAGTCGCCTCCAGAGTGAGGGATATCTCTTGTACAGGGAACCACGAAACATGCGTAGGTAGTTCCCCACCTACAAGAAGAAAAGCAGAGACGTGGCCTGCTATTCCAGTATGGCTTGGTGTTCCGTTTGAGAGCTTTTTAGCAGAAGCCAAAACAAATTCAGCCCTTTCAATGATATGAGGAACCTCTTATGGTTGGGTTTTTTCTGCAATAGACTGACTGTGCTGGGTTTGGCATCATACAGCACTGCAATTTTTGCAGCAATACAGAAAATGGAATTTCTATCAGCACTTGTGTCAGTAGCCGAATAAGAAAAAACTCTCCTGTTCACTGACAATAGAAAAAAAAATCATTTTCATGTATTTTTTAGCAACTTAACCTTTATTTACTTCAATTTCCTCAACACACAGTTGAAATGTGCCACAGGAATGAAGCCAGATTCCCAGCTCTCCAACAGTTACAATTTTTACTTTGAGTCTCTGTGCCGCCTAGATGTTACTTGAATACAGCAAATGCCCAGAGACTTGTATTTCATTTGAAAACCTCTGAACATGTAAAATATGATTGCTGCTGAACATATGATACTGAACATCTAAAGCAGTTCCATTATTCCTGGCACAAGATCCTCACCAGTGCAGACAGCTACGGCAGGACTTGCTGAACAACAGATGTACTTCTAGACTTTGAAATGAAGTTGTTACACTGGTAGGACACTGAGACACTGCCACACAGTAAGGTTTTTACTCTTTATTCAGTAAGACCACTTTTGATCTTAACATTGACTTTCAGGTAACTTTTAATCATATCTGTTGTTCTGTAGCACTCATCAACCAACAGACATTAGTGGTGGATAAAATAAGCAAATCCGTTTCCCTTCCCAGTGTCTGGTTTCACAATCTCACCAGTTAGCTAGCTACAGTTAGTTCTCTTTTCAGATTTCAGATAAGAACGTGAGGGGCCTTTAGCTCCCACGGAGCTGGCTTTTTCACTTACTCAGTATTTGCTTTGTTTGCATCAAGGAGCACGGGCTTTAACAGTTTTTCTGTTCCCAACTGTCCGTATTTCTCTGGTGTTGAAGGTTCTCGCTTCAATAAGGTTCCATGGAGGCAGAGGAGCCTCTCAGCACATGGAAACAGTGTCAGCACAAAACACCGGGGTGCTAAATCGCTGCTCCCCAGGGCCCAAGGGGCTGGTTCAGCTGCCGTCAGCCAGTACAAAGGCCTAGCTGCGGCCTCAGTTACCTCACGGCACAGGAAATACCCCAAACTCTGAACAAACGTGCTATAAACATCCCTAAATGGAGTCACTAGGGAGCAGGGCCTCGGGCTGCGAGCAGGCCGGGATCCGGCATCGCACGTCCCCAGACGCCGCCCGACTGGGCGCACTGGGTCCAGCGCTGCTCTGGAGCAGCTCCCAGTAACCCCCCC
>VXBP01001965.1:0-24096 GCA_013400115.1 Rhinopomastus cyanomelas | reverse complement strand
TGGGCAAGAATAACCCCAGGTACCAGTATAAACTGGGGACTGACTTGTTGGAGAGTAGTGTAGGAGAGAGGGATCTGGGGGTCCTGGTGGACAGCAGGATGCCTATGAGCCAGCAATGCGCTCCTGTGGCCAAGAGGGGCATCAGCATCCTGGGGTGGATCAGAAGGGGGGTGGTTAGCAGCTGGAGAGAGGTTCTTCTCCCCCTCTACTCTGCCCTGGTGAGACCACATTGGAGTATTGTATCCAGTTCAGGGCTCCTCAGTTCAAGAGGGATGTGGATCTGCTGGAGAGGGTGCAGCGCAGGGCAACAAGGATGATGAAGGAGGTGGAGCACCTCCCTTATGATGAGAGGCTGAGTGAGCTGGGTCTCTTTCGCTTGGAGAAGGGCAGACTGAGGGGTGACGTCATTAATGTGTACAAATATTTGAGGGGTGGGTGTCAGGAGGATGGAGCTGAGCTATTCTCAGTGTCATGTAGTGATAGGACGAGGGGCAGTGGTTGTAAGCTGGAACGTAGGAGGTTCCACATCAATCCGAGAAGGAACTTCTTCACGGTGAGGGTGATGGAGCACTGGAACAGGTTGCCCAGGGTGGTTGTGGTGTCTCCTTCACTGGAGATGTTCAAGGCCCTCCTGGATGTGTTCCTGTGTGACTTGGTTTAGGTGATCCTGCTGTGTCAGGGGGATTGGACTGGATGATCTTTCAAGGTCCCTTCCAATCCATAATGATTCTATGATTCTTGGATCATCTTGGTGGCCCTCCTTTATGCTCCACATATTATGTGCCTTTATGCACAGTTTTTCTGGAGCACAGGCAGGGTGTTTGCTGGGGAGGAATGACAGTGAATCAGCAGGTTGGAATATACTGTACCATTGCTCTTTAGTCTCTGTGAAAATAGATATGTGATTTTGGGCCAGCTTCTGGGATGGGTTTCATACTGTTAACTGTAGGCATCTAGTACACACTGAGCTGTAGGTCAAAAATACATCAACTAACGAGGCAGAGGAGAAGCAGCCTGTTTCCAAGGAAGAAGGTTTTTGCTTTGGTTAGGAAAATTGTTTTCTGAATGTGTTAAATTCTGTGTATAGTGCAGAGATCCTGAATACAATGTCTTAGTGATTCTAAGGGATTCATCAAAGCTGTCATTTATATAGATCAGTATCAATCTTAATCTCTTTGAGTCTTATAACTGGGGAACTTTAGTTTTCCTACCTCAAAGAATATTATTGCAGATAAAAACCCTGCTGTGCTCAGTTATCACAGTAAGGCACTGTAAGTACTGCAGATTTGCAAAAACCCACAAGAACGCATAGGCAGCACTAACTGGTTTCTGCTATTTCCTCAGGACACCTTCTGGGGTATTCATTCCAGTGGTCTCTTTTCAGTTGCATGGCAGGTATTCATTATTAGTGCTTTGACTGCTACATAAGTTTTTTTTTCCTTGGCATTTTGAAAAGGTCTAATTTATCGTCCCAGAGATGCCTCTGGAAAAGTTCTGGCAGTTTATGATAGAGCTGCTTAAGATGTGATCCTCAGCTGTCAGCAGTGGTAGCACAGGTAGGAGAATAGGTAGTGTCTTCCATCTGCTTGGCTAGGATCACAGTCAATACACACAAAATGACAATGATCCCAACCTGCATAAAGCAGACCCACACATAGGCAGACTGTGTTTTTTGGGGGTTTTTGAGCTCTATTTTGCTATAGGTCCCTCTAATTTTCTTACAAGGATTAAAAAATACCATTTTTGATTTTCCTTTCTCCCTGAAGGATGGCTTAATACATTTTCCTGCTCCAGCTACATGATTTGATTCTCCTTGGGCCAAGACATGGGTGCAGTCTGAAGTCTGAACATGATTAAAATGTTCCTGAGCAGTGACAATTTAGATAACAGTAGCCCTCCTCTCCAGAATGAGAAAATTTTCCAACAGGGTTTGAGCACTGTGATTCAAGGGAGCGGAAGATCTATGGATCTACCTTTGAAAATCAAATATGAACAGTAATGAAGGTTCAGTACTGCTATTTTTAACATTGCGTTATCCTCAGAACTCAGAAATTGAGCCTTCTGTTGAGCAGTTGCCTCTTTTTCAGTCTCCCGTTTAACTGCAGCAAAGGAAAAAAATGCATCATTTAACCTTTTGTATGTGCTGATTCGCAGCTGCATCTAAAAGCAGCTGTGGGAGATTATTACAGTGGAGTCAAGGGACTTGAGATCTGCCATTGAGCTCCTAGGATTACGCAACTAAATAGTCTGTAGTTGGAATTATATCATTACAAGATTTCAGTTTTGTTTCTGAAGCCAGCTATTTCTAAACAGAAGTAATAAACATTGTTCTTACTGTTCCCAGTGAAAAAAAATACATTGCAGCAAAGGTTCATGAACCAACATGCACAGCAACACATTCTGTGATGCTTTTATTGACAATAAAAATAAATCTGTTAAAAGAAACTCCAATTTTTTAGCCATGCTGATGAATTCGTTAGTGCATCAGTATGTTGCTTGATACAACTGCATAAATACAAACATATGTCTCACAGCTTAGTACACGAATGTGAGATGATTTTCTTCTATGTGAAGGCTTTAAAAATGGTCATGGTGAAAAGAACCGAAGGTCTATCTAAGGCAGTATTCTGTCTTCAGTAGCAGTCAAAACCAGATGTATAGGGCAAAATAGGAACAGGGCAAACATACGTGAAACTTCCCCCAGCATTCAGTTGTTTTCAGCTTGGGAACTTCCTGGATTTGAACTGGAAAAAGTGCGTTGTTCCATCTTGCTAAATGTTCCACAGCAGACGTAGGAAAGCAGTGGGTGATAAGCTAGTGGAAAGGCTTTAAGCCTGTCCTACTGTGAAGGCAGTATTTTAACAAATTGCAGAACCAGATACCAGAATGGCGAGGGAGTTTAGGAAACCTGGCTATGTATTTAATTTTATAGTTAACATGGTTTGTAATGAAAGATGTGTTTACTGGGTTATACAGGAAAAATACTGTTTGCAATGGCTAGAATAGCTGAGTGTGTGACCGTTAACCATCTATGAAGCTGGATGATTGCTAAAAAGATGACTGCTAAAATTGCCTATGTGTGCTTTATTATCTATGAGCCCCTCCCTATATTTCTAATCATAAAGTGTTTACTCCAAAAACCCCTCCAATAAGTTCAAATAATGCAACTGAAAAAGCAGGAGTTGTCCAGAAGTACCTTGGGAGAGGGGTGTTATAAATGCTGACAAGAGATGGGTTCAATATGTTGTCTGAGAAAAGTTGTAGCTAGTGGACTCATTCATCATTGTGACAGCAATGCAGTGCTTCATCTGTAAAATGATGGATCAGCAATAAGGCTGGATGGCAGGAGACACTTCACAGGATCATAGAACCACAGAACATCAGAGATTGGAAGGGACCACGAAAGATCATCCATCTAGTCCAATCCCCCCACCACAGCAGGACCACCTGGACCAAGTCACACAGGAACATATCCAGGCAGGTTTTAAATGTCTCCAGAGAAGGAGACTCCACAACCCCTCTGGGTAGCCCCTTCCAGTGCTCTGTCACCCCCATTAGGAAGAGGTTCCTTCTGACATTTATATGGAACCTCCTATGTTCTAGTTTATACCAATTGCTCTATGTCCTATCAGTAGATGATACTGAGAAGTGTTGTAGTTGCTAAAATGGCTGCTCTTAAGATGGCGGCGATGGTGTCAGGGTCCGTGCGGGCCCTTCAGCTCCACACGTCCAGCAGGAGCTGTTTTATGGTCCCCTCGGCTCCACAGGTCCAGAAGGTGTGGTTTTAGCAATCATTCGGCTCCCAGGGTGTTGCAGTTTGAGAACTAGAATTTTCAGAAGTGCTTTCATGAGGAAGAAAAGTTGTGTTGTGTTCTGGGGGACCTTTTCCCGGTTGCACAGGTCTCAGGACCCTTCCCCGGAAGTGTCTGTCCTGTGACCTGCCCCGAAAGGTGGCCTAAGGCAGCCTATAAAAAACCAGGGCAGAGTCTTTGTTCACACCCTTTTTGGGGGCTGTGGCCCTGAAGGGAGGACCCCCCCCCGCCCCGGGAACAGGCGGTGGCGGGGGTGGGAACCGCAGCTTAGAGGGGGACTGCGAGTCTGAGGAGCGACCTGCCGCGGTTCCATAACCAGCTGCGGCCCTGGCCTGACCCCACCGCCGGCGGGCATCTGCCGCTGTGGGGTCTGGAAGTGACCCTGGCCGCAAATTGCCGTGGGTGCGTGGTCCTGCTGCATCGCGGCTTCGCCGCCGCCGCACTGCGGCCCTGGACTGGAGAAAAGCTGTGGACACTGCTGTGCCTCGGACCCGCAGCGGCACCCCGTACCCACCGCTGCAGCGTGGTGCTGCCACTGCTCGCCGCCGCACCGCGCTCGGACTGGAGAAGCAAGACTGGTGCAGATTTGCCATCGCAACCCCTCCACCATGGACAGCCTTCGGTGAGCTGGGCTACTCCTCTTCCCCCTGGAGCTGAGACAGGAGAGGGAGAGGAGACGAGAGGATGTCTGGAAGACCCTCTTGGCCACGTGTGGAGTGTGGGGGGTGCAGCCCTGCTGACGCAGCCATGCGGTCGGTCTCCATGTTGGACCCCGTGCGTGTCTGGGGCTATGTGACTGGGCCGCCGCCAATTTGGAAGGAGTGATCAGCAGGAGGAGTGGCTCCTTGTCATTTCTGTCACTGAGAAAAAGACTGGCAGCGCTTAAGTTTTGGGGGAGAGCTCCTTCATGCTTGGCTGAGGAAAGCAAGAGGACTTGGGAATCCTTAAACCTCGGATCTGAAAGCCAGAGACTGGGTCCTTTGAAATGCACGCAGCTGCACAGAGGGATGCAGGTGTGGGCGCTGAGCAGTCAGGCTATCCGTATGTGTCGAAAGTCAGGCCATCCTGAGAGTATTGAGATGCACGTCTGCTGCACCGAGGGATGCCATCCTGGACTGACATGCTCTCTTTCGCAGGTCTCTAAATTGGAAGAAGATCCAAGGCCCAAAATATAGTGATCTCCCATTATATTTTTGTCAGGTTGTGTGATGGCATTTATGACACAGTTTCTAGTTTGTGTGCACCAACTTGCGTAACCTTTTCTCCTATTCTGTATATAGTTGTAGTGTTAATAAACCTTTCTGGAGTTTCCCTGAGGCATCGATTGTCTGGTGAATTTTATCCGAGATGCCATCAAGACCTCACTGCTTTGCTTTCCTTTCTTTTATATTGAATTGTGGTCCTGAACCCACCACACAGGGACCTGTAGGAGTCGTCCTTGAAGATAAGGAGAAGAGCTAAACAAACCCAAATAAGGTGAAGAACGGTACATTCCGCGAGTCCATTGGACAGAGAGAGATAACTGCAGTGAAGAAGATTGGTAGTGGTATGATAAGGGAGACTATATTAAGTGTGTGTTACTTGTAATGAGCGCCATTTGCTGCTAACCATATTGGTGTTCGAGAATATGCGGATGGTCCGGGTAATGCGTGGGACCATAGGAGTCGGGCGTGAAGAAACCTGAAGGCCGTCAAGCCAATTCACAGGATACGGGCTGCACTTAGACTATCCGGGACACTGCAACACAGAAGAGCCTGGCTCCAGCCTCCTGACACCCACCCTTCACATATCTATAAATATTAATCAGGGCACCCCTCAATCTCCTCTTCTCCAAGCTAAAGAAACCCAGCTCCTTGAGTCTTTCCTCATATGGGAGGTGTTCCACTCCCTTCATCATCTTCATGGCTGTGCAGTGGACTCTCTCCAGCAGCTCTGTGTCCTTCTTGAACTGAGGAGTCCAGAACTAGACACAATACTCCAGACGCGGTCTCACCAGGGCAGAGCAGAGGGGAAGAAGAACCTCTCTTGATATCCTAACCACCCACATTTTGATCTACCCCAGGATGCTGTTGGCCCTCTTGGCCACAAGGGCACATTGTTGGCTCATGGTCACCCTGCTGTCCACCAGGACCCCCAGCTGCCTTTCTCCTATGCTGCTCTCCAACATGTCAGTCCCCAGCCTCTACTGGTACCTGATGTTCTTCTTGCCCAGATACAAGGCTCTTCAATTGTCTTTGGTATATTTCATTAAATTTCTCCCTGCCCAGCTCTCCAGCCTGTCCAGGTCTCGCTGAATGGCAGCACAGTCTGCAGGGGGGTCGGCCATACCTCTCAGTTTTGTGTCATCAGCAAACTTGCTGATAGTGCATCCTAATCCCTCATCCAAGCCATTAATGTATAGATTGAATAGTACTGATCCCAGTATTGTTAGCACTGACCCTTAGGGGACTCCACTAGATACAAGCCTCCAACTAGACACTGTCCCATTGACCACCACTCTCTGGCTTGAAACATCCAGAGCTTTCAAAGGCTACCTTCTCTGTCAAGCTTTGTTTGTGCTTCATAATGGGCAAGCACAGGCAGTATGTTGAATCATAGGGTTGAGCTTTGAGATCATGATAGATCCAGTCTGCCTAAATCTATACGATTATCTCATTTTCAGGTGCATGCAATAGCAATGCAGCAGAAGTGAGGAAGGTGAGACCTCTTCAGGACATGGCCACTTCAAAGTTAATACACATATAGACATAAAAACTAGCTGCTTTAGGCAGATGGAAAGGATAAACTTCTTTGTGAATGTCTTCTGCAATAGAATTGACCTAGATGCTGATAGCCAGAAATTATTTTACAGCTATAAATCAGCCTATCAGCTCTATGCACAGTGTCAAACTAATGATGACATAGATCTAATGGCTTCGGTGTCTGAAAGAGCAAGTGAAGTTCTAGTGCCATGACAAGAACAGATGTATACAGGGAGGACGTGAAATAGACTTTAAAATTTGGCAAGCATAGTTAGAATAAAAATAACATGTGCAGAACATGACTGAAATGCTCCCTGACAGCACCGAGAGACCTGGCTTTTTTTTTTTATTGCTGTGAAGCTGATAGCAGACTTGTTAAGGCACAGCAGTAGTAGCATCTAAAGCTGTGTTTTAGTTAAGGGTCACTGTCAGTGCTTTCATTACAAAACTTGTTCCTCCAGAGAGTGTCACACTGCAATAAACACATTCACTTTGGCCTGAAAGGCAATGCATGACAGTTTGGTCCAGGAGCACAAACAGAACCATGAAGCAGCCTGACTGAAAGTCTGCTGAAGTCAAGAGCATGGCTTTGATTGCTTTCAGATCAGGCTCCACATAAGCTGAGTGGCTGTGAGATGAATTAACAATACCGAATTTCCAGTCTCAGCAGAGCATGAACAGTGAAAAGTGCATGTTTCTCTACAGTGACCATCAGTTGCACACACCGGCTTTAGAAGGTGCACACTGAGTGAGCACACTGACAAAACATGACACGGACCTTGGCCAGTTAACAGTTCCTTCTTCCCTTCCCTTAAAATGTGTATGAGCACATTTTAAGGCATGAGCAGGGATCAGTCAGCACTGCTGTAGTTCTAGGATCAGATCATTCCTTAGATCCCTCACTCCTAAAACTGGGGAAGGGATTTAGGTATCTGAATGAGTACTTCAGTTTCAGTGTATTTGCTCTAAAGTCAATGCAAAGAGAGGGAAAATTTCAAAGGTAGCCTGTGATGTGCATATATATGGCCTCAAAGTTTTCATGTCTATCTAGTGGCTGAAGTGATATAGGATCACAGACTAGTTGCTATTAAGCCTGTAAACAGCTCTCGTCCTGCTGAGGCCTGTATCAGGACCACTTCCACTACATTTTTTTACAAGAGGATTCAGCTGGAGTAGGTCCAGGTACCGGGTGCAGGAAGGTTTCTTTAGTCTTTTGGGGTTTGAGTGTTATATGTTTTCAGCAGTGTTTGGCAGAAGAGGTGTTCACAGCTTCATAATTGTGAAAAGTGACCAAATAAAGGGTAGATTCCTGTGGTGCAAGGCAAGAAAAATGAGGAACCTTCCATCAAGTCTTGCTTATGAAGTACAGTCAGGGTCAGAAAAGCAGTTCTCAACCTTCTTACATTTGTAAATCCCTAAGACATATGGCAATTGGAGATGGTTGTATGCTTCACTAACTGTATATTGACAACTGTATACAGAACTCAATAAAAAAGACAACGGCTTCTGCTTCTTAATTACTTTTTCAAATGAACTAGATATTGTCTGTGGTCCTTAAAGAAAGTGCAGATCATAGATTGAAAGTCACACATTGAAACAGGTGTTCTAAAAAGTATTAATTTTTCTTGTGTGTCATGGTACCCGTGTTAATCTAAAGCCTAGTCAGAGTGAAGTAGATGTCAGCAATAAATGTGATCATGAGGCAGCAATGTGTGGTCACAGTCCAGAATCGTAACCTGGGCTGAATCAATAGAAGTGTGTCCAACGTGTCGAGAGAGGTGATTCTACTGCTCTGCTCTGGCAAAATCTCACCTGGAGTATTTTGTCCAGCTTTGGAGTCCTCAGTACAAGAAAGACATAGATCTGTTGGAGTGGGTCCAAATAAAGGCCATAAAAATGAGGGCTGAAGCACCTCTCGTAAGAAAAAAATGAGGCTGGGAGTGTTTGGATTGTTTAGGCTGGGTAAGAGGAGGCTCCAGGAAGACACTATAGCAGCATTCCCATACTTAAAGGTGGCCCATGAGAAAGATGGGGGTAGTCTTTTAGCAGGGCCCACTGTGAAAGGACAAGGGGTAATGTTTTTAAACTGAAAGAGAGGAGATTTAGACTAGACATAAGGACACGATTTTTAATGATGGGGTCGTGAAACACTGTCACAAGTCGTTCAGAGAGGTGGCAGATGCCTCACCCCTGGAAACATTCAAGGTCAGGCTGGATCAGGCTGTGAGCAACTGGATCTAGTTGGAGATGTTCCTGCTTATTGTATTCTATAACTCTATAATTATTGTAAAATGGTTATACGATTGGCTCTCTTGCAAATCACTGAAGCATGCAAAGAGTTACCTGGCTGTGAAGCTCTGCACAGTCTTAAAAGCTGAGGCCTAATTTTGCTGAGAGCAAGAATTTAAGTAGGAGTGGTCCTTGTCAGGATGGCGTGCACCCTGTCTTGGTGCTTGTGCGGAAGACCCTTCTCTGTGACCTCTTGTATGATGTCTGTTGTATCTGACTTGAGACAGAATTTTGGTACTGGATACAGTGTCTTTTCTTCACAGTCTGATATTATTGCTTCATCTGAAGGAATTCCAACTCACAGGGCTTTGGGAATGATTACAGCATCTAGCTTCACCCACTGAAACTACATGAGCTCTGACCAGGAATTCAGACCTTGATCTTCCTGTCAGAAGAGGTCATATTTGTAACATACTACTACATGAAGTATCTCCACATTTTGACACGTGGGAAATAAGTTCTGTTGGCTTCCTAATCCTTTTTCTGGATGTAATGACAATTGTTTCTATGACAACAGTTTGACAGCAGGGGTATAATTTCATTAATTTGGGTTGCTCAGTGTGCTTTTTTAGTCTGACTTCAGGATATAAACTGAAAAAAAAATCAGTGTGAAGCATTAAGATTTAGGATAGACAGGCTTATAACTTGAAAGGAGAAAATAGTTCCATGAAATTAACAATTTTGTCTGTAATCCTGTTTTCAACCTTCGTGCAATGGTATTTTCAGAGCTACTGGGAATTTGGATATCCTACAGAAACTGATGCAGACTGTGACAGTGGATTTGTAAATTGCTGCATCTTTGTTTTTTACTAAAGTATACTTAATGCTGTTTTGGATCTTGCATTTTTATTTCCAAAGGAAATGCACGTACACAGTCACTCTTGAAGTGTGAGGTTTGCTTACCACTTCATCATGCTAATAGGAGTGGTAAAGAGTGACTGCCAAATTAATCCAGTTCATGAATTTTTTGTCCACACTGGCTGCATCAGTAGGACTCGTAATGCTGAACTGGGCAGCCACAAATTTCAAGCTCTTTGTGAAACAATGAACTCCAGGGTTAAATGCAGTGGGTGAAGCTGTGGAAGACCTTTAGGTGAATCTTTACCTTTACCAGGGAATTCTGTGCAGGACATTAGAATGTCCCATTGAGAATCTTACTGTGTTCACTGGGAGGGTGAGAGAGGTGTCAACGCTCTGGTTCACACCACATCTTCAAGAAACTTAAAATAGCCTCTGAAATGTGGGTACTGATGCACACACATGTATAGAGCTTATGCCTCTGCATTTGCTGCTACAGTATTTGTCAACCCACACAGTTACTTTTCTCCTCTCGTATGTATGTGTACTGCATATTTAATACACTGGCAGTAGCAGAGTGTTTAGGACCAGACAATATTTCACTGACAAGCACTACTTCATATTAAGGCAACTAAGGAAAAAAGAAGGGAGATACTGGGTCTCAGTATTACTGTTACTGCGCTGCAGTAACAGTGCAAATATAAAAACCAGAAACTGTGTTGATATCCCTCATCTATCTCATTCAGAATTATCTAATATGAAAAATTCAGGCAGAGTCCTCCATTTGGGATTTTTCTAAGCTTGGCCCACATCCCAGTCAAAACACGCACACTTGAATTGGAATACCTAAGAATCCAGTTTAAAAATACTGCATTTTAACCTATTACTATGTTTATAAAAAGATTCTGCATGGTCTTATTTTCAGCAGAAGACCAAAACCACTGTTCAAAACGGTGTATGGCACGTGATGGCATTGTTATTTAGGGCTCATACTTACTCCATGCTTTTATTTATTTTTGGACAATATAACATTCCTACAGGTTTAAGCCCCTGGTGTGTGAACATTGTAACTTAAAGACTGAATTTTTGTGAGGAGCAATGGGCAGTATCCATACATCTCAAAAGGTCTGTCCAAGGCAACATCCTTCAACTACTCAAAAAGAAAATCAAGGTTTCTTCCAATTAAATAGGTCTATGGACTGGGTCTCTGGAGAGCTAGAGGTTTCAACAAGGTTTGGGCTCAGTGTGCCATATATCTATGATAGTTCCATGTCCATGAGTTTGGACTACAGACATCGTTGATAGGGTCACCAATGCTTAAAGATGATGAAGACACCTCTGTAATGGCAGCAACAGGGAACTGAGTGCCTGTTTTCTGTCAGAGTAGGTTCTTTACGCACACATCACCATTTCCTCCTCTTGGAGGGGCTCACCTTGACACAAAGACTTACCATGGACTTGGCTCACCACACCAACTGCAGGGATTGCAGTTTCATTTATAACCTTCTCTAAAATGGCTGCTGTACTTTTACTGCTTTAAATTAGAAGCTTCTGCAGCTGCACATTTCAGGGATGCAGCAGGCTGGTTGTGTTCTCAATATTTCTTTTGATGTTAGGCAGCTCAGAATAAGATAAAATTGTGACTGCTCCTTGGGTTATAGCTTGAATTTACAATCTTGACAGCTCTGTTCAGGCACAGTGCCAAAAAGCTCTTGGTACATTTAAACAACGATAGAACTAAGTGATATCGTCTCCTAAGGGACAACAGGAAACAGCTTGGCCTTTCAGAAATGTTGCATTGATATGCTTTCCTAGGAACATCAAGTCTAAGTATGGTAATCTCCTGGTAAAGTATCTCCAGGGATCTCAATTGAAAGAAAGCTATGATATGATAAAATTGCTGGATGGAATGAAAATAAGGAAAAATAATAAAGCTGGAAAAGCTGATTCTGTTAAATAAACCTTAAATCTGCAGAAATAATTTCTCTATAGGAAAACAGATCCTTTGTTCATTAAATAATGGTTCGAGGGACACTTCTACAACAACTATTACATGATGTAAGTGGATGATGAACTCTCATCACAATCTAAATCTTGTCATTATCAGATAAAAGCAAAGATTTTCTCATTCTTTATTTTCATAGCAGTCATTTCTGTCCCTTTTGGGGCAAAATGAGTATCAAATACAATCTCCTAACTCATGACACTGCATCAACAGTGAAAGGTTAAACAAGTAAAGCAGACAGTTTACGTGAAGAGGCACAGATAAAACTGAAGTGCTCAATGAAATCTTTGCATCCATCTTCGATGATGGACTTCCCGGAGACAGGATTCAAAGAACAGGACAAAAACCGGCAAGTGGATCAAGGCTGAGTCAGGAATTACTTCCACAGACTCAGTCCATGCAGGGCCAAGGAACATCCCAGGCTGCATCTAAGGTTGCTGTCAGAGCTGGCCAAAGTCTATAAAAGGTTACCCTCAAGCATTTTTGAAAGGCTGTGGAGACTGGGAGAGATTCCCAACAACTGGAGAAAGGTAAGATAGACATTGTTTTCAAAAAAGGAGAGAAAAATGATGAAAAGAGAAAAGATGGGAGCACTAGTGGACAACTGGCTAAACATGAGCCAGCAGTGTGCCCAAGTGTCTTAGAAGGCCGATGACATCCTGGTTTGTATCAGAAACATTGTGGCAGCAGAACTAGGGACATAACTTTCCCCCTGTACTGAGCACTGGTAAGGCCTCCCCTCTAGTACAGGGAGGCAGTTCCAGGCCCCTCATTTCAAGAAAGAGATTGAAGTGCTGGAGTGGGTCTGGAGGAGCAATGAGGCTGGTGAAGGGACTGGAGAGAAAGTCTGGTGAGGAGATGCTGATGGAGAGCAGGGACCTTATCACTCTTTAATTGCTTGAAGGGAAGTTGTGGTCAGGTGGGGGTCAGGAACTTCTCCCAGGCAACTAGTGATAGGATGAGAGGTCAGGGCCTGAAGCTGAGGAGGGTTAGGATTTCAGAAACACTTCCTCATGGAAAGGATGATCAGACACTGGAATGGACTGTCCAGGGCAGTGTTGGAGTTGCCATCCCTGGAGGTGCTTGAGGACAGACTGGATGTAGCACTTAGTGACATGGTCTAGCCAATGTGATGATGGTAAATCATAGGCTGGACTTGATCTCAGAGACCTTTTCCAGCCTCAATAATTCTGTGATTCTGGGAAAATGCAGGCTGGTGAGTCTGTGCTTCCTAAGACAATCATGGTATGTGTCCTCTCCGAGCATAAGCCTTGGCACATAAGGGAGAAGAAGTTGATTAGGACAGTCTGTAGTATTGACCAAGGATGAACGACAAGAGACTCAATGAAATGCAGACGCGGCAAGCTCCTCATAGCAGTGACTGGCTGAATGCAAGAAAATTGTTTTGCTGTTCAGGGATAACAGTCAAGATGTGGAAAGACCTGTCCTGAGGGCCCTAGGGTCTCAATCCTTGGAGAACGCAAGTCCAGAGCTGAGCTGCTCTGTTCCAGACGTGAACGAGCGTCCTCCTGCTGTTGTTCTGAGAACTGGCTTTATGATTTTGTAAAACAGAGAACAATAGACCATTGTTTTGTAAAGTGCAGTTGAAGGTTTCACATAAGCACAGCTCTGATTAAGCAGCAGATGGAGTTTTCCCAGTCTTTGCTTTACTAAAACACTTTCTGATTTTAAACAACAAAGGGGATGAATCAAATCTGTGGTCAAAACATGTGACTGTGCAGTAATGAAGACAAGGGCAACCTGCTCTGATATCTTTGCAGCTAACTGCAGTCTGCACGTCAGGTGCCATGGTCTTTGCTTAGACTCATTTACACCTCTGCAAAACCACTGTAAAATTGTTGTCATCCTGATTTTTTAGTTCTTTGAAACTACTTTGTGTTGAGTGGAAAACACAGCTTAAAATTTGGAGTCCCATGTTGTTCTCTGGCAACTATGACGTTTCAGAAATTTCTGGGAAAAAATATCCGTTGGTATTTTTTCGCTTGCCTAAATTTGAAAGAAATGCCTTTCTGAAACTAGCCTCTCCATTCATTTCAGGGTTTGACAAAGGTGCCCTGACAGTTACTCTGATTTCTGAGTAATTTGTGTGGCAATACTTCTGTGTGAGTTTTGGTTTTGAACTATAAGTCTTACTATGTGTTATTATTCAGCCTTGTCAACACAGAAACTAATCTATAGTGCAATATCCATTCTGGTATATCCAGGAGGTTTTACAGTGGTAATGATCATGCTAAAGAGCAGGCAGAGGCCAGCAGATTGATTTGCTTTGGCAATAGAAAATGATCTGATACTGATAGGCCTAACTGAAGGCTCATGCTTCACTCAGCAGGCTCTGGAAGACTGCATTGTTATTTCATTTTTTTGGCTTATAGTAATGTGATAAATGACCTCTAATCTTGCTTTGTAGTCTCTCTTTGCTCCATTTATTTGTTGCCATTGTGCTTCCATGAATATTTCATCGTTATTTCTACAAAACATTGCCCAGCAGGTTACATGCGCGTTAGTGTTTGAGAAAGCAGAATCTGTTGGTACAGAGCCTTTGAAGAGGTTTTCCATTTATTCATAGCAGAGGGGTAGAAGGGTCAGAAGAAGCTCAGTGACTTAATGAGGAGATTGAGGAGGAGGTAGTGAAAGAAAATGGAGAGAACTTAGAATTCTGCACGCTGTAGTAGTCAATATAATACATGCAATGCAAGCACTGCTTTCTTTTTTTCTTGCTTGGTTACTGCAACTGTGACACTGTGTTATGTCTTTACAAAACACTTAATGAAAGATACTGAAGATTGATTGACTTCATTGCCATGACCAAAAGGAAAAAGGTTGTGTTAAGAAAGCATCATCTGGCATTGTGCATGCAGCTCATTCAAGGTAGCAGGAAGCACTGTGTGGCAGGGCAGTTATTCTGGAGAGAATTATGTGTTGCTACAGTAAGAAAAAGCATCTTGAAGAGGTCTGGGCTGTGTCAGTCTAAGGAGACGTCATCTCCCTGTACATTTTACATTGTAGTGACTAACTGCAGATTTTGGCCCTAAGCTGAAAAATCTCAATTTTTGTACCCCTGAGGTGGTTTAGAGGTGGAATTTTAAAGTGTATCACCGAGAAATAATGTTGTGTGAGCTCAGCACTGTGTTTTAGAAAATAGTGTTATGGAGGGTATGGATATTTGTACACCCTCTGATACTCTCAGATATACTGTCTGGCTCATGGAGAAGCATCTGTGGTTTGTGATACAAAATTGGAAAAAGGACTAGAAAATTTGGTAAAGAGCAGGAAGAAATAAGAATTTGGACAGAACAGTTGACAGGTGGCTGCAGGTCAGTGTAGTTCTTTCAAACAGTTGCTGGTTTTGAAATGTATACATTATTTCTGGTATAGCAAGGGTCAAAGAAATGTTTGCCAGCAATGGAAGGTCCAGTTCTGCTAAAGTCCATGAGTTTTTTGTGTGCTTAGCTGGGATACGTTCTAAGTCTTCCCAGTGCTGCTGTCAACATTCCATTGTTTATTCGTAACTCAGCAGGTGGATTTTACTCACATCTTTCTGCTGGATCAGAGCCAGCCTTGGTGCCCTGACCTCAGCCTGCCACTGCTGCTGTCACATGTATTGAGTATGTGTTTTCTTTACTTCCTTACTTGCAGAGTACCTGTAGAAAGACCTCTATTTGCATTAATATAAAAAGGTACACACCACCTTTCAATCTCATGAGTATAATAAAGTAAAATCATGCACAGAGTTTTGTCTACAGAACTGCCCTTTCATGCAGCCAATACAAGATAAAGAAAACACAACATTATTAGGCCAGCTCAAAAAGAGGTTGAGTTCATGGGGAAACTATTGATAAGATGTTTGTCCCTGCTTCACAATATAGTGCAGCTGACCTCAGGTCAGATGAGAAGACTCTTGGCTCTGTATCTGTATGCAGTTTCTGTGGCATATCTTTCTGTGGCATCTAGTGGGTCAAGGCCAGATAAATAGGAAAGAACAACCTCAGCAATGCACAGTGGAAAGATGAATATTTTCTCTGGAAGGACTAATTTTGTCCTTTCACTGTTCCATCAGTAGGGCAACATGGTGCTGAGCCCACCACTAACAGACAGGCTAAGCAAAAAGAGAAACTGAGCTTTTGCCTTTCCTGAAGTGAAGACACAGATGTCCTACAATAATTGTAGGCAGGGTGGAAAGAGGAACAACTATGTAGATGGAATACACTCAATAACCTTTAAAAAACAATAACAGTTTAAAAAGGGTGGGATAAATCCTCCCCTGGTGCAAAATGGGTGTAATACCATTTGAAGGCAACAGACTTCCATTAAGTGCCTGCACTTATGAAATTACTCTGTTCAACAAAATGCCTCTCTTCTGTGATATCAAGTGTGTTTCTCACGGTTGGTCCACAATAACAGAAGAATGCAGAAAGAAATCTGCTTTCTTTTCCAGATTTCATAGAGCATTGTCTTAATACTCAATACTCTTAATATTCTCCAATACTCTTAATATTCTCCAATTTTACTCAGTGTCAAAACATTGTCAATCGTTTGCCTTTTAGCTACTTGAACTGAGTGTTTTACTAGCGCTTCAGAACCCTTATTTTTATATTTATTTATATTTATGTCTGGCAACTTATATTTTGCCTATTGAGAATACAGACAGAAAATTATGATGATAGTTTACAGTTTACTGCAGAACAGTGAAAACTAGTCTCCGCAAATAGGCAACCAGAGCCTTGAATATGTTAAGTGCATCCTCCTAAGATGTGTGTGTATTTTGGACAGTCTTTTACACAGCATTAACACTGATAGTGTTAAATAGAGCATGTCAAAGCATATCTATATCACAGCTTCACTAGTTTTATTGAACCCACATCACATAAACTGAAAACTTATTGACTTGCACTTTGTCCAATCAGTCTGGAGAATTAACATTTTTATATTTCACATTCTTCACATCATGATGTGATGCCAGGTTCTCTGACCAGAATCGCAAAATCAGACTGGTTTGAAGTGACCCCTGAGATTATTGAGTCCAACCATTTACCCTACTTTACAACTTCAGCCCTAAACCACATTCCTCAACACCTCATCCAAACAATCTTTAAATGCATCCAGGGATGGCGACTCAACCACCTCCCTGGGAAGCCCATCCCAGTGCTTGACCACCCTTTCTGTGAAAAAGTCTTCCTAATATCTAGTCTAAACCTACCCTGTTGTAACTTGAACCCATTGCCTCTTGTACTATCACTAAGTGCTTGGGAGAAGAGACCAGCACCAACCTCTCCAAAACACCTTTTCAGGTAGTTGTAGAGAGTGATGATGTCTTCTTTCAGCCCCTTCTTTTTCAAACTAAAGAGTCCCAGCTCTTTCAGTCTTTCCTCATAAGACTTATTCTGCAGGCCCTTCACCAGCTTTGTTGCCTTCCTCTGCACCTGCTGCAGCACCTCCACATCTCTCTTGTATTGAGGTGCCCAAAACTGGACACAATACTCAATATGTGGCCTCACCAGTGCCAAATACAGGGGGACAATAACCTTCCTTCTCCTGCTGGCTACACCATTTCTAATAGAGGCCAGGATGCCACTGCTGGCTCATACTCATCTTCTTGTCAATGAGAATCCCCAGGTCCCTCTCTGCCAGACAGCTCTCCAGCCACATCTCCCCAAGCCTGTAGTGTTGCATGGGGTTGTNACCCTGTTGTAACTTGAACCCATTGCCTCTTGTACTATCACTAAGTGCTTGGGAGAAGAGACCAGCACCAACCTCTCCAAAACACCTTTTCAGGTAGTTGTAGAGAGTGATGATGTCTTCTTTCAGCCCCTTCTTTTTCAAACTAAAGAGTCCCAGCTCTTTCAGTCTTTCCTCATAAGACTTATTCTGCAGGCCCTTCACCAGCTTTGTTGCCTTCCTCTGCACCTGCTGCAGCACCTCCACATCTCTCTTGTATTGAGGTGCCCAAAACTGGACACAATACTCAATATGTGGCCTCAACAGTGCCAAATACAGGGGGACAATAACCTTCCTTCTCCTGCTGGCTACACCATTTCTAATAGAGGCCAGGATGCCACTGCTGGCTCATACTCATCTTCTTGTCAATGAGAATCCCCAGGTCCCTCTCTGCCAGACAGCTCTCCAGCCACATCTCCCCAAGCCTGTAGTGTTGCATGGGGTTGTCGTGGCCCAAGTGCAGATCCTGGCACTTGATCTTATTGAATCTCATGCCATTAACATTGGCCAACATGTTCAAGTCTCTCTGAAGAGCCTCCCTACCCTCCTGCAGATGAACACTCCCACTTAACTTGGTGTAATCTGCAAACTTACTAATGATACACTCTGTGTCCGTGTTTTCCAATCAGTCTGGTGAATTATCTTTTCTATATTTCACATTCTTCACATCACAGTGTGATGCCAGGCTCTTTGACCAATAGGAGATCCAGGCTTAAAATGAGATGTTTTTGACATCACACACAGCATTCATACTCAAATACGTAACTTGGTGCAAATACATTTTTTTTGTCATGGTTTTATGTGAGTTATTCTGAAATTCACTGGGGGGTAAAGCCATTGCACTTTGTCTTCAGGACCTTTGAAAAAGGTATAAAAGAAATCAAGAGACAACTCCTTACCTGCAACTCCTGAGGCAGCAAGTCTTAAGAGGCTGTGGAAATCCTTTTCATCCCAGGTTTTTGGAGACCAGCTTAGCTAGGGAGTTGCAGTCTGTCAGAAAAGATGATAGCAGTGCTCTCCGTGCTCTCCAGTCTCATAGCTGTTTAGAAAGAAGGGACTAGGTTGTTCATAGGGTGCATAAGAAGGAGGTACTGTAAAAGACTGCAACTGTGAAGCTGAAATGGGAGACAAATGAGCCTTAATGGAAATAAAACAGGAAATGGTGCAAATATTTCCATTGCTCATGCTTCTCCTTTTTCTCCCGAAGGGAATCAAAACATTTGGGAAGTTCCAAGGACTCAGAAACAGTATGTTTAAAGTGAACAGAAAGGTATGGTTTCTTTTTGAATGATAACTAGTAAACCAAAGCTTTTGAATACATAAATACGGAGTTCTCAGTAGCGGTAGATGTTTTTCTGTTATTACATGGACAGATCCTTGGCAGCTATTCTCTAGAAATTCCTGAGGTGTAGAAGGTGAGTTAAATTTAACCATATGGACTTAAAAAACATTCTCTTAGTGGAAAATTGTTTTATCACAGTGTATGTTAGAAGTTCGTTTATTAGCATTCATCTGAAAACTACAGAATTGAGTAGGTTATTGGTCTAAACATGCCTGAGGTCACAGCTAGGATAACTGCTATAAAATTGTCCTTTAGATAAGTTTGCTTGTCTTGAGACTGCAAGATGAACATTTTATCTTTTAAACTGTTTGTTTTTAATTTCTGGATGAAAGAATCACTTCAGAAACTCACTTGCACAGCAAAATGAAATGCATTTTTCTTATGCCTGTTTTTTCCACTGCTTTTGTGAAAGAAGAGGACCAAGTAGTTCTGCAGTAGAGCAAGACTGCTGAAAATACATTTCTCAGAGGGAAGCATAGGAAGCACAGTCTTCCTTGAATCATAAAAACACCTCATAATAACATGCTGTCCGTTATGCCTTCATGTTAGATATTTTGTAAGGCTAATGTTGGTGCTGTTCCTACAGTGTTTTCTACCTTTATTGGGAAAACAAAGACAGACAAAGGTTACAGATGCTACACCACAAAGACTCAAGAATAGAGTCATGTTGAAACTGACAAGGATTTTCTTGTTCCTCAGTTTCCCAGCAGAATCAAACCTCCCAGATGGCAGGTGCTGGTTTGAGCTTCAACTGTAAGTTATACACTATTCAAGCAGTGTCTGAAGAACATCCTGTATCTCTGAACTAAAATGTATTTTATAAAAGTTGTAAGCCCTTTTTCTGCTCAACTTTCTACCTATCCTTTGTTTTGGGGTTTGTCTTTGATAAATGTGCTCTCTTGAGCATTCCAAATTGACAGGAGGGAGAGACTTTTGTGAACGGGAAAAGATGATTATGGTTGGGTCCCATTTATAGCCTTGTTTCCGCTAAACCTAGTGGTTAATCTCCAACATGTTCAGTCCAGTCTGTCTCCTAATGAGTCCATGTATAAACCCAACCCACAACCCAGTAAATCCTTCTCATTGCTTTATTCATTTGTAGCAAACGAAACAAAGTCCAATCCCAAAGGCCCTAAGAACATGGGCCAGGCTGATCTGTCTTGAGAGACTGATTGATCTCTTTCTCTCTAAATTGTGATATTATTGAATATATTTCATTATGGCTGTGTTTTGTAGGACACCAACAGGTTCAGATATTCCTTCAGAATGGCCTCTCTGCATGCCTTTCTGTACTGTTTATCTATTTGTATGTTGGGAAGATAATTACACTGGCACTTAAGTGAGCAGTTGGAGAAGGATTGTAAAGAAGTGTGGGGTCAGTTGAAGAGACAAACTTATTCATTCAAGTGTAAATTTTCAGGAAAGGCTATTAAAATCATAGACTCATAGAATCATAGATGGAGTGAAGCATGAAAAAGAAATCATATCCTACAGGAAATGTATGTGGAAGTGTTCAGAAAATTGCTGAATCCTCATAGATTTCAACAGCTTCTCTTCCATCTGTGTGACTTCTGCCTAAATCAGCAGAAATACATGGGGTACTTCAGGAAATGTTTGAGATGCTGTTTGGGCACCAAGTTTGCTGATCAGGAGTGGTTGACTCACTGGAGGGCTGTGTTGCCTTCAGTATGACTTGGATAGGCTGGAGAGTTGGTTGCAAATAAGGTTGATGAGGTTCAGTAAGGCCAAGTGTAGAGTGCTGCAACTGGGGAAGAACAATTGCATGTATCAGTACGGGTCAGGGACCGACCTGCTCAAGAGTAGCTCTGGAGAAAGGGAGCTGGGAGTGCTTGTGGACCACAGGCTGGCCATGAGCCAGCAGTGTGCCCTTGTGGCCAAAGGCCAGTGGTTTCGTAGGACGCATTAAGAAGAGTGTGTGGTCAGTAAGTTGATGAAGATTCTCCTCTCCCTCTATTCTGCCCTGGTTAGGCTGTATCCGGAAATCTGCATCCAGTTCTGGGCTTCCCAGTTCAAAAGGGAGCTACTGGAGGGAGTCCAGTGTAGAGACACTGAGATCTTCCTTATGAGGAGAGGCTGAGAGAGCTGGGGCTTTTTAGCCTGGATAGGAGAAGACTGAGGGGAGATCTCATGAATTCTTACAGGTATCTAAAGGATGATTGTCAGGATAACGAGACCAGTGGTGCTCAGGCAGGCAAAAAGACAGTGGGTTTAAAATAGAACATTCATTTTGAATATAAGGAAATAGAAGATTAAATTTGAATATAAGGAAAAACTGTGGTGAGACAACAGGCTGCCCAGAGAGGCCCTGAACTCCCTGTCTCCGGAGACGTTCAAAACCAACCAGGACATGTTCCTGTGTGATCTGCTTTAAAAGACCCTGCACTGCAGGGAGGTTGAATTAGATGATCTCCAGAGGTTCCTTACAACTCTGACTATTCTATGATTCTGTGATTTACTATTTCACACATCCCAGTGTGTGCTCACTGACTGTTTCTGTGCTGTTGCAAAGACGATGGAAAGACACCTGCCCACTTTGTAAGGGATTGTCACCTAAGCTTTCACTTAATAAATTACTGGCTTCCTTGGGATGCGCAATGATATCTGTGTTTTCATTGTGAAACATACACACTGGTTATTTCTTTTGAATTGTGATTTCTGATTTCTTCTGAATTTCTAACTGAATTATTTCTTCTTTTACATGGGGAAGTAGAACAGAAAAAGAGGAAGGAAATAAGAGGGAGAAAAAACATAATAATTCCTGATGGGATGTGCACCTTTCCAGAGCAGTGATTTACCAGAATAGACTGCTACCTGCACAGGTCCTGCGGAAAAAGAATGATCGAGGTTCCAGAAAAAAAAAATGTTACTGTTCCATAGCTGCATTTTTCACAACTTTGGTTTTGCATGGAATCTTGATTTGGCAGCAAGCCCAGCAACAGATATCTTGCACTACATCGGCACAGAGTGAGGACAGAAGTACAATTTTGCAGCATTTTCTGCAATCCAGAGAACTACATTCTGGATGTAGGATTAGGACCAATTTGACACCTGTATGTACAAATAACATTAGATGAGGATTTGGGCTGGGTTGCACGATTCTGTGGCCAAGACTCATAGAGAGGGTCCTGGAAGGAGTCAGAGCTAATGAGTCGTCCTAACAGGCAGCACAATTTCTGGAAATGACTACTCCCTGCATTTTTTTCTTACTTGGATTGTAAATTTCCATCTGATTTTTTAAGGGCAAATTTTTCACAGGCAAGACTACTAATATTTCTTCTTATTGGTGAGTACTGTGTTAACCCTTGAGAGCCCTGTGAGAGTTTAACAGAACATTTATTTATGTGTACAGGTACCACGGCTACACCACAGTGGGAACACACTGTGTTAATTGTGGTAGTAGTCTTTCTTTTTACAGGAGTATGCACAGTATATGTGTAATACATCAAAGACAGAAGGGTCATTAGGGACAGTCAGCATGGCTTCACAAAGGGAAAGTCATGCTTGACAAACCTGATAGCCTTTGATGAGGTCATAACCAGGTAGATAGATGATGGTAGAGCAGTGGATGTGATCTATCTGGACTTGAGTAAGGCATCTCTTACACCATCCTCGCAGCCAAATTGAGGCAGTGTGGTCTAGATTTTTGGGTAGTGAGGTGGATCGTAAACTGGCTACAGAGTAGAAGTCAGAGAGTGGTGGTCAATGGGACGGAGTCTAGTTGGAGGCCTGTATCTAGTGGAGTGCCCCAGGGGTCAGTGATGGGACCAGGCCTGTTCAGTCTATTCATTGCTGACTTGGATGAGGGATTGGCATGCACTGTCAGCAAGTTTGCTGACGGCACAAAGCTGGGTNGGGCTCCTCAGTTCAAGAGGGATGTGGATCTGCTGGAGAGGGTGCAGCGCAGGGCAACAAGGATGATGAAGGAGGTAGAGCACCTCCCTTACAAGGAAAGGCTGAGTGAGCTGGGTCTCTTTCGCTTGGAGAAGGGGAGACTGAGGGGTGACGTCATTAATGTGTACAAATATTTGAGGGGTGGGTGTCAGGAGGATGGAGCTGGGCTATTCTCAGTGTCATGTAGTGATAGGACGAGGGGCAGTGGTTGTAAGCTGGAACGTAGGAGGTTCCACATCAGCCTGAGAAGGCACTTCTTCACGGTGAGGGTGACGGAGCACTGGAACAGGTTGCCCAGGGTGGTTGTGGAGTCTCATTCCCTGGAGATGTTCAAGACCTGCCTGGATGTGTTCCTGCGTGACTTGGTCTAGGTGATCCTGCTGTGTCAGGTGGATTGGACTAGATGAGCTTTCAAGGTCCCTTCCAATCTATAATGATTCTGTGATTCTGTAACCAAATGGGCAGTTCTCCCATGAATAGCACAGTTTTGTTCCTACTGTTATTTAATTTGCACAGATTGAAAACATCACAGATTTGCCTTGTCATGCTGCAGACACACCGGGAAGGCAATGCAGAATTCATGTTCTTTCATGTTAGAATTCTTGACTCCTGGCTACAGAAGCAGGGTAGTTTGGCCATAGGCACAGTCTTGCATAAACTGGCTGCCCTTAGAAAACACAGATTTTCCTGTATCCTTCTCTCTTCCCTCATGCCAGTGAAAGCAGTTGTATGGTTGCTTGCTGGGCCTCCCCAGAGAAGCAAAGGGGATTAAACAGCTTCTTGCTTTTGTCTTTTTTTTATATTAGACTTTGTACACTCTGTAGTGCAAAAATATTTATGGTGTCATGAGGATGTGGAGAGCTGAAATGCTATGAAACCAAGCAGTCAGGGAAATGCCAGATGTAAGGCTGTTTATGCCAGAGATAAATGGCAATGCTCACTTAAAATGTCGGTGAAATTCTAGCTGAGTTTCATTCTTCAATGCTGCCACAAGTTGACTTGCTGTGTGATATAGGAATGGTAATGTTTCCCACTTTTCCTGTCAGTTTTCAGTGTAATGGTAAAATTTTGAGAGTAAAGATCATCTCCCGTTAGGGATTTGTACTCCGTATTGTAAAACAGAGTTGCAGTCTATTCTGGACTCTTGCAGAGTGCTATAGTGCAAATGATAAAAATTGAGGTAGTGGAAGAGGAGACCTGCGTTAGTACACAGCATAGCTCTCTGTACTGTGGTAGCACTGGAGGAGCTCCATGGAAAGATGATTTGTGAGAGAATATTCTTCCTTTGGGATCCATGCTTTTCTCACTACATAGTGTTGCAGTTTGAGAATTGCCAGAATTTTCAGATGAGCCGAGGTGCTTTCATGAAAGAACAAAAAGTTGTGTTATTTGGGAAGGGGAACCCTTCGCTCAGTTACCTCTCCTAGAGGAGGTGACACTGCCCTGGAACCTTCCCCAGAA
>VXBP01001964.1:0-62246 GCA_013400115.1 Rhinopomastus cyanomelas | reverse complement strand
CTGGGACCTCCCCTGTGATCCACGACTTCTGGTGAATTATGGAGAGCGGTTTAGCAAGCTCATCCGCCAGCTCTCTCATCACTCTGGGGTGAATCCCATCCGGTCCCATGGACCTATGGGGATCCAAATGGATCAGTAGGTCTCTAAGTAGTACCTCTTGAATAACAGGGGAACTACACTGCACCCTGTCCCTGTCTCCTAATTTAGATAACCGGTCATCCTGAAGACAGCCCACCCTGTTGTTGAAGACAGAGGCAAAGGAGGCATTCAGTACCTCTGCCTTATCCTCATCTCTAGTTATTAAATTTCCCTCCATATCCAGTAAGGAGTGGAGGTTATCACTACCCCTCTTTTTTCCATTGATGTACTTGTAAAAGCTCTTCCTGTTGTCCTTAACAGAAGTGGCCAGCCTGAGTTCAAGTTGGGCCTTTGCTTCTCTAGTTCTCCTCCTACACAACCTCACAATTCCACGATACATGACTTGATTGACCTGACCCTTTTTCCAAAGGTGACACATCCTCTTTTTCTCACTTAGTTCTTTCAAAATTTCCTTATTAGGTATTAGGCAAGTCCTTACCTGCAGGAAGAGATACCTTTTAGCTCTCAGCATAGGGCTACTGTCCTGATGACTGCAGTTCCATAAGTGAGAAATACTGAAACTCTTTCAGAGTTTCTGATTATTGATTATATCTGTTGTCCCTGGTGTGGCATTAAGAAACTTCATTGCATCTTTTTGATTCTGCTGAGGAAACTGCAAGTCTACCGATGCAAAAGTGTGAAATCCAGATTTTCTTCTTTGAAATCTTACTGTATGTTGGAAGCTTCTAGTAATTGCAGGAAGAAACAGGAAGTTGTAGGGTCAGCTCACCACCTCTAACTGATGCTTTGCTAGAACAAAGCATAGCAGCAGAATAAAGTGCAGGCTCAGTGGCAGGCAGCGGTCAAGAGTTGCGAGATGAAGTCGGAATAGGGCCCATTTGCCTGGGGATCCTCTTTGAGGTTCAGTAGTATGAACGGTGCTCTAGACATGTAAAATGTGATTATATGCTACTAGAAAGAATCAGTTCAGAATGTTGTAGAACAAGTAGCTGTGATAACAGAGCTGTGTATTTAATGGGTGTGTGGTTAAGTCTCCTCTTGTGTTCACTTACCTTGTATATATGCTTACTACTAACGAACAGTGATGTAAAGGGTAGCCTGTGGTAATCTCCTTCATGGGTTTTGTCATAGCTGTACTTTACTTCCTCACCAATTCTTTTTTTTACCCCACTTTTGGACCTAAATAAGCTACTGTCACCATGCACGTGTTCTTGAACTTCCTAACTGAAGCAGACTCATAGGTGACTCCCACGCCAAACTCCCAACATTCAGCCATTGTGGCAAGCTTATTCTTCCAAGGGGTTTTCAAAGACCACGTCAACACACTGAAAACCTCACTGTCTGTTTTGTAATATTTTAATTTTTCTCCCCCTCGTAGAGCATGACGAGTGTGGCAGTGGACAGCATAACTGTGATGAGAATGCAATCTGTACCAACACTGTCAGGGGACACAGCTGCACCTGCAAGCCCGGATATGTGGGGAATGGGACTATCTGCCGAGGTAAGTCTGTTCCTCTAGAAGCACCACAGAAGAAGTGGCACGGACTGTACTATTATTTTCTGACAGTCACCTCTCTTCTGGTAACTTATGATGGCTGGAATCTGTCAGTGATTAAAGATTTATCATCTATCAATGGAATGTGCATAGTGATGGTGGGAATTGATTTGTGTAGAACTTCCCAGCAAGAAGGAAGTATTTTTTGGAAAGAGAAGAATTTTTCATTTGCCGTCACCAATTACTGGCATTTGAGTAAATATCATTCAGCTCTTAAGTAATATTTGTTGTTTTATAAACCATGGCTAGAATGTGCTATCACCTTCGGCTCTTAAAATTTCACCAGATGCTTTTTCAATTAGGGTAATTGTCTTATACCGACATCAAATTGTTGTTACTTGACTGCCTACATCACAATAGGGACTGTTTTCTTTTAAAGGCATCTTTGCTGTTAGATGTGTGTTTTTTAAGACTTCTCAGTTATGTAAACAAGCAATTCTGACAGCCAGCTGCGCTTTCTGTTGAGAGGTAGGTCATTTATTTGGGGTGGATTATTGTTTCTGTAGAGAAAGAGGAGCGAACGTCTTACAGAAAGTTGGAAGAGGGAATATATTAGGTAGTTGACTTGGTGAGGGCTGTGTCATGAGAGACAACCGAGTTGTAACTCTCACATCTATTAATTATATTTCTATTTTTTATCTTGTCTGAGGCTGAATACTTTCTAAACAGTTATGGTAATAGCAAACAAAATTCTAATTTATGTTTCTGAATGACAGCTATTGAAATTGAGAAATGTGCTGGGTGAAACATTCTGTACCAGTTTGGAGGCACGAGAGGCTGGATTTTATTTTACAGAATGTTATAAACTGGCCAAGCAATTTCTTAAAGGAGAATGAAGATTGATGTCCTTTCTGTTTCAAGCCAAGATTCGCCTGTCAGCTGAATTAGCGTATACCATGTGACTGCTTTTCCATAAGACTTTCCTTGGGTACTGTCCGTCCACACAAGAGCATCCTTGTCTTTTACACTGTAAAATTGTTTGTAAGGGTTTGAGAAGGAATACAAAAACATTAGGAACTTGGTGTGCAATTTAAACCACGGCCTGTTTCTGATCATGTCCTGTGTGTGATCAATGAGTAACACTGGGGAGAAGGCCACTGGCACGGTCTTGTCAGTCTTTGATTACAGGAAATGTAAATTGCAGCATAAACAACTATCATTTCAGGGAAATCTAAGTGAACAGCTTGTCTGACCCATACTGTCTTTTTTTTCCTGATAGCAGTACAACAAGACAAAGCCTTAATCCTATTTCTGTGAAACAGGAATGTTTGGATTAATTCATAAACGTCATGTTTTCACATTGTCTTTCTTCATTTGCACATCTGGACATTTACGTAAATGTGACAGAAACTCAAAGCAAAACTCCAACTCTGTGTGTGTATTAATGTAGTAATGTTGAAGTAATGGAATTGTACTGGAGGAATGTGATAATGCTTTTGTGCTCCGAGTTCTGTTTATCCCAGTTGTGGATCAAACACTGTGGTTTTAGTAAGCCTTGAATTGTGTGTGTGAATATGATTAGAGTTGTCTTTCTGGGATAGGGCTACGTGGCAATGGAGGGAACAAGGTACGTTGTAACTGGGAAGCATGAATGGGAGATAAAGGTTTGCTCACTAATCTTGATTAAAGTCACTAGGGATAAAAACAACTGGGCACAGCATTCAGTAGCTACTACTGTGACTCAACTAATATTAGAATCAAGTGCATTTTAGTAATCAATAAAACCCTCCATGTAAAGAGGTGGTCTGAGTTTCTCAAACTGTGGTTCTCTGATCACTTGAGGCTTTTATGTTTGGACTGTAGATTTAAGAAATGTTCACATTCTGCACATGGTAGTACCAGAAACACCACTTTTGCATCTTTGTTATCAAATTTGATGGTGATGTGTTATCAGTTGCCAGTCTGTCACCAGGTTAGCACCAGGTTAGCCCATAAAATTATAATCTGCTCAACCGTGCAGATAGAAATGCCCTCCCACCCCCTGGAGGGGGAGAAAAGAGGCAAAGTAAACACATGTTCGGAACCTGGAATTAGAAATACTAAACTTCATTAAACTTTATTAAAGACTTTATTAAGTAGGAAAAAAACCCCCAAAATAAAAAAAGGAAAAGGGAATGAAAAAAAAAGAAAAAAAAAAAAGTATGTTCTTCCTCGATTCAAGTCCACCCCTCCCTGTGCCCAGACCTGATAACCCCTATGTCCAGTTCTGGGCTCCTCAGTTCAAGAGGGATGTGGAGATGCTTGAGAGAGTCCAATGTAGGGCAACAAAGGTGATGAAGGAGGTGGAGCACCTCCCTTTTGAGGAGAGGCTGAGGGAGCTGGGTGTCTTTAGCTTGGAGAAGAGGAGACGGAGGGGTGACCACATTAATGTTGATAAATATGTGAAGGGTGGGTGTCGGGAGGATGGAGCTGGGCTCTTCTCACTGTCATCTAGTGATAGGACAAGGGGCAATGGTTGGAAGCTGGAACAGAGGAGGCTCCACATCAACCTGAGAAGGAACTTCTTCCCAATGAGGGTGACAGAGCACTGGAACAGGCTGCCCAGAAGGGCTGTGGAGTCTCCCTCTCTGGACACCTTTAAGACCCACCTGGATGTGTTCCTGTGTGAGTTGGTCTAGGTGATCCTGCTGTGTCAGGGGGATTGGACTAGATGATCTTTCAAGGTCCCTTCCAATGATTCTGTGATTCTGCAAAGTTTAATTTAATATTCTTTGAAGATATGAAAAATGCTTCTCTTCTCCTTGAATCATCTGTAAGTGCTTCATTAATTATTATGTTACAGATGTGTGCATGCACAAACCAGCTCTTCCAACTACTGCTGAAATAACACATCTCTGTAGTTAAACAAGTATCTTATTAGGATTGTCCAGCAAAACTATAAATAGAAAAAGGATAATTTTATGGTAATAAAAAGGGACTGGCTTTGTGCCTGATTTCTCACTCTGTTTTAACAATCTGATTTTATTTTTTATAACGTAGCTAAAATAGAGTAATTTTCCTCTTTGACTATGCTGGATAACACTGTGACAGTCCTTATGAAATACCCAGAATACTGTTACTTGTATTTTGGAGAAGGAAACATACGTAGTGGGATTAAAATGTGTGGTGACCTGCTGGTGAATATAATGAAATTGCTCTGGCAGGAATTCATGATGTTTTGCAATTTTTGTGAAAAGTATGGAGAAACAGAAAAGACAGAGATAATCTGGATATGAATGTTATTACTGGGGATCTACAAATAAAAACATAAAACAGATGTTGAAGATGGAAGCAAATTTTTTTTTTAAAAACCCCTCTATAATCAGGACTGGATTGTGTCAAACTTGAAGTGGAAACAGTTATGAGGAAAGGTGGTGGAAAAGGGTGCACATCAAAACCAAATGCGCTTTTGCATTAAGATAGATACTGCTGCAGCTTAAGTGACGAAGCCAGAAAGAGTTTGTGATGAATACAAGAGACTCTTCATAAATATATAGTTACCAATATCTAGATAGTCAGACTGTATAATAGAGACAAATAAGCCTTATTTCCTGTGGAGGTCCCCAATTTCACTGTAAGAGGCAGGCTTTAGCACCTCAAAGACACTGAAATGTTGGCCATAGATCAGAACTGAATGAGGTTGAGGGGAGCTGAAATGATAAGGCAGGATAGTGCTATGCCATCACCATTAGTAAATTTGACAGAACACTGGACCCAGAATCAGATTATATAGAATCATAGAATCATTAGGGATTGGAAGGGACCTCGAAAGATCATCTAGTCCAATCCGCCTGCAACAGCAGGATCACCTAAACCAAGTCACACAGGAACCCGTCCAGTCGGGTCTTGAATATCTCCAGTGAGGGAGACTCCACAACCCCCCTGGGCAGCCTGTTCCAGTGCTCCGTCACCCATATGTTGGAGATTTCTTCAGAAAATGAAAAGTAAAATGGTGTGATCTTTGCTAGAAGAAATTATGGCACTAAGGCAGAAGTATAACTCTAGACTTGGAGGTACTAGTGGATGACAAGCTGGATGTGAGCCACCAATATGCAAATAGCTGCCCAGAAGGCCAAATGCATCATAGAATCATAGAATCATAGAATCATTAGGGATTGGAAGGGACCTTGAAAGATCATCTAGTCCAATCCCCCTGCCAGAGCAGGATCACCCAGACCAAGTTGCCCAGGAACATATCCAGGCGGGTTTTAAACATGCACGTGGCATGCAGTATCCCTTTGGTCCCCGCGGGTCACAAACATGTCAACTGACACAGCATCATTCTTGTGCATTTAAAGTGTTTTATATAGAAATACGAAGGAGGCCAAGAATCTTACTGCAGCAAAAGCTCCCCCACACGAGAGCACACTGCTAGACGAGCTCTCTGCTATACTCTCTTGCAAAGAGAACTTCTAACAGGTCCAACTTACACCGAGTGCAGTGTCACAGACTTCACCTTGAAAGCGGCTACCTGGCAAAACAAGCTCCTCAAACTTTCTCGTGGTCTCTGTAAAATGGTCACGCCAAAAGCTCTGTGGGTACGCACATCTGTTCTATGCTGGCTCAGGCAAAAAGATGGGTACTGTGTTGTGTCCTACACATGATGCTGTTTAAGACAGAACACGAGAAGCTGCACTCCAGGAGCTGGCTTTAGTGAATGAATCACAGGGAACACTGAAGCACATGACATCCTGGGCTGCATGAAAACATTGTGGACAGCAGATCAAAAGAGGCAATTCTGCCTCTCTGTTCTGCCCTGGTGAGTGATGAGAGCCTGAGAGCATGATGTCTCCTGTAGCTGGAGTAAGGAGGTTTGACCAATAAGCTCCCCTTCATCAGGCAGCCTGTAGTAGATGCCAATCACAAGGCTGTCTTGATTGTCTTGGTGTCAAATTCCCACCCATAAGCTTTAAAACTGGTAGGACTTAATAGTACAGCATTAAATCCTTTTAACCCAATAGGATTTAAAGTCTAGCATAAATGCAATTAACTGTGGGTAGAAGGGAAAGGGGATAAACCAATTAGTTTAGCAACGGAATGTTCCAGTTTAGAAAAAACAAACAAAAAGGTGTGGTGGGCACGTGGCTACCTGGGACAGAGCCTTTTCAGGGTGCTGTCAGGATGGACCTTGTGGCAAATCAGCATTTAATGCAATGGTTAGGCAAAAGAAGCATTAGTTTCCTAGGACATAAACTGGGTTTATGAAAATTTATGAAAAGCCCATCACCTGTAAACAAGGTTGTGTCTGGGAGAGTAAAACTCTGTCTTCTATAAAGTCATGGCCCTGGCTGAAGACCCAGGGACAATGAATACACTGGAGTTGATTTTTCAGCATGAGAAATGTAGAAGTTGCCATAAAGGTTTTGTTAAAACTATTTCTTTTGTACATGGAGATCTGGATGTAGGGCGCTATCCTCGTCTTCACTCTTGGTATTTTCATAGCATCATTCAGGCTGGAAAAAAGCCTTGGGATCATCAAGCTCAACCATCAACCCTGCTCTACAAGTTCACCCCTAAAAATTGTTCCAGATGTTTTAAAATGCACATTCTGCCCATTTTTATATGCTAGCATTAAAAACAGAAGGGGCCTTGGATATGCTCAGATGGGAAACAAGGACTATTTTTCGGAAACATGGATGCGTCTCCAAAACTTTTAAAATAGTGCCTGTGCAGTGGGGGGTGAAGTCCAGCTCTTTAACAAGCACTGCAATATACTGCATTGTACTTTTGCATTTTACTTGCAGAGTCTAACAAGTATGTTAACTCAGCTATTAATATCCCTTTTAGTGGTTTCTACTGAAGTAGAGATTTATTAGAGTGATTAAATGAGGTGGATTTAGTTACAGTCATAAACCTTAAAGCAAATGCGTGTAATATGACCGGTGTCTGGGCAGATAAACATCAGATACTGTGAAATAAAAATCAAAACAGTGTTTATTCTAATTACTATCCAGGCTGTAGAGTGATTTATTTCTGCCAGAGTATGGAATACTATTTTTTAACCCCTGTTGTATTCTTCTGCAGCATTGCACAGGAGATACTTCAGGGATTACAGCTCAGTGTATCTTAAACATGAAAGCCATTATTTTAAAGTGGCTTGTTTCTTCTAGTGTTGTCATGAAGTCCAAATTAGTTTCTTAATTGTACTGTGTGTTTTTGTATCTGTTTGCCTGGGAAGGTGTGTTTGGGAGTGCATTTATTACTAATGAGCTTACTGGTCACTTCATGAATAAATTCCAGGGAATTTGAAGTGAAAAGTAACCAGATTTTGAATATAAACTCTTACAAGGTAAAGACTCCAAGTGATTATTTCAATTTATCTTAATAGATTCAGAATGTTTATTGATGGACCAGAATATGCCACTGGCTTGAAAACTGCTTCTGTTTGGATGTAAATCATTAAATTGGCCTATTTTACGGTGTAGTGGTCTGAATGTCTTGCTTTGATAAATTGCAGACCAAGACCTTTTCTTCATTGCAGTTTTCTTCCTTGTTTCTGAACAGCTATTTTTAAAAGCATTTTTTAGTCTCAAACAAGTTTAATAGTCTCAAAGATGTGCCCATGAAAGAAATCACAGTAAAGCAGGTTGGAAAGGACTCCAAGGATCAACAAGTCCAACCCATCAAACTAAAGAAATACAGTTTGAATGAGATGGCCCAGCCCCGTGTCAAGCTGAGCCTTAAAACTGTCTATAGTTGTGGACACCACTTCTCCCCAGGAAGGCTATTTTTATTAGATTGTATCTAATTACTCTCACAGTGAAAAATTTTCCTCTGGATTCAAGTCCAGACGAAAAAAATCCAGCAACAATTTATAATTCTTTATCCCTTGTCTTTTCTGTGTGACTCCTTGAGAAAAAGGAGTCTCCATCTTCTTGGTAGCCACCCTCACTGCCCTAGGACATGGTGATAAGGTCCCTCCTAACTCTTCTCTTACCAAGGCTGAATGAGCCCATCTCTTTCAGCCTTTCCTCATATGGCAGGTCTTCTAGTCCTTTGATCATAGAATCACAGAATCATTACAGATTGGAAGGAACCTCGAAAGATCATCTAGTCCAACCCCCCTGACACAGCAGGATCACCTAGACCAACTCACACAGGAACACATCCAGGTGGGTCTTGAACATCTCCAGTGAAGCAGACTCCACAACCCCCCTGGGCAGCCTGTTCCAGTGCTCCGTCACCCTCACTGGGAAGAAGTTCCTTCTCATATTTATATGGAACCTCCTCTGTTCCAGCTTACAACCATTGCCCCTCGTCCTATCACTACGTGACACTGAGAAGAGCCTGGCTCCATCCTCCTGACACCCACCCTTCACATACTCGTAGACATTAATGAGATCACCCCTCAGTCTTCTCTTCTCCAAGCTAGAGACCCAGCTCCCTCAGCCTCTCCTCGTAAGGGAGGTGTTCCACCTCCTTCATCATCTTCGTTGCCCTATGCTGGACTCTCTCCAGCAGCTCCACATCCCTCTTGAACTGAGGGGCCCAGAACTGGACACAATAATCCAGGTGTGGTCTCACTAGTGCTGAGTAGAGGTGGAGAAGAACCCCTCTCTTGATCTGCTAACCACCCCTCTTCTGATCCACCCCAGGATGCTGTTGCCCCTCTTGGTCACAAGAGCACATTGCTGGCTCATAGTCATCCTGCTGTCCACCAGGACCCCGAGATCCCTCTCTCCTACACTACTCTCCAACAGGTCAGTCCCCAGCCTATACTGGTACCTGGGGTTGTTCTTGCCCAGATGCAAGACTCTACACTTCCCCTTGTTACAGTTCATTAAATTTTTCTCAGCCCAGCTCTCCAGCCTATTCAGGTCTCATTGAATGGCAGCACAGTCTGCAGGGGTGTTGGTGATACCACCCACTTTGATCATCCTTCTCTTCCTACCTGTCCACATCTTTTTTGATAGCAGGAACTGAAACTCAACACAAGACTCGAGGGGTGATCTGACAGTGCTTCCTAGAGCAGGATAATGACTTCTTTATCTCTGCTTATGAGACCCTTGTTACTGCAGCCCAGCATCCTGTCTCCTTTCTTTGTCACTGCAGCACACTGTTTGTTCGCTTAGAGCCTGCTGTGTTGCACAAATGGTGTTGGCAGCACAGTGATGCTGTAGTAAAAAGGTGACTAAAGACAAATTTTCATCTGTTATGGAATTACACCTGCTATGAAAATCCTGAGCATTTTGATTCAAGCTAAAGAAGAAGAAAAGAATCAGTCTTTGGTTGTTTCTTTGCTGGATCATCTCATACCTGGTGAACGAGTCACCGTACAAGCAGATAAGTGTGTGCACGTGCCTTTGGTAATACACATACGGAAACTGCCGTGGCAAGTCAGACGTGGGACAGTCACACGTTGTGGGTGAGGCATCAGGGGTGTAAATGAACAATTTTCAATCTGTATCAAGTTACACAGCAGTGGAATTCTTACGGATTTTCCATTCTAAGTCTAGCGTGGCTGAACCCAGCATCAGTATGGTTGATGCCACTGCGTTTCCTGTCCTCCGAAATCTGCTGCATGAATGCAATTGAAAAGTTGGAGGTTTTGAGTAAGAACTCTTGTGCTTTTGTTGCTGATTATCCAGATATTGAGTGTGGTGCACTCATGTTTGTGTTTGGATTTACTCCCTATGTAAACTATTTGCCACATACTTTTCAAGCTCCTCCAGTTCTAATGTTAAGTTCTGACTGTAATTGTTTAAAACACTTCTGATGTAATTAAGGTGATTCGTGATCATTCTTTTTCTTAACTTTAAAACATTGTTACCTCGATTTAGTTGAATGAGGTCCTGAAATTCAGACATAATTATTTTTGTATTAAGAGCTAAGCAGTATGTTGTGTGGTTCAAATTTTACAGCCTATCTAAGGGCACAATATTTCGTCCTGATTGGGTCTTGATTGCTCAAGATGATTGAGAATGAACATCAGATGTGGAAATAGACCATTTAAAAAAACAAGATTGGTGTAACTTGTCAGAATCTAGATTTGTCACAGTCTCACTGCTCTAGATTTATAGCTAATTTTAGAAGAATGTAGGGTTGATTTATACTTGCTGATGAGGTGCTCCAGTCCAGAGCAACTGTTTTATCTGTATGAAAGGAAAGGAAACACTGTAGATAGCTGAAATATTCTAAAACTTTATGTGACAGGTTTTTTGCTTGTACGAGTATGCCCAAAGGGCTCAGCAGACCGACTCATGAATGCTTATGGGGGTTGCTACGTTCAGATTCTGAATCAGAGATTATCTTGTTGACTTGGTTGCTTATTGTCTCATCCTGTCAGGTGGCACCACTGCAAAGAGACTAGCCCCTTTCTCTTGACACCCATCCTTCAGATACTTGTAGACATTAGTAAGATCCCTCTCAGCCTCTCTTCTCCAGACTGAACAACCTCCGTTTTCTCTGCTGTTTCTCATCCTTGTAGCCCTTCACTGGACTCTCTTCACAGTTCTTTGCCTTTTTTTGAACTGGGGAGCCAAGAACTGGACACAGTACTTCAGGACACAGTATTCCACGTGTGGTTGTACCAATAATTAACCAATACTGAAAACAGAATGGAAGTGTCTGTCCACGTGTAAAATAGAAGCATTGCAGTTATTGGTTTGGCACTGTGTTCTCACTCCAGTTGGGGAAGGAACTACTTTTTCACGCAGCACTTAATTAATCTGAAGAGCTGTTGGTTACCGAGTAGTGAGGAGGTAAATTGGAAAAGCTGCTGCACATTGGAACAAGACACCAACCAGTGGGTGCAAAATTCGTGGTTTGGGAAAGGTCATGGGAAATCCTTAGACAGTGCTTTTGCGCTGTTCCACTTTCTTATTCTTTCCCCTGATGTTCATTATGGGCTGTAGTCAGAGCTGAGCTAGTAAGACCTCTGCAGTTTATTTTTTGTATTCTTCTGGCCAAAATTATTATTAGAGTAATCCCTTTGAATAAATATAGTATTAGCCATTTATTAATGTAGGTTTTATTTGTACAAAGGGGTGACTGAGATTTTTTTCAAGGAGGGGATTGCAGGGCGGTTCTTTACCACAGCAATAGAATAGACTCCAGCCACAAAATGTCTTTTGAACTCCTGTTCCAATGAATTTCCCACCCTACAGTAAGCCAAGGTAAAAACATTAAGTGATTTTCAGTCAGTACCTGATCCTGGTTTTAGACTGTTCCCAGACTGACAGGTCTGCTCCTAAATCATTGGGCTGTGAGTTCTCCACAGGAGCTGTCAAATGTATTTTAAAAATACCTCAGGCATCAAACCAAAAGAAACACTATGACTCCAAGGTCAAACATTTGGGGATATTTAAAATTTAGGTCACCTGCTCAATCTTAGGACACTTGCATCCCCTGCAGAAATATGGTTCTTACTGATAAAATCACTGGCAGTGTGGGGTTTGGGGTTCTTTTGTCCCTCTGCCTCATTCAGTGCACAGTGTAGACCCTTCAATCAGTGAAGGAGATGAAGTCCCGAAAACCGGTGTTCAAGGTTGTACTCTTTTCGTCACTCATTTTGTGAGTGCTGTCTCAGGATAGCTGCTCTCTCAGGATTGGTACTGCATTTAGGATGTCACCAGATCCTTCAGAAACCATCCTTATCTTTTTTGTCAAAAGATTGCCATGGAGTGAAAATGGCTTTAGCTGCCTTCAGAGCTCAGGTGTCAGTGCAGCCTGGCAGTTTAGCTCTTCTCTTCAGGAAGGGCCTGGGCTGCTCTCCCTCATGTACTTCCACGATTCAGGGAATGTCTTTTGTAGTCTTGCACTGGAGGAAGATGGGAAAAGGGGTTCAGTTCCAGGTGCTCAGGAAGCGTCTTGCGGTTGACTCTCCTCTGCAGCTCCTTCTGTCCTCCTTGGCTTCCCACTGCTCTGTTACCCAGCTGGGTCTTTGTCCTTTTGTGCCTTGGTCTGGCTCCTGCACCACAGTGGACTGTGATGAATGCTGGAAGAATATTAAGAGGGTGGGATTAGAGATTTATGAACTGAGATGATTCAAAGACTTAGCTAAATGTGTATCCTTCAAATCTCTGTGTCAGGGACAGTAGACGGTCTAAAAAATGAAAAAAAATCTACCTCTTATTTATTTTGACCAAGAGGTTTTCCCTGCCGTGCAGCTTCCAGTGAATGTCCAGCACCGGAAAAGCTTCACTGCAAACGGTGTACGGTGTACTAGAGCATGTGCCTGAAAAGGGCATTTTGTTAGGAGTGAACACTTGGACTGCTCTGCGTGTAGGTGTTGCTTATGCTGTTCGCACGAGTGACATTGGCTGGTGTGCTGGAGTTGGAGGCTGTGTTTATTTGTGGAGCGCTGGGAATGGCAAATCTGGAAGCCAGGCGGGATGTTTAATGGGAAAATTTGCATGTTTTGTCTGGAGAGAATCTCCAGTTCAGCTGTTTCACCGTGGTGCTGGTATTTTAGCCTCTGCAACGTGCTGAAAACTTGAGGCATCCCCGTCTGTGCGCAGAGTTTTTCTCTAAATTGTTCAACAATAAAAATAGCAGATATGGCTATGCTGAGCGAGCGCATGCGAAGCGCAAGAATAACGGCAGGCTTAAGCAGTGCTCTGCAAACAGCACCTGAAAGGACGCCGCAGTGAAAAAGCATCTGTTCCAGAACCTACTGAAAAAACAAATGGTGCTTTGAAGGTTGTACCATCCAAATGAAATATTAGGTGAATTCTGTGCACGAACTACAGGAAGAATGGGAATTAAAATAGCTTAGAACACGTTACATGCAGAGGGAGTCACTATTTAAAGTAAACCCACTAGAAGTGGGACTGGAAAGAGTCCCACTTTTCAATGTGATTTCAAATTCAGTCATCCAAGAGTAAAGCCATACAATTTGTATGTAACAAAAGATAAGGGGTTTTATTTAGGTGTTCCTGAAGGGCCAGATCTGTGTGACCTATGCTATTGTTTTGCCAATAAATATACTCAGGTGTATGAGTGTCACCTTGGTGGTGCCTACAGTTTTCTCTCTTTTTCTAGGGAGGGAATTGTCAGGCTGGGTTTTTGAAGCTGAACTTCAAAACTGAACATCTGAATCCTGCACAGGCACATCAAGCTGGGCTTTAAATGTTAAAGTGATCTAGAATTCACCAACGTGCCTTCTTTTAAACCACTAACAGCAATACGCATCTGTATCTTTGTGCACGTCCACTTTGTCTGTCTTCCTCTGTAGCCTGTTCGTTATGTTGTAGCCTCAATGATTTACATCTGTATCTCCTACAGGCTATGGGATGTGGTGGCTGCCACTGAACAGACAGGTTCTCACTGTCACTTGTACTATTAAAGTGTATCTGCCCATTCCCTTGAGCGTATGATTTCACGGTGTCTGATGCTTTGTGAAGGGGCTGCTGTGAGTGTCAAGTCCTGGGATGGAATAAAATGGCAGCTGGGTGTGGAGCTTCTAGAACACTCAGAGTTTAAGCAGGCAATTTCCATACCCCTGCATTAATTATAATGGTTTACGGATGCTCATTAATAGGCCCTTTTTATTGCTGAGACACATGGTTGTACTGCTTTCCCGACACCTATTATTTCCTCCCTCTGAACATAACAAAGGCAACAATAGTCGCCTGACATTGCCTTGACATACGGTATTTTCCCAATAAAAGACTGAGGTAATCAAATCAGTTCTGCGTGCACCACACAGCGTTCCCTTCGCCTTTCGAGGGAGGCAAGTGAGAAGATTCTTAATGCGGTGGTTTTAGACATGACTGAGCAAGGTATGTGCCTAACTAAAAGTAAGTGATTGACTCCAGTGAGACTACTTACACAATTAGGCACTTGGCTCTTTAGTTTCGTGCTGAATATGCTTTGCTGTGTTTCTGTCACGCAGGGTAGAATAAACAGAGGCAGAAAGCAGTTGTCTCTTTGCTGTGGGTACCAAGGAGAGGTTGAATTCATTGCTTCTGAAGAAAGCAGAACTGAATAGCCAAATCCACCTGTCGTTTGTCTTTGAATCCTTGGCAGATAGAGCAGGCTTAGAAGAAGATTTAGAAACTAATTTTTAGTGACATCACAAAGGAAGAGCTCAGAGCCAAAACACTAACGAGTGGGGAATCCGTAAAAGGTTGCTAATGGTTATTGCCAAGTGATTTTGAGTGCTTCGTTATTTATTTATTTTTTTACTGCTGTGAAAGTGCTGGAATTTGGAAATAGCTCAGATGTTAGGGTTTGATCCACTGAGTATTTGTACCTGTTGCGCTAAATGTTCATCAGGCGAAAGGACAAGAAAGAAAAAGCACCTGCACACAGCTGGAGGAGAGGACAGGCATTTCCCACCTTACGTCTGCTTGCAGCAACCACTGAAACAGTTCTGTTATGTGTGTGTGTGTGTATATATATATATATATATAAAAAACAGATACGATGGAAGCCCAAGGAGGCTGTGCCTGCTCCATCCCTGGAAGTGTTCAAGGCCAGCTTGTGTGGGGCTCTGGGAAACCTGGTCTAGTGTGGAGGCAGCAAGTTGGAACTGGATGGTCTCTGAGGTCCCTTCCAACCTAAACCATTCTATCATTCTTTTCTGTTCCCCTGTTTCCCAGTTGTAGGGTGAGACAGATAAAGATGGGAAACTTCTTTTACTTTCCCTGTTATGGTGCTATTTTTTTTTTTTTTTTTTGGTCACGAAGAGACAGAGCTCTGAGTTTAATTTTTTCTAGAGTGAGAAGGAGTTACCCCTTGTGCTTCCCCAAGTCCTGGACAACTACCTTCCCTTTAGGTTTTACTTACATTAATGTTCCTATTGGTCTAGATGTCTACTAAGCAGAATTACAGCTGGTGATACAGTAAATTATGTCTAATGCATTAAATTAGTTGCCTGAGAACATGTGTAATTAACTGTTACTGGTAAAGTAGATGTTAAAAATTTATAAGCAGTGTTTCTTTGTGCCAAGTGCTTAAAAGCGTCTGCGCTCAACAGGAAAGGCGGAGGGAGCTGGGTCTCTTGAGCTTGGAGAAGAGGAGACTGAGGGGTGACCTCATTAATGTCTATGAATATGTGAAGGGTGGGTGTCAGGAGGATGGAGCCAGGCTCTTCTCAGTGTCACGTAGTGATAGGACGAGGGGCAATGGTTGTAAGCTGGAACATAGGAGGTTCCATATAAATATGAGAAGGAACTTCTTCCCAGTGAGGGAGACAGAGCACTGGAACAGGCTGCCCAGGGGGGTTGTGGAGTCTGCTTCACTGGAGATGTTCAAGACCCACCTGGATGTGTTCCTGTGTGAGTTGGTCTAGGTGATCCTGCTGTGTCAGGGGAGTTGGACTAGATGATCTTTCGAGCTCCCTTCCAATGCTCCCTTCCAATCCCTGACGTTCTGTGATTCTGTGATACACACTCCACATATAACTTCAGGTACTCTACACTCAGAACTGTCGTTTTGTGTAGGGTTAGAAATCTGTATTCCAGTGTTCCAGCAGCCAGTGAGACATGTGCTGGCCTTTGATGTAAATAAACTGCTCTAGAATGTGACTGGGCTTGATGCTAGCAAACCTGGCACAGCGTATCTGCATCTGAGTACAGTTATTGTAATTGTTTTTAAAACCTTAATGTTCTTTCTGGCACATTTACTCTGATAAACCTTATAAACAGTCTTCTGGGTCATACCAGGCAGGTCTAGTCAGTCTCCCATCTGTTCTAGGTAGGTAAGCTAGGTACATGCTAATGAGGTTATGTGCAAGGGCACAGATAGCCTGTTCTTGCCTTGAAAATTACGTTTGGCAAATAATGTTTCAAACCACTGCAAAAGTGTAAGCTAGTAGTTCTCATGAAATTGTGCAGGTAACGTTAGGAAAAGCATCTTAATTAAGGATTCGGTGCTATTTAGGGAATACCTGTGGTCTTCTGGCACTTGCCACTTTGTTTGTAGCGCTCTGCAGCGCCAGAGTGCTCTTTTGGACTGGTTGCTCTCAAGGGTCACATGTCTCTCACACTGGTGACTTCAATGTACTGCAAAAGCAACATTCATCTCCACTTAGCTGAGCCACTGAGGCACTTCTCTGATCTGCAGGCTCGCTCTGAGGTACAAGGATGAAAATCCTTCTAATAGAAGGGAATTTATTGCAGCCATACAGCTGGTACCACACTAGTGTGTAACGTGCGGTAGATGGAGAATGCTGAATCATGGAATTATTGAGGCTGGAAAAGACCTTTGTGCTCATCAAGTCCAGCCGTGACCTAATATCAGCACATCAGGTAGACCATGGCATTAAGTGACATCCAGTCTTTCCTTAAACACCTTCAAGGATGGTGACTGAAGCTGGTGCCTAGGCTGACAGTTATTCACATTTATACAGACTGTGACATTTGTTCTTGCAGACTGTTGAACACAAGTTCAGAGGCTTAGATGCAGCCTTTTTTAGTGTGAAAATGTGGAAACATTAGAAATGTGAGCAGACTTGCTGGGAAGAAGCAAAGTAGAAACTCTCACGCAACTACAGTGAATTCTGCTTACACAGGAAAGCTGGGTGACTGAGAGCATCTCCGCACTGTGCAGGGGGCAGCTTCAGCTGTGCCGTGATCCCCCAAGCATGCCAAGTGCACCGGGTGCAGGGAGCTGTGGCTTCACCAAACATCACGTGTGAGGGGCTGTGCTGGACTGCCTGAGCTCAGCAGGGCCAGTGGAGCCACTTCACTGCCTCTGATACCACATCTTGCAGCTTCCTCAGTGCTGCCCCTGGTACCTTTAGAGTATTTAGTAGCCTGAAGTAAATTTAATATTTCCCGCCATGTTTGCGCTGTTATTTTTATGTAATTAAGGTGCTAATACAATTACCAGGGTTATTGCTGAGCCCAGCCTACCTGCCTTTCCCTGAAAGTCCCCGGTTCAGTAGTCAGCCTTATTCAGTCATGTTAGGTATTTCTCATTAAACTGTAATAATTTGAAATTTCTGTAAGTCAGGTGAAACTTTCTCATGAATGTACGATAATTAGATTGATGATAGATCATATAAAAAGAACTTCTGTTCATGGGCTTATTTGCATTTCACTTGCAGCATTGACGAGCTGATATGAAAACCCTTTTCATTGTGTTATTTGAGGATGCAGGGAAGTGAGTACTGGGTATCAACTGACATGAAGACACGTGCATCTTGTAAGCTTGAAGCAACGCAAAGCTGAAGGTGATCTTTGCTTTCCAAGCCCCAAGTCAGAGCAGATGTTTGGAAGATTCTGATCTGATCTTCAGGAGCTGCTGAACTTGCTTATTACTCTTGCGGTGTAGTTGTGCAGTTAAGCGCTGCCAAAGGGAAGCTTCTGTGCAACACCATTGCCATGGATATTTGAGTTGTGACAGCTGCGTTGCCCAAATGCGGCTCTGTGGCAAGTCTCCTTCATCGAAGCATGTGTTAGGAGACAGAATTGATCCCATTAAATGATGTGTAGGAAATTCAAGCACATTTCAAGTCCAAAACAGTAATAGCTTGTTAAGCTGATAATTGCTTTATACAAAGTTAGAACTATGGAACCCACAAGTCAGAAGGAGAGTTGACTCGAGCTGCTTTTGACATGGAACTGTTATCACTGTAGTCAAATACATACAGTGACCAGTTCTTCCGTGTGAAGCAGCCTTTGTAGCTTGAGTAGCTTCCACTTGGTCTGTAATTGAGGCCCAGGACTGCAGTGTTGCTGCATGGAGCTGTGTGTGATTGTGACAGCAAGTTATTGGATTTTGGAACAAGGGAAAAAAATCATTTGTTTTCTTTTTTTTTTGATGGAAGCATTTGCTGTGCTATAGAAATTTGTGTGGTGGTTTGGCTGTGGATGGGGACCAGCTGACCACCAAAGCCACTCTGTCACTCCCCTTTTCTAGGTCGGCAGGGAATAGGAAATGATCGTGAGTCTAGTGGGTTAAGACAAGAACAATCTACTAAAGCAAAACCAAAGGTACCACATGTGGAAATAAAGGCAAACAGTAAAGGTTATTCTCTGTCTCACATCAGCAAGATTAGCTGCTTTCCTGGGAAGCAGGGCTCCAATACATGCAGCAGTTGCTCTGGAGGGTAAATGCCATCAATTACTGACCTCTGCCATTTCTTTCTTTTTCCTTTTATATCTGAGTTGATATCACGTAGTCTGGAATATCCCTTTGGTCAGTTTGGATCAGCTGGCCCTGCCCACCCCTCAGCCTGCTGTTGGGGAGAATGTTAGGAAATTAAAAACCCCACAACCTTGGTGTTGTGTGACCCCTGCTCAGCAGCAGCCCAAACACTGGGTTGTTACCAACAGTGCTCTAGCTACCACCGCAAACACAGCACCAGGACAGGTGATGTGGGAAGAGTGAATTCCATCACAGCCAAACCCAATATGATTTGCTTTGTTGGTATCTGATCGATACACAGCTCCTGTGTTAGGATCAATTTTCTGAAACTGCCTCTAGAATTTGTGATACTATTTGAAGAATTATAGAATCCTTGAGGTTGGAAAACGTTTGAGATCATCATGTCCAGCCAGGAGTGGTTGTGGTGGTCAGATGAGGGTGATAACTAAAGCTGGTGTGTTTAACGCAGGCAGTATGTGTGGGCTGTCCGTGCCCTTCTAAACCTTTTTCACGTGATCCCTTCAGATCTATAGTTACCTGGGTCCTCCTTTATCTTTCTGTGTGCATGAACCTTTACATCTTTGTCATGGATGTTTGCCTCTGGTTCTTGATCTTCTGTTTCCTCTTTCCAAGCAAGAAACACGTGAATATTCTGATTGGAAACCAACATTTTAGAATTCTTTGCTACAAAAAAGTTGGTCATAAAATGACATTTTCCCACATTCATAGAATCATACAATCATTACGGATCGGAAGGGACCTCGAAAGATCATCTAGTCCAATCCGCCTGCAACAGCAGGATCACCTAAACCAAGTCACAGTCGGGTCTTGAATATCTCCAGTGAGGGAGACTCCACAACCCCCCTGGGCAGCCTGTTCCAGTGCTCCGTCACCCTCACCGGGAAGAAGTTCCTTCTCAGGTTGATGTGGAACCTCCTGTGTTCCAGCTTACAACCATTGCCCCTTGTCCTATCACTACATGACACCGAGAACAGCCCAGTTCCATCCTCCTGACACCCACCCCTCACATATTTGTAGACATTAATGAGGTCACCCCTCAGCCTCCTCTTCTCCAAGCTCAAGAGACCCAGCTCCCTCAACCTCTCCTCATAAGGGAGGTGCTCCACCTCTCTTATCATCTTTGTTGCTCTACGCTGAACTCTCTCAAGCATCTCCACATCCCTCTTGAACTGAGGAGCCCAGAACTGGACACAATACTCCAGGTGTGGTCTCACCAGGGCAGAGTAGAGGGGGAGAAGAACTTCTCTTGATCTGCTAACCACCCCTCTTCTAATCCACCCCAGGATGCTGTTGGCCCTCTTGGCCACAAGAGCACATTGCTGGCTCATAGTCATCTTGTTGTCCACCAGGACCCCCAAGTCCCTTTCCCCTACACTACTCTCCAACTGGTCAGTCCCCAGTTTGTACTGGTACCTAGGGTTGTTCTTGCCCAGATGCAAGACTCTGCACTTACTCTTGTTATAGCTCATTAGATTTTTCTCTGCCCAGCTCTCAAGAAATTTGAGAGAAAGACATTTCAAGAAAGACAGTTTTTTCTTATGCTGATTGTTTCTTCTTCTACATTAGAAGCATCTCTAATTGTGAACTTTAAATGGAGAACAAGTGTGGCCATCTTGTACAGTGAGAAAACGTTTCACTTCCAATTAAGTGTTGGGGCAGCGATGCCCTGGGGGCAAAAAGGCAAGAGGGGAGAGGAGTTTGTCAGTGGTATTTGCTGAGTGGGTGATTATTAGCAATAGAAGATACTGTAACTTAATTAGAGCTTCTGATCTGGAACAGGGTATTAGGTTTAATTATGTCTGGAAGTCTAGTATTTTACACTTTGTCTTTTAATTAAAATGTATGAATTTAAGAAGGAAAACTTCTAAATCTTACAGTTGGTGCAGAACAGGAGCCTAAAGAAACTACCTTGTCTGTGTTAGGCCATTTGAAAAAATAATAGCGATAACAGTTGAACGAGGTGGAAAAGAAAATGGACTTTAGTACTTGACCTGTAAAAACTGAAACGAGTTATAATAGTGTAGAAAGCTGGGCTTCTTGGCAGAAGAAACTGATGCTTGTGTGGTCCCATCCACAGCAGTTCATCCTGTTCTCTGTCGTCATGGGGTCGACTGGACTGTGATTGTCCTAGCTTCGATGTGAAGATAAACATGGAAGATCTATCCAGGAGAGCATTTCAAATCATGCAGGTGTGATCTCTGAGTCTCCTGGGGAAACTCCAGTTGCCGTTGAGCACTGATGAACTCCAGAGATCTGTGTCTCAGCAGTGGATGAAATCATTTCCCCGCCAGATTTTCACCACGTGGTTTCAGGTTTGGGAGTCCTGCTGAGCACGATGCCGCAGGCAATAAAGCAGACAATGTAAAGCCCACAAATTAGAAATGAAAAGAATGAAGTAATCTAAGGAAGCGCGTACTTACGCTAGTGAAAGCACTGTTAAGGTTTTTCCTAGTTACTGCAGATACACGATACAGTCACAAAATGATACCTACTACAGCATGAGCTGAAGCGACAGGCCTCAGAGTTACTTCTTACATTTCAATCTGTTCTGAAGAGGAGTGATCCACCTCTTAGATGTAGCTGACGGTGGTGATAGATGCCGACCATTTCAGCAGTTCTCTCCATCTTGACAGCTCTACTCGCTCATCTGTGGCACTTAGACTGCTGGGATATATCTCCCAGGGGTTTGTTTTGTATCTCAGCAGATTTTCTCTCTCAAGTGATGCTTTTGTTTTATGTTGTAAGAGACCGTGTTTATTCCTCCTTGGAGTCTGAATGGAAATGGCACAAATGTAGTAACTCCTCACATAAACCAAGCTCAGCCTGTGCCTGTTTCTGTTTCTGACCTTCAAGTGACAGAAGGTCTGTATTCAGCACAGGCCAAGATTTTAAGTTGAATGTAGGTGCTAACACATCTTTCCTTCAGCAGAAGGATCCAGGAAGAGGGCATGAAGTGGGGTATAAGTATTTTTAGCTCCATTAATATGCTTCAGCAAACTGCAGCATGGAAGAGGCAAGCAAATCCGAGTTACAAGCATGTTACAAGGAAGAACAGCTGTAGGGTTGTGAGCGCCTTTCTTCAGCTGTGGGAAACATGCACTAATAGGGTACAATGGTAAGCCACAATGGCCTTGTATTACAGGGATCTGTGTTGAGGTACCTGGGCTACTACTTTAATTACGTCCTTCTCCCCAGGGCCATAAAATGCAATTGTTAGTTGCAAGAGTGGATTAATACACAACATAGCAGCAATACGCTGATAAAACGTGTGTTGGATTAAAACTTACATGCTATAGAAACAGGCAGGAGAGAATAAATGCCTGAGAACGCAAGTAAGATCCTCCTGGGTGGGTGCCAATCAATGGGTAGTGTTGTTGTGTTCAAACTGTCTCTGTGGGTTTGGCGTGAGCATGAGCAGGCTGCCTGTGTGTGTCTGGAGAGCAGGCTGCCCGTGGAAACAAAAGGTTATTGTTTGGGAGTGCAGGTATTGTTTTGTAGATCACTGCTGAAAAACACATAGAGCCAAGACCTATATACCCTGGACTTTAGTGATGATGATATAAACTGGAGTTTTAGGACTTTAGTGCTTCCTGTGTTGTCGTGGTTTTAATTGCGCAGTTTCATATTGTTGTCCAGGAAATCACAGAATCACTCTGGCTGTAAACGACCCCTGGGATCATCAAGTCCCACCAGCTACCCTACCTTATATGTTCACCCCTAAACCAGATCCCTCAACACCTCGTCCAAACCATCTTTAAAGACATCCAGGGATGGCAAGCAACCTGGGAAGCCCATTCCAGTGCCTGACCACCCTTTCTGTGAAAAAATTCTTCCCAATGTCCAGTCTAAACCTCCCCTGTTATAACTTGAACCCATTCCCTCTTATTCTATTAGTAATTGCTTGTGAGAAGGGACCAGCACCGACCTCTCCACAATGTCCTTTCAGGTAGCTGTACAGAGTGATGAGGTCTCCTCTCAGCCTCCTCTTCTTCATACTAAAGAGCCCCAGCTCCCTCAGTCTTTCCTCATAAGGTTTATTCTCCAGGCCCTTCAACAGCTTAGTTGCCCTCCTCTGCACCTGCTCCAGCACCTCCACCTCTCTTGTATCGAGGTGCCCAAAACTGGACACAAGACTCAAGATGTGACCTCACCAGTGCAAATATAGGAGGACGATAACCTCCACCCTTTACTTTTCCCACAGGATCTTCCCTATTCACAAGAAGCTGGTCCAAAAGAGCACTTTCCATTGTTGGTTCCCTCACCAGTTGTGTCAGGAAGTGCTCTTCCACACACTCCAGGAACCTCTGGGACTGTTCTCTCTCTTCTGTGTTGTATTTCCAGGGGATATCAGAAAAATGGAAGCCTCCCATGAGCACAAGAGGCAGTGACTGTGAGACTTGTCCCTGCTGCCTATAAAAAATTCCATCTGTTTCCTTATCCTGGTTGGCTAATCTATAAAAGCTTCCCACCACAGTATCTCTCTTGCTGGCTTTATACCTAATTCTTACCCACAATGACTCAACTGTATCCTCACCTGCATTCATTTGTGGGGCTTGATATGTGTCTCTAACATAGAGGGGTACTCCACTACCTCTTCTTCCTTGCCATTTCCTTCTGAAAAGTTGCTAGTCATCAATTGCCACACTCCGGTTGCGGGAGTCATCCCACTAGGTTTCTGTGACGGCTACCACATCATAGTTTTCCTGCTGCACAATGGCTACCAGCTCCTCCTGTTTATTGCCCATGCTGCATGCAGTGGTGTATAAACATTTCAGGGAGGGAGCCGAGTGCACAGTTTTAAATATTGAAGGGAGATAGCCCTTCTGGTTATCTGTCATGCCACACTGCCTCGCTGGTGCTGGGCTACTATACCCAGGGTTTTCACTTGCTAAGCCAGTTGCCCCCCCTTCCCTCTTCATATCTAGTTTAAAGCTCTGTCACTGAGCCCCGCTGACTCCTGTCCCGAAATTCTTTTCCCCCTCTGGGACAGGTGCATCCCACCTCCTGCCTGCAGGCCAGGTGTCTCATACAGCAGCCCAGGGTTGAAGAACCCAAAACCCTGTCTGTAACACCAGTCCTGGAGCTCTTTCTGTTCATGTCCTCTTTCTTGGTTGCCACTGAAGGGATAGAGGAGAAAACAACTTGTGCTCCCGATCCCTTAAGCAGCCTCCTCAGGGCTCTAAAATCTCTTTTAATTGATTCTGGGCTTCTCTTGGTAACCTCATCCCTTCCCATCTGAAAAATTATCAGGGGATAATAACCAGGTGGGAAGGGAGTTGGGTGGGATGTTTGCCTGCTACATCGTTAACCCGTGCCCCACGGAGACAACAAACCTCCCTATGAAGTGTGTCAGGACAGTATACTGGGCCCCCTGCCCCTCTCAGGAGAGAGTCCCCGACCACAATTACCTGCCTACCTTTCTTTTTAGAGCCAGTAGTGATGGTGGGTCTAGAGTCACTCAGTCTTTGTGGCACTTCTGGCCTTTGGGGAATCATTCTCCTCTCCAGCAGCCAGCTCCTCCTGCAAAAGCCCATACCTGTTCTGCAATATCAAATGGGATGCTGGGGGAGGCTGTGAGGGGATCTGCCTGCTTTTCCAAGCAGGGGCCTGTTTCCACTCCGCCCCTTCGCTGAGGTCCTCTTCCAAAGCCTGGCCGTAAGTGGGGAGGGAATCCTCTGCTTTGTGTGATTTGCTTGGAGCTTCAGCCTGATTTCTTACCCTCGGGGAGCTGCTCCACCGATCTATCTTGCTCTCACTGTCTCTGGTGATCCTCAAAATAGTAGTCCAGAAGCTTGTGGAGAAAAAAGAACAGAAATCCATTTGAATTTATGACAATAACATGTTTATGTAGCACAGTGGTTTTACAACCTCCTGTTGCACCAAAAGTAAAACCTTGGAAATTGGAGAAATCAGTGCTAGAGAAGGTTTTCCAGTGAGAGACTTGCAGTTGTGAGTTACTTGTCTGTGTGGATCACCACCTTGTGCTTATTCTCCAGTGTCTTCACATTGTGCGTGTCTAGCAATGGTAAAGGGGGAATAATTTCTCACTGCTTGTGTTACACAGCAAACTTGTGCTCGGGGCACCAAACGAGGAAGAAAAGCTTAGAAGTGGTTGCAATGGCACCACCTGCGGCAGGACACCGGCCGACTGGTTCCATCTGCAAACCTCGATCTTTGTGCTTACAGGGACTGAAATGGGTTAAAGCTTTGTCCTCGGAATAGTGACCTATCACGAGGGAAATGGTTCCCCTTTGTAGCATCCCAGTCTTGAATGTGTTTACCTATCTCTCTTTCTTTCTCCTTGTATTATCAGAAAGCCAGGTGCAGATAAGGCACTACTTTATCTGAAGATGTTGTCAAATGAGTTAATTAGTGCAATGAACACCAGCATAGGTGTGGTAGCCAGAGTCCTAGTGCAGGAATGTACTGGTTTGCTGTTACCTGTTTTAACTGCAGTTTCATGTGGTTCTTGTCTTGACTGGGAGTACTTACTGTTCAGTCTTGTGGGACTGTCAGTTTGAACTACCCTTTTCCTCTCCTGGTTTTGCAGTACCTGTTGTGCTCAGTCATCCACTGTAGCGGCTTTACGTGTTAGTAGGTGCATTTATTGAAGATTATAAAGTCCGAAGAATTGAAAATATATTAAATTTCCTTATGAACAGATTTTTGCCTTGAAATTTATTTAGGTATTTCTGGATGCTGGTACACATGAATTCAAAAGATTGATTTTTGAAAGACTGCAGTGGTTTTTTGTTGGTGGTAAATTGCATATGGAATTGAAAAAGAGTGGTAGACTTCTGTTGTCTGCTGGCAGCATGACAGTAATCTTAAAAAGCAGTCTCTGCCGACAAATGATGCTGGAGAGAGGATTTTGCACTCAGTAGGCTTCCTCATTACTGCAACTTCTGCATGAAATAAACAAGCACAGAAAGCTTTGTTATGGAGCCTCCAGTGTTCCTGAGCTTTGGAGCAGGGACTTGCAGCAGCAAAGCGTGTGACCTCCTTTTGGAGGCATGTGCATGGCTGTCCTGAATAAAAACCCCCTTACATTTGGTACTGAAAAAACAAATGTGCTCAGTGTCCGCTGCCTGTATTTCAGCAGCCTGGTTTCCAGAAAGTTTTACAGGCAGCTCAGTTCCTGGCATTTGTGACTCCGTGAACACTTGTCTTTGTGTGAGGCTCTTTACTGCAGTTGAAATGACCATTGAGCCAAGTCTGTTGCAATCCATAAATTTATTCATCCTTGTATGTTTCAGTGGTCTTTAAACGAACAATGCTTCCTGGGAATGTGGCTGCTTCTGCAGCACAGCAGAGCAGCAGAGAGTGCTGCTTTCAGCAGGGTCAAGTGGATGGATTTCATTCGAGTCTTTGAAATTGAAGAGGAGCCTTTGCACTGAATTAGCAAGGGTGGATCTAGGTCTGTTGCAGGGTACTCATGAGAGGGTAGTACTCAGAGCATGATGTAAAAGGCCATGCAAAACACGAGAATGCCTCATGAATCTTAACAGTATGTTTATTAATGAAGACTTATGGGCATTTTGTGATGACTTGTGCCTTGAAGTCTCCTTCAGGAAGAGTTATATTACTGTGGATTAATCATCCACTCTAAATACTATAATAGCCCAAGAACTCTTAGAGTCTGATTACAAGGAAATTTTCTGTACAGCTGGGGCTTTCACTTTGAACTAACGTAGAAAACAAGGTGGTATTGGGCTTGACTGGGGGGTGAGACTGAGCTGCTGCCATGATGCAGCTGAGAGAAAGGTGAGGTATTTTTAGTAGACGTAGAGAAGTTTAACATTGTACAGGAACGCATGTGAGACCTTGTTGGAGGTGCTGTATAGAGTTCTGTCCTGTTTGCGCCAAAGAAAAACTTTAAACTGAGAACATGCTCAACGATGGCTGCAAGGATGTGCGCAAGAATGCAGAATCCTTCCGACAAAGATTAAAGAGAGAGTTCCTTTGGTTTAGTTTAACAAAATATAACTTGTGAAGAGTTGTTTGCATCATGTATGAATTCAGTGAGGGATAAACATCAAGGAAGAAGAAAATTGTAGAGGACACTCTTGCAAGAGCAGCTAATACAAATTTTTAAAGAATAAATTCAGCTTGTAAATTAGGAGGCTTATGACCATTCGAGGAGTAAAGATGACGGAATTTTGTTCATGACTAGTTTAATATAGTTCTGAAGTTGACAAATCTGAAGATTTGGGACAGGAAAGTGCAGGGATAGGCTGCAAGGAGTATGTAATTTCTTAGACTGTGGCAGCTGCAGCTGGAAACAGCCCTTCTGAGCAGTGCTCTACTTCACTACGAGCTGTCTGCGTATGAACGAGAGGGGGTGATTATTGTAAGATCACCATGGTGATTCTTAAGAATAATGTTTACAGGTAATGTCTTAGAAGCTGAATATTGTGTTCATCTGGAAGAGGGTCCTGCTCTGGACCCTGGCGGGGATTGGACTAGATGATCTTTTGATCCCTTGGTCCTTTCCAATCCCTGAGGTACTGTGATCATCTGTGTTACGGATGATATCTACTGACATCTTACACTTGCAAGCAGCTTCTCTGGCCCTCAGCTGCATCACTTGGCACCACCACAGAAGGAATGAAACCATCTGCAGGGCTATCATGCTTGTTGCTGTCCTTGCTTGGTGGTGGCAATAGCTGGTATAGTCTGGGGATGAGAATGATCTCACATGTTGATAGGTACCATGACTGTACCCAGCACTGCACATCTAAGTCCTCAGTGGCTGCTATGTGGTATTTTCTCCTTGAGGTTCAAAGAAGGTGGTGGTGCAATTGATCTGCTAGACAAAGACAATGCCAAGAATCTCTCAGGCCATGAACAAGATTTCAAAATACAGAGAAGAAGTGGTTTTTTGACAGTGATAAGTTCTGATGTAATTACTAGGTCAAGGTCTTTCGCTGCCGAGGAGGTGCAAAATAGCAAGTACTTTTTAGGGGAGCTGTGCTATGTTAAGATAGATGAAGACATCACAAAGGTGTGGTTTGCACTGAAAAGGGTCCAAAAGATAAAATCTCTATGTATGTTTAATAATCAAATTATTGAATAATAAATCTAAGCTAACAATTAAATGCATTGAACCAAAAAGGTGAATGAAACTATTTGGGGGAAGTGCTAAGTGAAGAAGTGAAACACTTTTATATGTATTTTACTTCAGGCAGAAATTAGAAGTTTAGAGAGACGGAAGTTTGCTTTCGTGGCACAAGTAACTGTAAAGACGAGGTAGCATCAAGATGCCTGTAAGAGAAATCTGCCCCTCCTCAGAGTTCCACGTGCTGTCATGGATGTGATCAGCGTGGTGGTAGTTGTGGTCTAAGGTGCTGGTTCCTGTTGCTGTTTTACAGGGCTGCTACCGTTCACGTGTCTGCAATACACGGACCTCGGCACATAGGCAGGTGCAATGAAAAAACAGTTTCAAAATATTCAAGAAAGTGCTTATTGTGTTCCTTCATTGAACAAATCTCTCAATTAAAAAAGCCTCTCTCATCTACTGATGGGGTGCAGTTGGTACACAGAGTGCCACATGCAGTAGGCTTTAAAGAGAGAAATGAGGAGCTTCTGCTTCTCTGACTGAGGCAGAACTTAAAAGGCCAATTAAACACCCTTCCACATCCATCTTGTTCTTACCTGAAAAATACACTGACTGTATAGATTAAACTGATGCTTGTCTGTGTTTACTCTGAACTATGCAAAGAGCGGCTAAAACCAGAAATCAAAGGCCTGGCCTGAAAGAGGAACAAATAAATTAATGCCATAAGTTACTGAAAAAAGCCTTCAGAGCTCACCAGTGCATATGCAAATGTGTAGGAATCAATACAGCTCAAGCCAGAGCAGTAAATAAAGATGAGCACTGCAGTCAGCTCTTGTGTCATTTAAGCATCTGGCCTGCTGCAGTTAATGCCAAATTTAGTTCATGTAAAATAGATGTAAATGAATGTCTGTTGCAAAGGAGACTAGAAAACGAATTTCTGCTAAATGGGATGTTGCTGTGCTGGAATGACAAGAGATTTCCGAATTACTGGGCACAAGTCCCAAAAGCCAGTGGTATTTTTTTGCAGCTGCACTTGGGCTAGCAAACAGGATTCCAGCATCTTTTTGGAAGACGTGTAGTCAGTGCTTCCGGAAGATGCATTTTTTTCTGTTTAACAGACTAGCTGAGCGATGTCTGTTCTACTTTGTCTAACTCCAGCCAGCGTGCCAAATATGCTATTTCTCTTCTAGAGCTAAAAGCGAGCTAACGCAGCATCTGTCTTAGCGAAACAGTTTGCTTTCTGCTCTGCACAATGTCAGTGATGCACCCTGTAGCCTGGGTGCCAGCGCTTGAGCGCGTGGTGCTCTTGAGCAGATGGGCAGGCAAGCAGCAGAAAAAAGCAGGGCTGAGCCAGGAGGCAAGGAGGGAATTGGCCAGTACCTGTAAAGACTGTAGAAACTACTCTCATCCTTTCTTTCATTCCCCATCACCTACCCTGCAAAGAGCTCACAAGTCTGTGGAACTCAAACAGTCACGTTTCCTCCTTGCAGTTTCTCCTTGCACCATGAGAAGAAGCTCCAGTATGGCCTTCAGCAGATGACAGGCCTTCTTTCTGTAATATTACTGGGAGTGTTTTATGATACAATTAACCAGGAAAGACTGTTTTTATTTTCGCAGTATTTACAAGTTCAGTGGTTTGTGATTATAGCTTCTGGGAGTTTTCCTCTTGTGTTCTGGGCGCTGGGCACACTGGAAGTTGTTCAAGTTCTGTAAGTTGCACCTTTGTTATACAGCATCAGAACAGTCTCCTTCCTCTCTCTCCCCTGGCTGCCTACTGCTAATCGAATGGCACAATTTCAAAGGAAGAATTATTTCTGCTATCAAAAATACTCCTGTGCATGGGGGTGACTTCCTTCTTCCTTCTTGTTTTCTGTATCTTTCAGTGGGAGCCTGGTATTTAGGTGTTTTTTTGCAGGGTTTAATATTTACCATCATGGCTGCTGAAGAGGAATTGGACCTCAGTCTCAGCTGCAAAGTTGTGAATGATGATGTAAAATAAGTCTTGGGGTTCGGGGAATTGGACAGCAAAGCATGGCACGTGAAAGCGAAGCTGCGCGCTCTTGCTTGCCTGCTTTTGAATGCCATGGCAGAGTTTGACTGCTTCTCCACTACTAGAGGCTGGGGAACTCTCAGAAATCCAGCAGTGCACCTCCCAGGGAGTGAGGCACAACAATATCCTATTTTAGTCCCTGATCCTAAGGTTCGTGTCTGTTGTTGTGGCATTAAATGTACAAGACAGTGTAGATCTTGGGGAGACTGCATGAGGGGGCACATGGGAAACAGCAGATCCCAGGGACTGCCTGTACGCGACTAGCTTCCTATATTTGCAGGCGGCGTGTTCAGATCAGACATCGGCAAGGCTAGACAAACCGTAGAAATGAAATGTCAAAGTTCTTCAGACTCCTCTTTGGCGTGGGCGCCCTGCAAAAATCTCTTACAGACTCGCTGGTTGTGCTTTCCTTCATGGCACTTGCAGTCCATGGCAGTGAGATGAAGCTTTATGCGTCCATCTGATTGTGTCTGAAGCCTCCTCTGTACTTCGGGAACGAAAATGTAGCTGCCTGAAAGATTTCAGAGCAGCAAATGAACAGGGCTCCTGTTTGAAGCCACTTTTTAGCATGCTTGTTGATTGTCTCAGTCAATACCAGGACTGAAGACTCTTGCTGGGAAGCTGATGCCTGTGCAGAAATGTTGCTGGATGTGTTGGGTCTTGGAGAGGAACTGAGGCATTTTCTAAGTGCTCTGGCTACTTCCCTGGTACTCCTCTCACTTGCATAGCAGCTGGTAGTTTTGATGAGAACATCACTAAGATGATAAGATCTCAATGTATTGAAACTTTAGTTAATGAGAAGCTCAGAGATGCCCTTTCAGTATATTTTCAGCTCCTACATTGTTCAGATTTGAAATTGCTGCTGTGGCCAGGCTTTCAGCTCTTGCTTCTGCTGGCAGTGTAGGAGTGACTTGTTGAGGCAGCAGCTGTGTCCTGGAGGAGAGGAAATCTTCCTTTAGATGAGGGCAGTCCCTGTTAGAAAGAATTAGCTGTTGAAGTGTAAGGTCAGAGTGGATGCAGCAGCAGAGGTTCTGAGTGCATCTAGACCAGACCAGTTTGAACTAGTTGAGCTGTGGTTTGCGAGTGCCTTCCTGCTTTGAAGAGGTTATGTCAGAAACACCAGCCTGGAGCCGTACGAGTTTGTACCCTGCTTTACTCTCACTGAGCCTTTTGTTCAACTTCATTATAGTTCAGCTTGCTGCAAGGCTTTGTTGGGTTTTGGTTTTGTTTCTGGTTTATCTCAGTATATTAGGGACCCTTCATCGAATCCAGTACCAGAAGAGCTTGCTTCTCTTTAATTTCTCTGTTTAATTCTTTCAAGGCTTGTGCATTTTAACCCTGAGAAGACAGCCTGAACACTCAAAGGTATGCTCTCAGCATCTATTCACAGAGTTGCCTCTGGAACAGTGACTTCATGTGCAAGGTGGCCGCCTGGCTACCAGCAGATATGTGTTATGTGCTGTGGTAGGCAGACAAAGCTATTCTGGACGTGACCTTAGAAGTCCTTAACAAGCGGGATTCTGTGCAGACCTCTTTTTTCACTTGTAGTGATCCTTCTGTAGTGGCTTGTGATTTTTTTTTTCCTCAGAGTAAGGTGAACTGCAGATTCTTGTAGATAATATTTAGTCTCTCTCTTTTTAACTGAAATATCTAGTCCATTGGTGATGCATGTGCTTATCAAAGCTGCAGGAGGCTTCTGGGGAAAGCTATGATGCATATTAGCAGTAGATGATGTGAGCTTTATTGCAGGACTGAACCACTCAGATTGCCACCCCTGACATCTGTGGCCATCATTAAATGTGCAAAAGGCCAGGCTGTAGCCAAACAGAACTGAATCCTGTTGGGGAAGTGCCAGGGGCATAAATGGTGAAGACAACAGCATGTGAAAGCCTTCTGGACTTGAAAGCTTTGTGCCTTAGAGGGATCTGCCAACTCAGATGATTATTTGGGAGAGCAAATGCTACCATTTCAGTCACTGGAGCTGATATTTCTTATTTTCACCAGGGCTGCACAACGTTCATCTTCTGTTACCTGCACCGCCGGTTTATGAGGTTGGTACACGTGCTGCCCTTGCTAAAAAAAAATCTGGAGGAGCTCTGGTCAGTAGGGTGAAGGATCAGTTTTTTAAGTGCTGCAAGTACTAGAAGAGTTCTTTTACCTTTCATTTTGCAAGTGAAGTCCTTTCAGAATCTGTACAGGTGAGAATTAGAATGCCAACCTGAGTACTATTGGTTTGTATTTGTTTCAGTCACCTTTTATTCATCAGAGTTTTACTTTTAAGCTCATGCATAGCGATGTAGTGACTTTGTCCTTGGTGTCTTTTCCACAGATAACAGCTTTTTCTTTTAATTTCTCTGCAGTTTCAGCTGTTACAGGTCAGTTTTAACTCGTGTGGCATCCTTGTGACTTTTGAAGTCAGCACTCAGTTCTTTTTTATTTTTAAGATACAAATACTAAAAAGATGCGGCTAGAACGCCTCTGTAGCCAACAGTATTGCTTTTTTTCTGGAGACTTGTCGATCAGAGCTAAAGCACATAAGAGTGTTTCCTTTTCCTCATATTTCAGTTTATCACTGCTTCCATGCTTTCACACATCTTGTTTTGTTCCATTTGCTTTCTTCTTCCTCAGCTCATTTGTGCTGTGTTGTTTCCTGAGTAATCTGCAAAAAGAGAAACACTGCTGTCCCTTTTCCTGAGCAGAGTTTGAGCGAAGCCACAAGTTTGATCCAGGATGATTAGAGGGCTAGAGCACATGTCTTATGGTGTTCAAAGCCAGAGTGGGTGGGTCTGGTCTAGTGGCAGGTATCCCAGCCTTTGGCAGGGGTTTGAATCTAGGTGATCTTTAAGATCCCTTCCTGCACATTCCATGATTCTGGAAGTTTCCTGCTGGAGATTCTGTTCTGAAGCCCAGAAATAGCTCATGAAGAGGCCCCTCAGCTCTTTCTGGCTTGAGTCTGGAGTGCTTTGTCCTCTCACGTCTCATTTAGGGTATGATGTCTGTTTACAGTGAGCTCCATTCAGCCCCAGCCTTGTGACACCTGCTAATGCTGATGGACCCTCATCAGTCACAGAGAAGACAGTGCCTTGCTGCCAGCCAGGGACCTCCGCAATCCATTTATGTAAAGGAAAGTCTTTCTAATGAGGATTGATTCCTTCTTGTTCCTTTAGGATGCTCTCTACCTTTTGTGTGCAGTGACTCACTGTCTGGAAGACAGGGCAGCAGACTTCCATTCTTGAGGTCAAGCTTTCGGCTGAGTTTCAGCACAGTGTTGCAGCTCACTTGCTCTCAGGATACCACTGTTACTTTGCCACAGTTACAGTTTTTATACGAATTGGTGGCAGGCTGAACTTCATAGAAACCCAGCTTAAAGTGCACGGAATGAGCAAAATGCCTCTCTTGTCAGGCTCCTGCTGAGCTGATAACAGTCTGCAGGAAGAGATCTATTTAAATAGAAATAAACATGCCTTAGGATGCTTGGGCCCTATTTTCAGCTTTAGTAAGCGACATTCAGCTTTATTAACAATGCTGTGTTTAATTTTTCCAGCATTCCCAGCCCCATTAATTTAGTTTACACTGCATTTGGAACAATTAGTGCACTTGATGACGATGCACGATTTGCCTCTGCCTGTTTAAAACAAGAGAGACAACAGGATGGATTTTCAGTGCAGAATCTGGAGTTCCTCCAAAGACCCTGATTAGTCCAAATGGCAAACCATAGCCTGACCACGTGGAAACAAAGGCTCTGTGTTGGGTAACTGTCCAGTGGACCTCTTTTCTCATTCCAGTGGCTGTGCAAATCCGTTCTAGCAACATTTTGGTATCAGGATTTTTACTCCAATACACATATTTTTATGAAGACTGTACTTACAGGAATACACACAAGGTAATAGTAATAGAGGTGGAGCCACGGAATGTTCATCAAAAGAGAAAGAGAAAAGGAAAAAGGCTGCTTCAAACCACAATGATTTAGAAAGACTTTCTTATGTGGTGGTGATGCTGTTATAAACCAGTTGAGATTGTGTTCCTCTTCCCTTTGGTCAGTAAGCACCTTTACATTTTATTCCTGGATATTCAAATATGTGGGTGGTAGAGAAGGCACCATCTCCAAACTTGAGATTAGGTTTCACTTGGTGCCTAATCAATGTGTTCGATTGCGTCCTGCTGGATGTCATTAAAGGGGGTTCAAATTTGTTCTACATTTTCATGCTTTATTTTTGTTTAGAGAAGTGTTTGCTATAAAAAGCAAATGCAATACATGAATTTTATTAAACACTTCTCAAAAGCAACAGGATGTATTCAGTGTTGTTTCGGGACCTAATACTGTCTGTTCCTGCTCACGGCAGGGGAGCTGAACCAGCTGACTTTCAGGAGGTCCTTTCCACAGGACTCACAACATTCTGTGGTTTTGCTGAAGAGTGTTGGCAGTGCTGAGGAGTAGTTTTGGGATGGGAACATTACTGAAGTACCAAGGTGCACTGTGTGAATTTTGTCTCGTGGACAGTATGATTAAGGGGATTCACTTGGAGAAACTGCTTCTATTTGTCTTTGCTGCAAAATTATTTTGGAGGTTGTCATCCTGTGTTACTGCACTATGATCTTCTGCCTTTTCAGGAGTGAACAGCATCACATTCTGCCTACATGCTTTGGCTATTATTTATTGTTCCCATGGAATACCTTGTTTATTTGTCTTCCTTCTGGTCTGTCACAACATTTTGAGTTTGATGTAGATTACTTGCAAGTTTGCCCATGGTGAGTCTTGTAATCTCATTGGTTTTGCCAAGTTTCATATGCAGCTCTGAAAATGCTTCCCGTTTCACTGAAGTGCCTCCTCAGTGGCACAATACAGATAAAGGTAGACCTCAGTCACTGCAGAAATTGTATTGTGATGCTGGATTTGTTGATTTATTCACCTGTAACAAGATACAAAGCAATAGTTGGGTGACCTAGGTTGAATAGCAGGATGACTCTGAGCCAGCAATGTGCTCTTGTGGCCAAGAGGGCCAACAGCATCCTGGGGTGGATCAGAAGGGTGGTGGTTGGCAAATCAAGAGAGGTTCTTCTCCCCCTCTACTCTGCCCTGGTAAGACCACATCTGGAGTCTTGTGTCCAGTTCTGGGCTCCTCAGTTCAAGAGGGATGTGGAGCTGCTGGGAAGGGTCCAGCGAAGGGCAACGAAGATGATGAAGGAGGTGGAACACCTCCCTTATGAGGAGAGGCTGAGGGAGCTGGGTCTCTTTAGCTTGGAGAAGAGTAGACTGAGGGCTGACCTCATTAATGTCTATGAATATGTGAAGGGTGGGTGTCAGGGGGATGGAGTCAGGCTCTTCTCAGTGTCACGTAGTGATAGGACGAGGGGCAATGGTTGTAAGCTGGAACATAGGAGGTTCCATATAAATATGAGAAGGAACTTCTTCCCAGTGAGGGTGACAGAGCACTGGAACAGGCTGACCAGGGTGGTTTTGGAGTCTCCTTCACTGGAGATGTTCAAGACCCACCTGGATGTGTTCCTGTGTGAGTTGGTCTAGGTGATCCTGCTGTGTCAGGGGGATTGGCCTAGATGATCTTTTGAGGTCCCTTCCAGTCCATAATGATTCTATGATTCTGTGAATTCCACTGAGCGCCTAACTGATACAGAAGTGCCCTATTGCTTTATGCTTCTTTTGGGAAACAACAAAAATCAAGTCTAAAGTATCTTAGTTTAGCTTCTTGGTGTCATAAATGTGTTTTGAAATGCCCTGATACTGGTTGATGAAGTGAATGTGGTTGTGGATGCTGAAAAGAGCATTTTAGAGGAAATTTCAAATTCTAGAATTATTTGTGTCTGATACTCCACTGTAAGAAATACCCTGTCTGCGTGTTACCCTGTAGTGCTTGATGTTCACCCAGCCTCAGAATGCTTACGAATTACTGTGCTGGATCATGTGCCCTATAAAACACAGATTAAAAGATCTGTTTATGGCAGCTGTAATATTTTGTGGCAGGCATGGCAGTCTGAGGAATCTTGCCCTGTTACTTAAGTGTTCTGTGGACAACTTCTTAAGTGTTCTGTGGTGACTTTGGACTCTGGGCTGCTGTCAGAAGAGAGAAAGCACAAACCCATCAGTCCATGCAGTCCTAGGCAGTTGAGTTCTCTCTGTGAAAGTTTGGTTCTGCTGTCTGTTACTTTCCTTAATCAGAGAATCACAGAACATTAGGAATTGGAAGGGACCTTGAAAGATCATCTGGTCCAATCCCCCTGCCAGAGCAGGATCACCTAGACCAACTCACACAGGAACACATCCAGGTGGGTCTTAAATGTCTCCAGAGAGGGAGACTCCACAGCCCTTCTGGGCAGCCTGTTCCAGTGCTCTGTCATCCTCACTGTGAAGAAGTTCCTTCTCATATTTATGTGGAGCCTCCTATGTCCCCAGCTTACTCCCATAACCCCTTGTCCTATCATTAGATGACATTGAGAAGAGCCCAGCTCCATCCTCCTGACACTCACCCTTCAAATATTTATGGACAATAATGAGGTCATCCATCAATCTCCTGTTCTCCAAGCTAAAGAGACCCAGCTCCCTCAGCCTTTCCTCATAAGGGAGGTGTTCCACTCCCTTCGTCTATGTGACTCTGCGCTGGACTCTGTCCAGCAGCTTCATGTCCCTCTTGAACTCAAGGGCCCAGAACTGGACACAATACTCCAGATGTGGTCTTACCAGGGCAGAGTAGAACCTCTCTCGATCTGCTAACCACCCCCATTCTGATCCACTCCAGGATGCCATTTGCCTTTCTGGCCACAAGAGCACATTGCTGGCTCATAGTCATCCTGCTGTCCACCAGGACCCCCAGGTCACTTTCTCCTACACTGCTCTCCGACAGCTCAGTCCCCAGTCTATACTGATATCTGGGGTTGTTCTTTCCCGGATGCCAGACTCTACACTTCCCCTTGTTACAGTTCATTAAATTTCTCTCTGCCCAGCTCTCCAACTGAATGGCAGCACAGTCTGCAGGGGTGTTGGCAACACCTCCCAGCTTTGTGTCATCAGCAAACTTGCTGACGGTGCTCTCTAATCCCTTATACAAGTTATCGATGAATAGATTGAACAGGACTGGTCCCAGTACCAACTTTTGGGGGACTTCACTAGATATAGACCTCTAACTAGACTCTGTGCCATTGACCACTACTCTCTGGCCTCTTTCCTGCAGCCAGTTAATGATCCTCCTCACTACCCAATCATCTAGACCACACTGCCTCAGTTTGGCTGTGAGGATGCTGTGAGAGACTGTGTCAAATGCCATAATGAAGTCAAGATCGACCACATCCATTGCTGTGCCATCATCCACCCACCTGGTTATGCCCTCATCAAAGGCTATCAGGTTGGTCAAGCATGACCTCCCTTTGGTGAAGCCATGCTGATTGTCCCTCCTGTCCTTTTAGTGCCTGGAGACAGTGTCAAGGATAAATTGCTCCATCACCTTTCCTGGGATGGAGGTGATGCTGACCAGTCTGTAGTTACCTAGGTCCTCCTTCTTACCCTTTTTGAAGATTGGAGTGACATTTGATAGTCTCCATTCCCCAGGCACCTCTCCTGATCCCCATGACTTAGAAAAGATGATGGAGAGTGGCCTAGCAATGACTTCCACTGTCTCCCTTAGCACTCATGGGTGCATCCCTTCAGGGCCCATGGATTTGTGTCCATCCAGTTTGCTCAACTGACCCCTAACCCAGTCCTCATCAACCAGGACAAACTCCTCTTTTGTCCCAACTTCCTCAGGACCCTCAGCAGTCTGGGGCCTGATACCGAGACAGCCCTCAGAAATGCAGACAGAGGCAAAGAAGGTGTTCAGTATCTCTGCTTTCTCTGTATGCTCTGTCTTCAGGGCAGCCACCTCATTCAGCAGGGGGCCTACATAGCCTCTAGTTTTATTTTTACCTCCAATGTATTTGAAGAAGCCCTTTCTGTTGCCCTTGGCCTCTCTTGCAAGGTTTAATTCCAAACCCTTTTGGTGCCTGGATGGTCACCAGAACTGACCTCATAATGACAAGTCAGCTGCCAAAGTCTTGACACGTATGCTGTGGAACAGATGCAGGTGATGCTTGTTGTTCCTAGAAGCTTGCTGTCTACCCAAGGTGTATTTGTATTTCAAGTGTTTTATTTGTGTAGCAACAAGACACCAGTGTTCTGATAGAATGCAGCAGCAGTAGTCTTGGTTTGCTGTTAGTGGCTGGCTGTGTCCATTGTGAGGGATTTATTTACTTTCGCTGTGTGCGTCCATTGTGTAGAACACACCCAGTCATTTTGGTGAGAGCTTTCTGGGGAAGAGGAAGATGGCCAAAATGTGCGTCAAGTTTCAGGGAGGTCTTTCCTCCACCGTTTGGTGTGTTTTGTCATTCTGCATTAGAGATCACTGTGCCATTGCTGCTCCATCAAACCATACTTTTTTTTTAAAGGTCAAACCTTATTTGACTCAGAAAGTGTCTTTAAAGAGAAAAGACTTCTGTATTCAGTCAATTGTGTGTTTTAGACTGACGATTTCGGGACATTTGTTTTATTTTCACTTGAATGGAGCTGAAGTGATTTCAAGAGGTTCCCTTACTCTGTTGGAGTTTGTATTAGTGAGGCAATAGATTCTTTGAGTGCTTGCAGTGCTGCTTTGATTTTTATTTTCTGCCTGCTGTTAGGTGCGTTTTCAGCTTCGCACACGTGTGATTCCAAACGTGAGTGTCTTCAACTCCCGTTTGACGTTTCCATCCTGCACACCTCTATCTCATTCTTGCTTTCAGTGACAAGCAGAGGTTTGTTAAGCAAGCTGTCATTTAGAATTATGCCTGAGGTGTCCTGCTTTCTAGGCAGAGAGAAGCAGAAGCAGAGGTACTAGATGAATGCACTACCGTGGGTATTATGTTTGTCTGATTTTGTCTAGCATTGCTATGTTTCTCAGACCCGATGAGTGGCATTTTAATATAAATGTGAGTACCAAAATACAGTGACATTGCTTTGCAAAGGACCTTCTCCTTCTTCGCATCATTTACACCCGATAGGTAAAATAAACATGGCATGAAATACTGTCTTTTGTGGTGCACATGCTGATTGCTCACAGCGTTGGGATGTTTGAAGATGCTGTTGCATCAATCTACTAACTTCTCCTGTTTTCATGTATTTCCTCTGCACCTGTCTGCTAACACTTGAACTCCAGTATTTTAAGTGAGTCGATTCTCACAGAGGCAACTCCTACTCTTTGTGACTTGTTTCAAAGAGCATGTGCTTTGTGGAGCTCATGTGCTGCTTCTTGAAGATGATACTTGTTGTTTAAAATGATATCTTTTCTGAAGCTGTTTTTAGATGAAAGATTTTAGTGAAACCTGTTGAATCTCCAGTGAGCTGCACTGGTGACCCTGGTGTTTGGGAGTCGTGTTTCATAAGGTCAGGAACTCTACCAGAGCTGCTCAGTTTGAGGGACGCTGAGAACAGAAACGTGCATGTACACAAAGAGCTCTTCCCAAAACTGCCTGACTCTCCTTTAAAGAAGTCAGGCACAGCAGGCAGCTGGAACAGCTAGCAATTAAGTGCATCATACATGTCACAGCTGTGTAGGGAAGAGTTTCCACAAATCAGGTCATACAATTGCAACCCTGCTTCCAGATCACTTCTTAAGCCTTGTTGTAAGTGTCTGCAAGGGAGGACAGAGCAGTGGTGTCAGCGCTGAGTGGCTGTGGTGGATCCTCAGAGCCACTGCTCATTTCAAGGAATGGTTAAGCACAGGCACATAGTTTTCACTGACTGTAGTCAGGAAATATTGCAGTTGAGTTATGTTCTCTCTGTTCCAAAATTTTCCAACGCAGATCAAAAGTAAGGTGTTGGGTATTTTTCATCGGGACATGATTAAATGGGATGTTTGACCCAAGTTTGAGATGGAGGTTAACCTCTCCCAAGCCAAAAGCTGAATTATATTTTGTAGCAGTTTTTTAAAAATTGGACTTTATTTATTGCGAATTCCTTATCTACAAATGCTGTTGTAGTGCTTACACAGTGCAGGGAGTGTAACTGTCGGGCACACCTTTGTGCATGGACTCCAAACGTACGTGAGAACAGATACGGTATGCGTGCATCAAGCCAACTAAGAGCAGGCAGAGCTCTGCTTGTCTGGGAAGCATGATGCTATGAGCAAGAAGAGGTGTGTGTTACAACAATAGGAATAAACACAACAGCTTTGCTGGTTTCATACACAGAAGTGGATGGTTATGAAGCACTTCAGTAGTGATGTCAGGGAACTGGAACATCTGTTAAGAGAAATGCATTTTATGCACCGTAAAGTTAAATGCTGCAGTGCCAAGCAGTACAGCAGGTATTCTTGTAGTCAGTTTCTGCAAACTAAATATTGCAAAATCATATCACAAGAAGGCGATATTGAAAATCTCTTTTGAAGGCATGTTCCACTAGCAAAAGGCTGCTCTACGGAAGGATTACAGCTGCCATTCCTGGTGCTTTGTTTTTTGGACGTTAAGGCTGTGCTGTGTGCTGTCAGCAGGCTCAAGCACAACGAGCACACTTCATGTTTCGGTCGAGTCTTGCCGTCCTAAATGAATCCAGAGCACTAAAAGATCGTCTGTGACCCGTGCTCTCCTGCTGAAGCTGTTAGGCTGTGCCGTGGCCGAGTGCTGCCAGGAAAGTTTTGCGTGTGTCCGGGGAAGGGCGTTTTGGCCAGGTTTGGGTACTACGCTTTTTAAAAGGCCCAACAGGTTTCAGCCAAGCTTGGGCCAGTTGTAGAGATGTTTCATGTCTTCCTGAAGCATGGGGCCCACAGGGCAACATGGGGAGTGCACTGACGTGGCAATCATTGAAGTGAGGTTTTGACCGAGGTGGCCTTGCTCTGGGAGAAGCATCTGAGCATCTGTATTTCATTTTCCTTTCACTTTCCCCAAGATGTTATTAATGAGAGAGCTTCTATAGAGAAAAAAATAGCAGAGAGGGAACAGGTGGTAGAAACCTAAGTGAGTGTTGTGAATGCTGCCTACATGTTAGCTCAAATGGCATGGTTATCTGTGTGTGTGAGAGCATAAGTCACTGCTATGGGCTTATAAATAGTGACGGAGATGTACTCCTTAGAGCCTCGTAGCTCTAAAATGTAGGGGGTAAATCCATATTCACTGCGTAAACTGATATGGATTTACTAATTGACACTAGCAGAGTGTGCGGCCCCTTGGGTTTCTAAAATGCTCTTGGCTCAGTCAAAGATTATACACACAAAGATTACATTTGCTTTTCTGCTCTTACTTGTTAAACGTGTTCTTTATTAAATTATATTTCTGTAGTTAACTCTGCTCTGAAAAAGTGCCTAGCAGGTTCAGGTTCTTAATGCCTTTTCCTCACTGGGGGGTTGTAAGGCTTAATTGTTCATAATGTGTTAAAGCTCTAGATGAAAGGATTTATGTAAAAGCCAGCATTATGCTGATTATAAAGCTGATGGTGATGCATTTCACACCTGCTGTCACACCAGCTTGAGCAAAAGCAATCTCTGCCCTAAGACTGAAATGTCTGTGGAACAGTGAGAACAATATCGCTGCTCAGTTTTCAGTTCTCCTACTGAAAAATGTGGTGGCTTTCTCTGCCAAGTCAAAATATTTTAAGTGTATTGTCTTCTAGATTCATAGATTCATAGAACACCAGGTTGGAAAGGACCTCAAGGGCCCAACCTATCAAGCTAAAAATACAGTTTAAATTAGATGTCCCAGCAGCTTATCAAGCTGGGTCTTAAAACTGTCCACTGCAGGGCAATCGACCCCTTCCATTGGGAGATGATTCCAGTATTAGTGGTTCTAATGGTGAAGAATTTTCTGCTGGACTCCAACTGGAATCTCGCGAGTAACTTGCACTCATCAAGCCTTGTCTTTTCCATGTGACTCATTGTAAAAAGGGAGTCACCATCTTCTTGGTAGCTACCCTTTAGATACTGGGATGTGGTGATAAGGTCCCCCCAAAGCCTTGCCTTCTCTAAGCTGAATGAACCCAGCTTTGTCAGCCCTTCTTTGTGTAGCAGGCAAGCTGGATGAGCTTTGTACTTGTGATCTTCAAAGCTCTTAGTATGGATGAGCTTTGCACCTCAAGATGAAACTGGGTGAGGAATTGTTTCAGGTAAATTTAGATGTTGAGATGAATATGTCTTTTGTGAGTGAAAAAAATTAAAATAATTGCTGTAGAGTTAGGGGTTTTGGGGTTTTTGAGAAAAGTCTGCTCGTGTGGTAATACTTTAGTTACTGAGAAACTTCCTGATTTAAAATGCAGACAGGAACTGAAATTAATTTCCTCTTGTTAATAGTTACTTGCATTCACCTTTAATCTCACAAATGCAAAGGTCAGAAGTGTAGAGGAGTGCAAAAGTTATCCAGACTCAAGAGAATCTATTACTTAGTGTGGTGGGTTAGGTTTTTTTAGCAGTTTGAATCTCTCTTCCCCCACCTCTCCAACCCCCTTCATTGTTTCCTTTGTTTTCATTCTGTCTCTTCCACAAGCTTGATTTGAATGAGACAGAATGCCCTTGGGCATTGCTGATGGGATACAGGGCTCTTCATCTTGTGATTGCCTTCTTGGCAGTGTCTTCAGTGAATTCAAACTTTTATCTGCTGGAGAGTGCAAGGTAAATAGGCTCTGTCAGTGGAGGCACCTCTTAGTTCTGCTTCTTAATGGAGAAATCTCTGTATCTAATGTGGCATCTTCTGTGACAAAGGACGAAGGCTGAATGGCTATTGTGTGCCAACTCCTGCAGCTTCTCCTGGGGAGGTCTGTTTTTCGATTTTGGGTGGAGTGATGTGGCAGAAGGAGCTCGATTTAAAGGATGAGGTGGAAGCCCTTCAGACCATGTTTTCGGAGATGCCGCTGCACTGCCTGTTACTTGCAGCAAACCAGAAGTGTAATATGAAGACAGTGAGAGAACATGTAAATTGTAGTGCACTTGTTTGAAGTACACTGCTCAGGGTCTCCTAATGCTTTTGCAAGTGACTAGGCTTCACACATGCTGGATCCAGAGCAGCAAACCCCATTGCTGCTTTATTTCCTGCGTTGTTCTTCTCCCTCTCAGTAACGTCACCTTCAGAGAGCTGAATGCTTTCAAGAATCCCTTGGTTCACTGTTGGGTGTTTCGCGCAGCTCCCACAACAAGGATTTGTTTTCAGGTTCAACTGCTGGGCTAGCAAAAAGGTAGCAGTAACCTTTCAAAGGTAATGTCATCACCAAGTAACACTTCAGAGGCTGTGATTGCACCCCCAAGTAACATATTTGCTTCCAGCTACAATTAAAAATGCTTTCTGGAAACTTCTTTACCATTTCAAAAGATAGTGTTCCTTGTATGAATAATTACTGTAAAATGTTCTATTAGCAAGCTAGGCATATTTTTTACTGTCCGTTCCACCTTCCGGTAGTTTCACTAACATAATTATTTGAGGGTCAGTTTTCCTTAAGCAATACAGAGTAAATCATTCCTATTGAGAAGACTGTTTTTTACCTTTAAGTAGACATGTCTGACTGGGGAAGGCACCTAACAGGCAGAAGAGGCAATTTAAAGGCTGAATGCTTGTTAGGTTAGGGTCCGGCTAAACATGGGCTGAACAAAACTATTGGGTGCGTTTGTATGGGCTGAAAGGCTTTGATCAGAGAGCCATGAATCACCCAGTTAGAAACCAGTTTCTCTGTTGTCTGAATGTTCCCTACACTGTACTAAGGTCACAGTGACCTAAGATTACATCTGCCGTTTACTGAAGTAAGGGTTGGTTTTTTTCGTTTAATTCAATGGGATTTGAATAAAGGTCTTTCTAAAGTTGTGATAATAAATCAGGCAGGGGAAAATGCTTCTATTGTGCTTCTGGAACATGCTGCTTTATCCATAAATTAAGGTTGTTTAAGCATAACTGATTTCTAAAGAAACTGAGCCACAGTGGAAGCAGGTCAGAAGTGTCACCTCTTCTCTCTCTTGCTTTGATGTGATTGCAGGTTTCTTTAGTGGAGTGTTTTTCTGTCCGAGTTGCTTTGTTAACTCCCCCAAACACTTAGATAAAAATACCAAAAACTGTAATTTTTGCGCTTTGTGTGTAAATGTAAATAATTTTATAGCCATGTGTTTAAAGAAAAGAAAGGAGAGCATAACAAGCACATCGGTGTGGTGCAAACTAAAAATCTGATCATGTCATAAGTCTCTTCTCAGAATACATTTCAGCTTGGTTTTACAGTTTTAACTGTTGCTTTGGATCCTGACAGACAGTATTCGGTTGGTTTGTGGAAGAAGCTTTCTGCCCTATTTTGTCATGCTTAGCATTAGGTGGCCAGAAAGACAGCTGCACTGGGCTTGAAACGGTGTACTAAAAATACTGAAGGGTCCAGCCTTGAGGAAGCAGGGCACCAAAATGGCAACAAGGATGTTTATTTGGCATGGAAGCATTTGGAGATGTGAGAGAAGCTTTTGAAAGTGTAATATATCACAGGGCAAATTTGATTATATTACTTCTGTCTCTTACTGCTTCTATTGCTCTTTCCCTTGCACATTTTCGCGAATTGTTGGATGTCTGTCCTCAGAGCCACAAAACACACTTGACACCAGTGAGTGCTTCATATATATTCTCTTCACCACTCAAGGGCAATGGGCAGATTCTGCCCGTTCCATGCACTTTCTGAATTAATGAAATACCCCTTGTTTGTTCACTAGGAGAGGTTTTGGGTGAAAATATATTGATCAAGGTGGATGACTTACACATTCTACAGTAAGTTCCATTATTGGGATAATACAAAGGAAATTATTAGTGTTTATCACTGTGATTTGTTGCACTAATTTTAGGGAGCTGGTGTTTCATTTTTCAAAACAAATGCAGCATTTCCAGCCAAACAGCATTGGTGCCGGCTGTGAAAGCACCTAGATGGATGGCCTGCTTCTTGAGTACAAATGGCCACAGCTTGATTACATATCAATCAAGCAAAACACCAAGCACCAAGAGAATTTAACATCGTGTAACAGCAAGGAAAGGGCCCACCGCTGAGTTTGGTGCCACCTGAGAACAAAGCTCGGCCTTCAAAATTCACCTTCACCTTAATTTTGCGAGAGCTGTGTGACAGAGCACTAGGTGCTGGGGAAGAGTCACTGCTACATCAGTTAAAATAGCCTAGTGACAAACTCTGCAGTGTTAGTCCACCACTGAGATGCATAAAGAAGAGCCACACATAAAATCTGAAGCAGAAATTATGTTGAAAGACACTTGCAAATGTGATGAACTGCTCAGCTAAAGATTTGTCTTCCTGTCTGAGGTGTGTTCACATCCTGATTGCCAGACTGACCCACACTGCCCTTCCTGCTCCAACACATGGGATGAAAATATTCCAGGATGGTTCTTTTGCTCAAAGTTCATTCCTGCCAGATTTGCCCTCTCTGAATCCACCCAGCTGTAAAAGGACTCCACTGGCATTTGGCAGCCTTTGCGTTAAACAAGTTGCGCCCTGTACCCAATGGATGTAGTTCACTGAACCAAGAAGGTTCTGTACTGTTATAGATGATAGTGTCACACTTGAGCGCAGAGAAAAAGAGCAGAACCTCTGCTGCTCCCTTGTTTTGTGTGTTTGCTCCTGTTCCCTTGTTTTGTGTGCTTTCCCTTTACTTTCTCAGCTGTCCTCTGAACCCTTCTCAGCCACTGGTATCATCTGATTATCTAAGTGTTTGGGCACATAGCTGGATTGTTATCAGCTGCGACCTTGTGTGTACTTGGCTGAGGAAATTCAATCAGCTAATGAAGTTGTGGTCTTTCCATCAATTGATTATCAAATTGCTTGTGTAGTTCGGCTAGCCCTTCTCTTTTCAAAGCTGCATGTTTTGTTTACGCAGACAATTCGTGCCTGACCCCCTCCTTGCCTTTCCACAATGTCCCTTTTTTCATTTGACATGCAGACTGTCTTTGAGCCTGGCCAAATAGCTGTGGACTTCGTGGTCGTTTTACTGATCATCCTGTCGAAAATAAATTAGCAAAAACAGCTTTCAGAAGTGCAAGAAGAGCTGGTATGACATCCTCTGTTTTGGTAGCCAGCGTAGCAGTGCCAAACACCTGCTGATTTACAAGGTGACCAAAGGTGATGTCAAGACAGGATCTGTGGTTTCCACAGCAGGTAGGGGACACAGACAGAGCACAGTACCTCTGGTGAACACTCACAAAAGATGGATCCACCCACCTTCTTTTTGTCTCCCCTGTGCGAGCACACTATCTTGGAGCAAGTAAAAGTTATGGGTTGAAGTCTTTGGAAGTCTTCTAGAAAACTGCTGTAGGTTTAAACCTAAGGCAGTGCTAGCAGGAGTGTCTGCTGCTGTATTTGCCAATGAGGTACAGTATAAGCTCTTTGTTCTAGGTGTTATCGCCACTGAAGCTGATCTAGGCATGGGGCCAGTACCAGCTTGTTTGGAATGAATGTGCCCAGCCAGTACCTTGGCCAAAATGCAGATGCAATGGGCTTTTTCCATGATAAACCTAACATATATGATTCTATGATTCTGTAACACAGGAACAGCTGTGCTTTTGGCCCGTGTGAGCTCTTGAACAACATGCTTGCTTTAATCACTCTTCCCTGTGACATGATGGACAGGAGTTTGTGTTTTTGGTGTTGCTCTATTCTTTCCTTTTGTGATTGCTGTGGGACCTTTTGTCTTTCTCTGCAGTTAGAACTTTTTTTTTCAGCACTGCATTTGTTCTTGGTGAAAGAAGAGCCAGGGAAAACCATGAGGGAGAGAAAAGCAGTAGGAAAAGCCAGAAGTACCTACTGCAAAGGCACTTGCTTTTGAACTTTGATGTGCTATGAAGTTGAAGAGGTCAGATGCTTAGAAAACACGTTGTACAGGTGTTCTTAAACACCTTGGTGTTTGTTCCTTATTGGTGGTGGTCTCTGCAGATCTATCGTGAGGGAGGACACGCATCAAAAATAATGTTTCTGCAGAGAAATTAGATCTATTTAGGAAAGGGCTTTCCATGAGAAAGGCTTTTATTTGATAAGAAGAAATCTGTTAGCACTAGGAAGATCTGCTCACTTTGACAGAAACATCCCAAATCAATAGAGCATACACATATTGCATACACAATACTGAATGAGACTCTGGTAGAGGTTTGGCCTTGTAGACTTGACCCTAATGGCATCTGCACTTAATTTTCCTGATAGATAAAACCTTTATTGCAATTGCAGTAACCATTCTCTTCCTTAAAAGGATTGCCAGCCTGCAAATAATTTCAGAGACAGGATCTATGTATGGGAACACATTAACAAAACATGATCCAGACACAATTTGCTTTCTTGGGTTATATTTCTCTGAGTAGAAGGTAATCTGCAATCGAGTTTTGTAACCACTAATTCTATGGTACCGTCCAACCCTCCTCCAGCAAGTGAGGTTTGATTTGGAAGGTTCTAAGTAATAGTGAAGGTCTGGATCCCACAGCCCACAGGACATGTAACAAAGGATAAGCTCCAAAGCATGGACACTCCAGCTGATTAGCTATTCAGTTGCTAGGCTGCTCCCTGATGGGTCTCCTTGTCCATAAGGCACAGGTATAGGAGCGGTGTAAAGATTTTCCATAATTAATCTCTTTTGTTCAGGGAATAAAAGAAAAATTGTGGTGTTGGAAATGAATGAATTTTGATGCAACGTTTAAACAGCTTCAGCCAGCAGCAGAACTTTTAGAGAAAATAGTCCAAATAAATGAAATTTGGTCAATTTGCTAGCAATTGAAGGAGTTCCTAGTAACAGAGGTATTGAGCATTCTTGAAATTCAGAGTGGTGCTATCAGCACTACACAGAGTATTGTGGGCTCTCTGTCTAGCAGCTGAAGAAAGTAGCCCTTAGACAAACACTCTGATTTTGTAACTGTGGTCCCAGATTTGTGGTTTTGATGTTGCTACCTCCTGCGAGCCTAAATACAGGAATTAGAGGGTTTATAGAGCCATCTGGGAAACAGCAGGATAATTCTTTGGGCTTTTCTTGCACAAAAATATAAGAATGAACCGCCTCCCCCAAATTCCCCAAACAAACACGGCGAGTCTGGTGTAACAGAACACTTCTCACCACACCTGCAAGACGGAGGCTTGCATTCTTCTCTTCTGCAGCCATTGTCCACTTTCTTCCTCAGCTTCATCCTCTGACACCCGTGTACCAAGCTAGTGCCAGGGTTATTCATCATGCACTGAGCAGTGCGGAGTCTCCTCTCGTAGGAGCCTGGATTACAGCAATCCCAAATTCTTGACAAGCCAGCGCTGGCACAGTTGTATACCCAGCTAGGAGGCGAGTTTTGATGCAGATTTGAGGAAGGAATAGAAAAGTCGAGAGTTTTGACCAATGGTGGGCAGCCCAGACGTGAAAAGCCCAGCTCTTCCAGATGTGAAGCGCATCCTTGGCTGTGCCTGCAGATGTCAAGACCTGGCTGCTGTGCTGACATAACACAGTTTTTTGCACTAATGGGAAAATCTTTTACATGGCCAGATCTGCCTCATAAACCTTTCTCTGTGAGTGCTCTGAAAAGAGAACAGAAGAGAACACCACCATCCTGTACAAACCTAGAAACAGGATTTATTGGAAGAAGCAGACATTCCACAGTAGTAAGTTGTTTTAGCATCTGTGGTCGCAGAGAAGTCTCTGTCTGTCCCTGTCAGCTCTGATAACTTTCAATGGACACGCATGGTTGTTGTGGACAGCAAACATAGTCTTTGTTAATGTTATCCATGACCTATTTTATTTTAAAAGCACGTATAGTATTTCCCTGTGTAACTTGGCACGTGTTGTGGGTGAATGATTCGGGTTTTTGCTAGTGTTTTATTACCCCCCCATTACATCTGCTCTTCCACAAGTCCTTGTTCTGGTGGTGGTGTGCAGAGATGTATTACTGCTTCACAGAAGTCTCTGCATACTCTCAATTTCAAACCAGAGAAAATGTAGATGAAGGATTTGACTTGTGCCTTCTCTCAGAACGCTGAGACTAGAAATGAGCAAACATTCTTTCAGGAGCTCTGGATGGATGGTTTGAGCCTCATCATGTTTTTCATGTGTTTTCCAGATGCTTTTCATGCTAGTACTTTCAGCTTTCAGAACAGAAATAGTTTTCTACAACTATTTATATGCAAAAACCACAGAGTGCTACTCGTAAACCCTACACCTGCCTTTCCCCACACAGGAGGAACTGCCTGGTTTCAAAACAGAAATGGTTGAGAAGATCCCCATATGGAGCATGTGCGTTGATGAGCAGGAAGTGCTGCGGGGCAAGGACTGCGCTTTGTGCACACCGCTGCCTTGCACCAGACACTGGAGCGGTTGTTTTGCTCTGTCGCCTTCTTCTCTGAGCCGCAGTAACATCCTTCTCCCCGTGCTACCCTCCACAGAACAGGATGACATGCTACAGACTATATATTTGGAGAAGGGCAGATCCATCTGTCAGTTCAGTCAAGAAATAGGATTCTGTGCTTTTTTACCTCTAAGTGGTTAACAATTGCGAAAGATTATTTCTAATGTTTGGTGCTTTATTAGCTTAATTTTCCTGTTTAGTGTATTGGAAAATAAATCTTAAACATTTATACTGCTATCTAGCACTTTAAGCCTTTTCATAGCTTTTGTACCATCTCTTTGCCAACTCTCCATCTGTGATTTTAGCTCGCAGGGAACACTTTACAATTCTGTTATTAGCTCAGATGCAGAGAGCTGCTGTTTAAATATTAATTGTAAGTTCAGTCAAACCCGCTGAGTAACTTGTGGGGTTCAGTAAATACCTAGGTGGGGAGCGTGGTGCCGGTAGAGCCTGCTCCTAGACCTAGCAGAGGTGTTACTTGAGTTACTCGAGCAGCAGAAAGTAGACCATGTCCTGGTGCTTGCTGCTTCCTCTGCTCTTGTTACCTCAGTCTCACTTCTTGAACACACACATCAAACAGAGAAAAGAATAGCGGTAACGTGCAAGTGCACGTCTTGCATGGCTAGTGGACCTGTTGCTGAGCCTGTTCTAAGCAAGAGGACCTTATACTTAAAAAAATTGTGAAAATACTGCGTGTTTAGACCTTGCAGTAAAGTGTAATTGATAGAAATAAGAACCAGAGTAGTTAACAGCATCTGACCAGCCTGTGTTCTGTGGTTCACCAGAGCTCTGGAGCCATCACAATCATACTGGTGTAATTGGAAGATCAACCCCATTAAAAGGGAACACTTTATTTTTCTCCTCTCCCAGATGGTTATGAATCTTTTATTACTGATTTGCCCGCGGTGTCATCTGAGATTTTTTTCCTTATGTCATTGAAGTGAGTTACTTCTCTTTGTGGTTGCAGGTGGACTGAATCCTAATATGTGGAATTCTTCCAGCTGCTTGGAATTTAGGTGTTTTTCTTACTAGCTTGTAGATGTTTAATAATTGTTTTCAAAAAAGAAATGCATAATCTTTTCTTCTTCTTTTCTTCAGCATTCTGTGAAGAGGGGTGTAGATATGGTGGGACTTGTGTAGCCCCTAACACATGCGCCTGTCCTTCTGGATTCACGGGAAGCCATTGTGAGAAAGGTAAAGCTTTACAGAAACACTCTTTCTTCTTCGACAGTAAAAATGTGATCTGCAGAGTTAAGAAATGGTTGCTTTACATTCATTCCTTGTGCTTGGTATTTTCTCTTCAGTAGAGATACAGCTGCTCCATGCCTTCGTTTTGCTAACTGAAGCTAGAGTTAAAAATGGAAAGTTATAGGCACTCATGTCTGTGTCCGCTCTTGCTTCCAGAAGACACTTTGAGTTCGTTCCAGGGGACGGCAAATGAAAAATACTGCCTGCACCTGTTTTCTGTTGTGCAAGCTCAAGGTTACCTTCTGCTTTTTCTGAACCTGTGTGGATCTGGGTGCTTTTTGCGTGGAGTTATCCAATTATAAAGATGTGATTTGTGTCTAAGTCACTGAGGCCACCAATTTCCGTAGAATTGCAGCCTGTTCAAATGCATCTCAAATATAAAGTGATGATTTGATTCAGCTTTCTCACAGTTGTTATTTTTCTGTTTCAAGATTTGCTTCTGACAGCCTCAGTCCCACCTTTTGCTATTTCACGTGGACCTTAAAGAAGACGGCAGGGATCTTAGTTNAGGCTGAGGGACTTGGGGCTTTTTAGTCTGGAGAAGAGAAGACTTAGGGGAGATTTGATCAATGTTTATAAGTACCTGAAGGCTGGCCAGGAGCGGGGGGACAGGCTCTTTTCACTTGCTCCCTGTGATAGAACAAGGAGCAATGGGTGTAAGTTGCAGCAGAGGAGGTTCCGCCTCAACACAAGGGGGAACTTCTTTACTGTGAGGGTCACGGAGCACTGGAACAGACTCCCCAGGGAGGTCATGGATTCTCCTTCTCTGGGGACTTTCAAGGCCCGCCTGGATGCGTTCCTCTGTGATCTGTGTTAGATAGTTTTGTCCTGCTCCGGCAGGGGGGTTGGACTTGATGATCTCTTGGGTCCCTTCCAACCCCTAACATCCTATGATCTTACAGAACTCCATGTTAGACTCGACTATATCTGTTATAAAGCAGATTTGGAGTTTTATTTTAGTTAGTATTTATTGAGGTCATATTTCATTTAAATAACCCAATGACAGGAGTTTTTTTGCATTTTGTGTTTGTTAACAAACCTTTAGCACTTGGCTTTTATGGTGGAAGTAGAGTGGATTGCTGTGGAATCCTGTTAATGCAGGTGGCACGATGCTAGTGTGGATGAAGTTATAACTGATAAGCTGTTTTGAAGGAAGAAGACAATATAAAACCAAGAAATAACTGTTAAAAGATCAGTTAAGTCACAGAACCACTTGTGGCCGAGAGGTTCTTCAGTTGTTTGTGTCAGCAGTGCCTGTTTAGTACATGCCTATTCTAGAATGCAAAGCAAGTGAAGGCCGATTGTAGACAAATCTGCTTTCAGGAGCTTCTGAAAACTGCTCAAGCTTTTAACGGATGTGCTCAGATCACTGCACACCCAGACCCCATAGATTCTGCTTGTCAGCATGCTTTCTGATTACCTAGGCACGATCTGGAACAGTAACATTTTCATAGGATCTTGAATAAATGTGCATGCAGCTTTTTTCCCTACAGTCTTGGGTTATTTGTTTAAACTAGAAGGAAGCTCTCAAGCCTCCTGACATTCAGCACTAAGTACACGCAATATACGTGAACGTACAAGACGAGCCTCAGAGCCCCACACACCACAGCTCCCCAGCCTCTAATCCATCCTGCTCGTTATCTTCCCCCATGTAGAGTTTGCTCATTCCTTGCTAAAACACAGGTTATTCAGAGGGATGCAGGACAGCACTCTGCTCCCTAGCCAGATTCACAAACCAAGAACATTAGAACCATCTTCTGCCTTACAGCTGTGAAAGGGACTCTTAGAACTAGACACAGAGTATATGAATTGCTGAGGTAGTGGTTTAAAATGGATGACATAACTGGTGTAGACTCCTTACGTTTTCATGGCTTTTGTATTGTTTTGATCTACAGCATGAGTTAGCACACCAAGTGAAGGCAGCATGGCAGGCGTGGTGCTCTCGTTACATCAATACACTTGGAGGTGGATGTCAGCAGCAGCTAGCTTCTGCATGTAGACTCTGTACAGCTTGAGCCAGAAGGAAGTTTATTTTTCCCTATGAAGATGTATGCGATCTGCTAGCATGCTACAAGTCAAGCTAATCATGGCAACTCTGAGAAATCCAATGTATGTACTGGCTTGAGAATGAAGAGGGCTTTGTGAGAGAGAGGCTGCTACATTTTCCTTCTGTTAGCATTTGGAAACTTCAGCTACCATGCCGTGACACACTTTGGTGTCATGTAGTGATAGGACAAGGGGCAATGTTTGTAAACTGGAACATAGGAGGTTCCACATCAACCTGAGAAGGAACTTCTTCATAGTGAGGGTGACAGACCACTGGAACGGGCTGCCCAGGGGGGTTGTGGAGTCTCCCTCACTGGAGATATTCAAGACCCTACTGGATGTGTTCCTGTGTGACTTGGTTTAGGTGATCCTGGTGTGTCAGGGGGATTGGACTCGATGATCTTTCGAGGTCCCTTCCAATCCGTAGTGATTCTATGATTCTATGATTCTATGCCTCACACACATATCAGATCTGTGTGAGAAAAGCTTCGGCCTTCTGAGGGTGCGTGTCCTGGAACAACTAAGTCTTCAGAGTAGAAAGGTGATGAGATGCCTTTGAAGTAGCCTTCCTTTTGCTTCTTTGCTTCCTCAGGAAGAGGAGGCCTTTCAGCAAAGACTTCCTTGTAGTCTCTCTGCTGTTTGTTGCAGTGTTTTTAAAGGACATCTGAAGTGTTCAAAAGAACTTGCTGTTTGGGGGTTCCTCTCCCTGTGTTGTCTGAAATGTTAGAAATAAGTAGTTTGTTAAATGCAGCATCCGGTAGCACTCCCTCAGCCACTTATGCCATGGACCAGAGGTGGCTAAATGGTGAGACAGTGCTTTAAATGGAAGCTTAAATGTTCCTGGTAAAATCATGTGTGATGGAAGCTGGTGGTGAGCTGATGCACATCAGAGGTAAAGGTGTGCTTTGGTAACGTATTCTGCTCAGCACAGTGCGTTAAAAATGTCCTTCATACCGCGCACGCAGCAATTCCTGGTACATTACTTGTGAGCTGAAGGGACTTGTCATCAGCTCAAAACAGAATGACCCAAATTGGCTTCAACATCATGTAAAGGGCAAAACGAAGCAGAAATTAGGAGTGTTGAAAAGCAGGTATGTTTGCTTCTGCATATGAATCATATGTTACTCATCGTTTCTGACTGCCTGGTTGAAGTGATGATATTACATTAATTAAAATTTCAGAGGTATTTGAGAAGGGTAGGATTTATGTTGGTAATTTACTCAGGTGAAATTAAAATACACATTTATGGCTGATGTGCAAATACATAATTCAGCATGCTGCTAGGAAGAATTGCCTCTTGCCAGTTGCTTTGTGAGCAACAAGGAGTCATTGTGATGGTTGTGGGGATGCCTTTTCTTTTTGAAAGTGGACTACAAACTGAGGTGTACTGTCAAGTGATCCTTCCTTCCTTGATTTGTGTTTGGCTGGACAGGGCTGACGTCACTGATCTCTGTGATCACTGTTTGTGATCATATTTAACACTGTATGTGCAGCAAAGGTTTATTGTTAAAACTTTTGCTGCTCCTGCTCTGAGACGCCAGCATGTTCGTGCCTGACAGCTGAGCTGGAGATAGGCAGTGTAACCAACTGTCTGGGTTAAACCCAGGTGCATCCTTGGTGGGGATCCCCCGGTAAAGAGTTCTAAGAGATGGTTGGGTGTGCAGAGAGGATTCACGTAGCACCATGAGAGTCCTTGGCAGCATGGATTCAAGTGCCCAATTTTCCAGACAGTTTTCTCCATCTCATGTTTTTGTGACATCCAAAAAAAGAGAAAAAATCCTGTCCTGTTGCTCTTGGAGCTGCTTTTCTCTGTGGATGAACCACAGGTCAGTGGAGTTTTCCTGCTGGTTTTGTAGGCAGTGTTTGCCATTATTGTGTCCTTTTGGAATGTGAGTCACTACTGCCACTGATGAATTGGTGAGGATGAGAGAGGCAGAACAATCTACAACATCAAAGGCAGGAGCAAACATGATTGAGTGCCTAGAAATTGCAGCATTCCTTGAACCCCTGCCTGCATGTGGTAGGGTCCTGTGAATGGGACTGAGAAACACATAGCAGCTTCTCTGCAGCTCTGGGACGGTGGCTGGTGCTTACAGACACAGCCACCAAGGGAGTTAGTTAAGTACCTCTCTGTGCAGATTAGAACCTGGGGCAATGAGCAGGAAGCAGCAGAAAGGTTTGAATCCATGGGTTCCCAGGGAAGGCCAAGTCAAGGAAAGTGCAGTGTTTTCCCAAACTCTGCAGGACGGCTTTGGCAGCAATAGGGCATCACCTCCTAAGGATTCAAAGCAAATACTCCACATCTTTGCTCACCTGGATCCCGACAGCCATTGTTGGAGCTAGTGCTCAAGTGATGGGGTTTATGTTTTTGGTAGATTAGAAGGACATTGTGTAGGCTGGACCTCAGAGACATAACTGCTCTCATGGTAGCTGCATGTGTATTTGCAGTTTTTTAAAAGTACCAGAGAGCACTTTTCTTAGATCACGATAGAGTCCTGTCAGAGAATTACTTGCTGACTGCAGTCAGAAGCAAGGGGAGGTCATGGCAGCAAAGCATCAGGATGTAGTAATTACTGGGGCTATTTGTGTGTTGTGTGGGACTGCACAGATGAAAGACTGTCTGATACCGGGACAAGGGGTCGCTTTTCGGTATGTGCCATGGCTGAGAGACATGCATGGAATCCAAACAGTTGTGCTGTGAATGAGGAATAAACAAAGGTTAAAAGACAGCACTTGCAGAACTGTTTTAGCTACACGTGGATTCTTCAGTGCAGTCGTGGCTGTGGAACGAAATGTTGCTGCACCTGTGTCTCGAAGCTGTCTGTGTTATACAGATCAAGAAATAAGGAGATCAGTAGCTGATTTGTTTTCTAATGGTTGGCAGCATCTGCAGTTGTTGCCTATGAAGCTGCATATTTATTTGTGTTCTCGTCTCTTTATTGCTTCTTCCACAGTCCTTTGGGGAAGCTCCCTGCAATTTGTGTTCCTTTGGACACGAGGTAGAAGTCGGAGTTTTATTTCCACGAGCTGTTTCTGTAGTTCCTGAGCTGAATCAGTCTTTGGGTGTGCGGCTGTCAAAGACAGTGCTGTTGAGGAACCTGGCTTAGGAAAACAAGCAGACAAAACCCAAAGCAAAGCAGAGGAAGGGGCTTTTCTCAGTGAGTGCAGTAAGCTAAATGTCAAAACTCCCTACCTTTCTCTATCGAAGATCTTGTGTACAAGACAAAGCAAGGTTTATTTTGGGAAAGAAACTGGCTGTGCAGCTGTGGGCACAAGGCTTTGCATGAGAGTCTTTCTAAAGCCTCTCATTTCAGGTGAGGCAAAGCCAACATAGTGTGTGATAGGAAGGGTGAAGTGAATTATTTCTTTGCTTATTAAACAAAGCGGTGGCTGTGGCAGATACAGTGCTCCTGAGGGTGTGACAGATGCTCCACGTGTCTCGGGTTACTCTGCTCCATTTGCTGCCAAGCTGTGTACAGCATCTGCCCCAGTGCTGCTTATTGCAACATGGCAAGAGGTGATGTCTTAATGTGACAGAAGCACCAAAGCTGTCATTTGTAGAGATATCCAGAAACAGATCAAAGAAGATCTGCTAGAAAAATTTTATTAAGACTGTGAGGATCAGGGGTCTCTCTGCCTGTAAATCAATAGATAATCCTCAGTGGAAGAAAGTAGTTGTTCTGTCTCACACTACCGAGATAAAGAAAAGGGAAATCCCCCAGACTAAGAACACCATTCATCTTTCTAGCTGACTGGACTAATTTCTGTAGTACTCACACTGCTTCGTGGACTCCAAAGGTTTCATTTTAAAGGCCAGGAAAAGCATTAAGCAGACACTGAATTAGGGGTGGAGAGACTGTTCTGTTGCTGCATAGTTTGTTATGTTTGGGTGTCGGGGTCTGTGTGTTTTTGTTTGTTGGTCATGAAAAAAGTATCTGCATTATTGATCTGTGATGTTGGCTGAGGTGGTGTCTTGACACTCCAGCTGTCAGAATGGTCTAATATTTATTATTTGTATGTGCTGTGGTTGAATATATTTGGTTTACCTGGCAATGTTTTGGTAGTGGAAGGGCTACAGGGGTGGATTCTGTGAGAAGCTGCAAAAAAAGCTGCTAGAAATTTCCCCCATGTCCAACAGAACCAGGACCAGCCAACTCCAAGATGGATCTGCTGCTAGCCAAGGCTGAGCCCATCAGTGGAGGTGGTAGTGCCTCTATGAAAATGCATTTAAGAAGTTGAGCTAAAAAACCCCTGTGCACCTGAAGACAAAAGTGATAACATGTTAAAAAAGCATCTCTGCAGACAGCAAAGTCAGGGAAGATGGAGTAGGAGGAGGTGCTCCAGGTGCAAAGTAGAGATTCCCCTGCAGCCCATGGAGGACCCCATAGCAGAGCAGGAGGATGCCCAAAAGAGGCTGCAACCCCATGAAGAGCCCACTGTGGAGCAGGCTCCTGGTGGGACCTGTGCATTCAAGGAGAGAGAGGACCCCACACCTAAAGTACATGAAGCATGTGAGGAATCTTCAGCCTTTACAGGAAGGGACAGCAGGAACAACACATGACTGACTGTGATCCCTGTTCCCAGTCCTAATGTACCATTGAAGGAAGGAATTAGGCTGAGCCAGCAAAGAAGGGAGTGGTGGGTAGGAGATTTAGTTTTTATTTCTCTTCAACCTACTCTGAATTGATTGAACTGAATTCCCTGGGTCAGTTTTGCCGGAAGAAGGGAGTGATCTGGAGCAGCTTTGGTGGAGATGTGATGCCCGGTGTAGTCTTCTGACTTTGGGAGTGGCATAGCATTTTTCCAACTCTGAGAAAATGGCATTGTTTTTTCCGCCCCACTTTTGTCCCCAAAGCTTGCACTTGGAAATAGTTTTTGTGTCCTTGTCCTGTCTGGCATTACACCTGCCGCTGTAGGTTCCTAACATTTTGGAATTCTTCGCGTCTTCCGCTGCCCTCACCCTGACCAGTGTCTATATATGCCAGCTGGACAAGTCAGCTATTGTGTAAGGATGTGGTTTTATTTAGAAAAGAGGAAGACATGATTTAGCTAGGTGACATCTCATTTGCATTTGGATTAATGCAAACCGATGCCATCAAGAGGTCATTTATGTTGATCCAGCTTCAAAGTGCGCATAAAATTCTAGCCCTGATTCTGAAACCTTTATTCTCTGAACAAGTGTTATGAAAAATACATTTTAGTGGTGTCTTGATATCATGTTTTGTTTCTGGGTGCTTTTGGGCGAATATCTTTTACAGACCCACTGCAGAACTTATTATCGACCTTATGAAAATGGCTACTGTGTTTTATTATTCTGTAGTCACCCTAGCAGTGAGCTTAAAAGCCATGTGATATTTAAAGAAAAGAATGGGTGGGATTTCATTAAGTCAGTGGCTTTGCATCTTCCTTTTCTTCTGGAGCAAGATTTCACTGTGTCACTCTTGCTGAAAAGTGGGCAATGAAAAGTCTGAAAAGAAAATTGTATTGAGTGCTTTGGAATGCAGTGCAGAGAGTAAGAAGCAAAAGATTGATGGTTCTTCTAGATCTTTGGTGATAAAGAAGCAATTAACAAAAGGAGGATCTCCAAACAAAAATCATACCATCTTCTTCAGATTGATGTACCCTGCTAAAGTGTTGGAGAGTAACCTGTGTTCAATCTCTTAAAGAGCTGTTAGCAATTGTCTTGAAATTAGAGATGAGTGGTCCTTGTAGCAGCATGAGGTGAACTGACTAGGTGTTGAAAATTGACTTGGTGTAGTGAGCACAGCTGTCCTAAAGCAAAATGCCTGCATAATGCATCAGAATGTAGCCACTGACTCAGTCAAGTTCTGCGTGAGCAAACCATCTGCCACTCTTCACAGAAGGAGGCAGACTAAGCTCTGGAGTTTCAGAAAATGTAGGAGCAGAAGGGCACTGGTCAGATGGGCAAGTGCTTGAGCTGTACCAGGTGGAATGCCTTTGCAAGAATCCTTCCACTACATGCATTCTAGAAGCCCCCACTCATCCTCAGCCTCATGACACTAGCTGCTTGTGACAACGAGTAGAGCTAGCTGCCCATTGTCTTGGTGGGATTAACTACCTGTGCACAGTTGTCATGGGTTAAAAACCCCAATGACACTGTAAGTCAATTAATTTAGCTAAAGTGAGAAAAATCCTTATGAAGTGCAAGTGAAAAACGTAAACTCAATCAATTTTGGGAGAAAGGCAGCAAGACAATTAACTCATCGCCTACAAAAAACCCCACATAAAAAGACAGGCACACAAAGACATATGTTCTTCCATAACCGAGCGCGAGCCTTCATAGACAAACCCTCGAAAGGGAGCACAGCCTTCCAACAGCGCCCGATTCAGCAGGACCACAATGTCCCTGAAGTTCCCACTGATGTCTCTCAGCACCAGCGGGTATTTCAATGCCCAGCTCTGTGTTCCAGGTGCTTTCCTCCAAAATGCTGCAGCCATGGACAAGGACCAAACTCTGTGTTTCAGCAAACCATGAAACTCCACTGATCTCCACGACTCCATGCTGTCTAGAAATCCACCTTGTTTCAAGGGCAAGAGAGCTGCCACATCCACCTCAGAGGCATTATGCCCCCTCTCCAGCTCAGAGATGAGAAAGAAGCCAAAGATGGACTCTGGATGAAGAAGGGGAAGGGTCGGGGCAGAAATATGACACTGGAACTCATCAGTTCTGTTTGCTGAAAACACAAAAATCAAGCTTACAGGTTTTGCTTACAGTTTTGAACACCAGGACAGAAGTGAAGGGGGAAGTCAGGTGAGAGTCCCTTGTTTCCCTGGGGCTGGGCTTGCTGCAAGCCCTGCTCTGTAGGGAGCTTCTTGGCAAAAACAACACGCTTGGCTTGTGCCTTACGCTGTGTGTGTGCTGTCATGCAGTGGCTCCCCCTGTGAGGGAGACCTTGTCTTTGGATGCTTGTAGGGTTTGGTTTTGTCCCGTGGCTGGAAGATACGCAGAGCCCAGTGCAGGGGTGAAGGCGAAGAGTAGCTGCCTGTCTTTCCTGGGCAAGAGAAGAGCCTGCGCTGAGGAGAACTGGCTATTGTAGCTGAACAGGTCACAAAGGTAAGGGACGTTCTTTGCCTCTGCTTAACACGTGGAAATCACTGGGGAGAAGGGAGGGTAGTTTGTTCCTGTTTCCTTTGTTTTGACTGCTGCTCTACACAGTGTTAGATGTTAATTCAGCCATGAGTTCTAACAATGTTTAGAAAGAGAAAGTTAAGCTGAGCTGCAGTCAACTGCAAAGTTCTAAATGTAAATATAAAAGGCCTCCGTCCTCTCTGAACTTCCTCCAGCCTGCAGCCTACACAGCAGAATGCTGTGCAAAAGCCTTGCTCACACTGACCCAGTGCTTTGGCCCTTTCTTCAAGTGCTCAGCCCCTGGGTGTTCAAACAGTTTAACCCCAGCAATATGTCCCCCACTTTCTGTACCAATTCTTTTAAAAATCTGTTCCATTTCCTTGTGGATGCTGAGGATGCAGGCAGCAGCGTTGACATTTTTTTAATGGCAAAATCACCACTGAATTTATTAAAGAAACCAGAGAACTAGAAGGCACGCAAAAATGTGAGCAAATATTTGTATTGAAGCAGGTACATTCGTGAATCTTAATGAATCTTCCATTTTTCAGAGGCAGGATGTGAAGTGTTTCTTGTGATGTGAACTGTACAGAAGAGATGGTTGCTTTAAAATACCCATTTCATGATGGATTAACTACTATCCATGTTGGATTAGCTAACAACCCATATCTCATTTCTCTGTGGTTAATTAAAAAAGCTTGCTACGTCTGCATGTGGTGCAGTGATGCTAATTTTATAACCTAGATTGCCGGGACCCTGTGCCTCCCTTTATTTTTTGTTCCTTCAGGCAGCTGCCTGCATCATTGAAAACCAGAAATGTTCTCAGGGGAAATAACAGACTGGTGTTTCTGGACTAACAAAATAGAAACTACTTCAGTCTATCCAACCACAGGCAGTATTTAGACGACGTTACTGAGCGTAATGTGCTGTTGCCACCTTACTTTCTCTTAAGGACAACCTGCTCTTGACTGGAGAATCAACCAGGAGTGTTTGTGAGCTGGTGATGTAGCTGCAGGCATCCCGAGCCGGTGCAGACAGCTACCTGCATTGTTTTCAGACAGAGATCCTCTTGGCTTTCCTGAGAATTTCATCTGAGTGAATCTTTAGAATCTAGTACAGTTTAATTCAGCTAAATGGAAAAATAAATGTCTCTAGCAAAACAAGAGGGTTTAGAGTGAGGGGTCTTCTGTGGTACAAGCTGTGTCAGTTGCCGTTGCCAGTGATAAATACGTCGTTTCTAACTCACTGACCTATGATACAGACCCAACTAGGCAATCTAGGAATGAGAACCTATTCAAACCGTGTAGAGAGCTCAGTCTCTAGGAAACCTGTGCGGCCAAAGGTATTACTACCTCGGGCCGTTTTCCTGCCTAAGTGTGCTGCAGGGCTCACCCTTGCGTCTCAGCGGGGATCTTGTTGACGGTACTTGAGGTGCAGTGAGAGGAAATGCGCCTCAGTCATCAGAACCTGCACCGGGAAACAATTTCCTTTGAGAAGTAATGTGACGAGTGGAAGGATCGGGAAACAGTGTGCTGCTGTCGTCAAGGTTATTGTGCGTTTGGTTCTGACAAAAAGTCAGTTTTCCTGCGTTTTTTCTTTTTTCATTAAAGTTTCTTTTTCCCTTGACAAAGTACAGCATGAAAAGAGCGCTTTAAGTTGGGTTAAAACTTGTGTGAACAGCAAGATCCTTTCCTGTGTTGATAGGCACTCGTTGCCACAAAAGCGGTAGCCACCTCCATTTGCTTTCGTTGGGCTGATGTTCAGAGGGAGAGATCGTGTCCTTACTCACGTAACCCTGGGAAGGCAGATAAAGTGGCACCAGTCACTGGCTTACGTGACTTATGTAGGCTGCCATTTGCATCCAGCGAGAGAAAAGAATCCAGTTGTTTTGCCGTAGGAGTCAGGGTGCAAATGTGAGTTCAACCCACACTGACAGAGTGTCATCCATGATTAACCGAGACAGCCTCAATATCATCCACACTTGGGTTGAATTTGAGTCCTTTTGAGTGTCTGTTCTTGTGGGAGTAACAACCTCGGTTTGCAGTGGCCTGCTCTGGGAAGACACGCGGGAGCATGTCCAGGCAGGTAGAGGATCTTTCGAGGTCACTTCCAATCCTTAATGACCCTGTAATGCAACAAACCGGAAGGAGACATGCTAGAGCAGGGGTCCTCAAACCCCGGCCCGCGGGCTGGATACGGCCCGCCAGGGCATCCAATCCGGCCCGCAGGTCCACTGGTACTCCCCGCCCTCCACCAAGCGGCCGCAGTTCGCTGCTTCCTGCCTACTGCGGGGCCAGGCTCCGGCCCCCCAACACAGTCCGAGGACAGGGAACCGGCCCCACGTTTAAAAAGTTTGAAGGACTCCTGTGCTAGAGTGATGACAAGTACTATCAGCTGTTTCTTTCTACCAGCACCATCTCTTCATCAACGCAATCAAAAGAAGACTCTAGTTCACTATTCGTTTCCCTTACATTTTGTTTAGAATTTGAAAAAAAAAAAGACAGAATTAAGGATGCAGCCAGTGTTTTTTAAAAAAACCCACTGATATTTATTTCTGCAGTCAGTTGTTCAGACACTTTTCACACAGGGATCATAAAATACAGGTAGGAGAAATGTCTTGGGAGCTCTGCAGATGAAGGCTTTGGGGCAGTGAGTCAAAGGGCTGTAGTGAGCTTACACACTTGGTTTGGCATGAGGTGACTGAGGGGTGACCTGTAGAAGAACTTCTAACAGAGCTAGCGCTGAG
>VXBP01001963.1:1668-19574 GCA_013400115.1 Rhinopomastus cyanomelas | reverse complement strand
CCCCTGAGCCTCCTCTTTTCCAGGCTAAACAAACCCATCTCCCTCAGCCTCTCCTCCTAGGGCTTATCTTCCAGCCTCTTTACTCATTCAAGCACCTCGACATCCCTCCTAAACTGAGGGGCCCAGAACTGAACACTAACTCCAGGTGTGGTCTAACCAGTGCCGAATACAGGGGAAGGATAACCTTCCTTGACCTGCAGGCCACACCATTCTTCATGCAGGCCAGGATGCCATTGGCCCTCTTGGCCGCCTGGGCACACTGCTGACTCATGTTAAGTTTGCTATCCACTAACACCCCCAAGTCTCTCTCCACCTGAGAACTCTCTAAGAACTCCATTCCCAGCCTGTAGTTCTGCCTGGGATTGTTATAACCAAAATGCAGAACCCGACACTTAGACTTGTTAAAACTCATCCTATTGGAGTCTGCCCATCTCTCCAGTCTGTCCAGGTCCCTCTGCAGGGCCCTCCTACCTTCCAACAGATCAACACAATCTCCGAGCTTGGTGTCATCTGCAAATTTGCTCATGATGGACTCCATCCCATCATCAATATAGTCAGTGAAGATGTTGAACAGGACCGGACGTAACACCAACCCTTGGGGGACGCCACTAGTAACCGGTTGCCAACTAGATGCTACAGCATTTACTACCACTCTTAGGCCTCATCCATCCAACCAGTTCCTGACCCAGCATAGAATATTCCTGTCAAAGCCCCTTGCTGCCATCTTTGCCAGGAGTATATCATGGGAGACTGTGTCGAATGCTTTACTGAAATCCAGGTACAACTAGTGATGTGATACAACTAGTGATGAGGTACAACTAGTGCCAGTGATGGCAACTACATCGTAGCAGTCGTGCTTCACAATGGCTTCGAGCTCCTCCTGTTTGTTGCCCATGCTACGTGCATTAGTGTAGATGCACTTGAGCCGGGCTAGTGACTTCGTGCCCAGTAATGGGCTGCCGCCTTTATGGTCAACTTTGGCAGGTTCATTTTTATCCCACTCCCCCTTCAGACCTAGTTTAAAGCCCTGTCAGTGAGCCCAGACAGCTCATAAGCAAGGATTCTTTTCCGTCTCTGAGACAGATGAGTTCCATCTGTTGCCTGCAGATCCTGTGTAACATAAAGATCCCCATGTTCAAAAAACCCAAAATGTTGTCGGTGGCACCAGCCTCTCAGCCACTTATTAATCAGGTGGGTCTTCCTGCCTCTTTCAGTATTCCCCCCTGGTACTGAGGGAATGGCAGAGAACACCACTTGGGCACCTGAGCCCATGAGTGATCTCCCCAGGGCCCTGAAGTCCTTTTTAATGCTTTTGAGGCTTCTCCCACTGGTGTCATCATTGCCAATCTGAAAAACCAACAAGGGATAATAATCTGATGGCTGGACCAGACTAGGTAGTTTCCTAGTAATATCTCTGACCCTGGCCCCAGGGAGGCAGCAAACTTCCCTGTGGTGTGGGTCATATGGGGCCATCAGTTTCTCTGAGAAGGGAGTCACAAATTACAACTACCCTCCTTTTTTTTCTTTTTTGAGCAAGTCTTAATGCATGGGGGAGATTGGCTAGCCCTGGGTGACTCCCCTGATGGATCTTCATCCCCATCATCATTTGTTTGTCCCTCCAATTCCAGAGCCCCATACCTGTTGTGCAAGGGCAACCAGGAAGGGGAAGGGGAGGGAGGCTGGGGTGGGGTTCACCTGTCTCACCGAGTAGGGACCTGCTTCCATTCCCCCTGACTTCTTTGGTTATCTCTGTTTACCTGGCTGCAAGACAGGAGGGGATCCTCTTGTTGTGGAGCCTCTGCTTTCTGTTCTGTCCTCAAGGGTGGCAGGGCCTGACTCCACCAGTCGATCTCCCTCTCACATTCCCTTATTGACCTCAATAAGGGAACCCCTCACCCTAACCCACACCCTAACCCTACCCCAAAACCCTGACCCCAAACCTCTAACCCCTAAACCCTAACCCTAACCTAACAGAGCTGAAATAACATCAGATAGTCAGGAAGCAAAGGGTTAAAACTTAGCATCTGTTCTCATACTAAATGTCACTGCTGCAACAGCTGCTGGAGTTTGTAGAATGAAATTGGCATCTGGGTACTTGCAGTCCAAGAGGCAACAGGTAGGTTTATGTGAGGGCAATGTTAATGGACCATGGCAACAGCACACACCTGGGCTTTCAGAGGGCAAAAGCAGGGAAGGAAATGTAACTGGGGATAAAAATACAAATTGGTGAGACATTATATGTTGAAACCAGGTGAAAAAAAAAATCCGAGATGACATTTCACGCTCATCAGGAAATGCGTGTGTGAGAGCCTGGACTTTTTTTGAGGAGAACCTGTGATACAAAGTAGAGCACTTGTGTGGCTTGAATAATTAGAAGTTGTACTGCTACCTGTGATCATTTGAGAAGTGTAGCCTCACAGCAAGAGATTGTATCTGCATTCTGAAAATAAATGAGAGAAGGAAATAAATCATTACAGGCATTGTGTTCAAGTTGACTTTTAGCTAAAAGAAATCAAGAACTGGTACTCCCATGCCAAACATACCTTACAAAATTCCTAATTGGCTATTTCTTATTTAGAAACTGCATTTTCTTAGACTCTAAAGTAGGGTGTAGTTAGGTCCAAAGCATGGATCCTCAATATCTTCAATTGTCATATGTTCCTAGGGGCTCCTACAGTTGTTATTTGGTGAAGGTTCTGGAGAACAAGCTTTATGAGGCGGGGCTGAGGAAGCTGGGACTGTTGAGTATGAAGAAAAGGAGGCTGAGGGAGTAGATCTTACAGCTGTTTATAACTACCCGCAAGAAGCTTGTGGATTTGGTCTCTTCTCACAAGTAACAAGCAGTAGGATCACAGGAAATGGCCTCAGGCTGCTCCAGGGAATGTTTGGGTTGGACATAAGGAAAACTTCACTGAAAAGGTCATCAGACCTTGGAACAAACTGCCCAGGCAGGTGGTTGAATTGACAGCCCTAGATGTGTTTAAAAGTCATGTAAATGTGGAGCTTAAGGACATTAGGAACTGGCTGGAGGGCCGAGCCCAGAGAGTGGTGGTGAATGGTGCCACATCCAGCTGGCGGCCGGTCACTAGCGGTGTCCCTCAGGGATCAGTGCTGGGCCCCATCCTCTTTAACATCTTCATAGATGATCTGGATGAGGGCATTGAGTCAGTCATCAGCAAGTTTGCAGATGATACAAAGCTGGGGGCAGATGTGGCTGGGTTGGAGGGCAGAAGGGCCCTGCAGTGGGACCTTGATCGCCTGGACAGTTGGGCAGAGTCCAACGGGATGGCATTCAATAAGTCCAAGTGCTGGGTGCTGCACTTTGGCCACAACAATCCCATGCAGAGCTACAGGCTGGGGTCGGAGTGGCTGGAGAGCAGCCAAACAGAAAGGGACCTGGGGGTGCTGATTGATACCCGCCTGAACATGAGCCAGCAGTGTGCCCAGGTGGCCNGTGGCACTTGGTGCCATGGTCTAGCCTTGAGCTGTGTGGTGACAGGTTGGACTTGATGATCTATGAGGTCTTTTCCAACCTTGATAATACTGTGATACTGTGATACTGTGATGGTTTAGCAGTGGTCTTGGTAGAGTTAGGTTAATGGTTGGATTTAATCACAGAATCACAGGACATTATGATCTTACAGGTCTTTTCCAACCTAAATGATTCCATGATTCTACACCTGAGTAAAATTTTCCTGTAAAAATTAACCTATTCATTTTTTTTTCCATGTAGAAGTCTGTTTCCAGATGCCTTCAGAAACACCTCTGGCTTGCAGTGATGCCTGTTACTGCCCTGTGGCTGGGTACTGAGCCGTGCTGTAGGAGCTACTTGAATCCTTCAATCAGTCTCCCTAGTGATGTCCTAGAGAGTACTCTGATTCCGTAGTTGTGACAAGGTTTGGGGCTCCAGTTTCTTCTCTGCCTGAGAGCACTTTTAAATCCATTTCTAGCTCTGTTAGAAGTGCTCTAGCAGTCAGTTGGCAAGCTCTTCATTCCTTCAGGTGAAGCTGTCCTGCTTTGTTGAGAAATAGTTAGTATTTTGTGGGTCAGAGTCAGCAAGCTCATGAAAAGTGACTGTAGCCTGAAGGCTAAGCAACTCATCTGGGAATAAGGAACTAGTTCTAATACCTATGCAATTAATCTTTAATAAGAAATACTTAAATATTAATTGAGGCAGAGACCAGATCCCAGGTTCTCCTCAGCAAAGGCTCTCTCCATCCCTCAGAGAGTGTGGTCTTTGGCCTTGATCTCCCTTGGCTAGTGGTTTGACTACTGTGCTCTTGGATGGACGTAGCTGCAGAGTATTGCTTGAGGTAAAATTTCTCCAGCTCAATTGAAAGAAGATGGAAAAGAGAAGTCTGAGTAATTACAGCTGTGAACAATGTACTGTAGGAAACACCTTCTAACAGCCTGGCCATAGTGATAGAGCTCTGAGAGAGTACTGAACTCTCTTCTATGTTATTAGCTTGCTCACAGTTTCTTCTGCTTATTCTATGAATAGAGAGTCTCTGTGTTTGTGCTTTGACAGTTATCCTAGACACTGAAGTGATTTAGGTGACTGCAGTGTTCACACTGACAACATGTCATCATCTTGCCTGCACCCTCAGGGTGTTGTCTGGTATTTCCCAGTGGTTGCAATAACAGACTTATCCCGCTTCTTTTGAAGAATGAAAGATTCTTTTGGCATTTGCATGCTTAAATGGAGCCTACATTATAAATAAATCTATCTTCTTACTAATATTATGCTGATACTGGCAGCAGTGACTTAATTTCCAGAGGGAGAATGAGTAAGGAAATGTGGTGAAGTATGCATTGTGATCACTGGTTATCATCTCTTCATCTTCATGGGCCTTCATGCAAATACATCTCTTTGAAAAGAAACTGTTGAAATGTGGTGCCAGAGCTGCCAAGAGGGGAGACTGTGAGGGTCAGAGCTCCTCATGAAACAAAGTGCAGCCAAGACATGCTAGAAATGGCAGAACTATGCCTCCTGTCAGGAGAGGTCTCTTATTGTGACTCAGGGTAGTGCTGGCATAGTCTAATTGACTGTATTTACATTCCTTTGTTTTGGAATTTGCCTTCAACTGGCTAGAACTGGCTCCAGATTAGACTTAGAATATAAATTTGTTACTTTGCCCAAAGGGATATGTTTTTCATTTTTTTCTCTGTTGCTTTTAGAAAAGGCTACTGAAGGGAGATTTTTCCATCTTGTTGGTGCCTAGAAGTTCCTATAATTGTCCATAAATTTGTCTTTCTTTGCTGATAATGCTAATGGTGGGAGTTTTGTCTTCAGAGGATTAAAAGTTTGCTAAAAATTTATTACTTACTTCTGCTTTCAGGAAGAGTTTTCAGATTGACCCTAGTCCTCTTTATTGTATATAACAGTGTAATGTTCTGTAATGTGGAACATTTTATTAGATACTGCTGACGAGCCTCAAATCAAACTCCAGTGTATACTCGTGTCTTATCTGGACTTCTTTGAAACTTTAAAACAGCTTCTGTAAGTAGTCAGGTTCCTTTCATGGGAATACGCTTGTTTGTCTATGCTCTTTCTAGACTGGAGAGAAGCTGCAGGGTTTCTGGGGGCTTTAGACTGAACAGGGTGAAGAGTGATTCTGTCTTTGCTCTGAATTCCGGTCCTTTTGACACAGTCTCTGGAGAAATCACCAGTGCGTGTTTTTAAGTGAAGGCCACCACTGGACCGACTGCAAGTGATACCCGTCACTATCACTACAGGCCATTCCTTTAACCCTTGCTGTATCTTTCTGACACACATTTACCCTCGTATTCTGTTCTTATCAATCTAAGTATTTCTTATACAAGTGCCTATATCTGCTCAGTTCAGACTGACGCGCTCCAAGGTGTAGTCCCTGTTGAAGAGGACTGCTGCAGAGTTTCTTGTAACAGGCATTAAAAGCAGATAAGGAGGAAAGATAAAAGCAGACCACATTGGTGTGTAAAACCTGGCTTTGTGATGTGAAGCAGTCTGTAAGGTAAAAACTATGGTAGTCACCATGTGAAATAGTTTATAATCCTGAATTGCTATAATCCTATAACTGCTCGTAAAATGATGGTGTTTCTAAACACATACTCCTTATAAGCACCAACTGCGACAGAATACAGAGTAAATAGATTTGGTTGTGTCACTGTTTTCTTGGGGTAATTTTCTGATCCTTGTTTTGCCTTTCTCTCCCTCAAATGTACCTGCAAGCTACCAAAAGCAGCTTTGGTTGTCTTTCCTGTTAGTGAACCCAGAACAATGACTTAGGATGCCAGCTTGTGAGCCAACACATTCATGACACTGTTTGATTTGGCAAGGTTCAGGCATTTAGCCTGAGCTCTGTGAATAACAGAGCGAAACAATGACCAGTAGGGAGGTCAAAAAAAGGCCAGGCGAGATAATGAAGCATAACTAAGGGACTGTTGCAGAAACGCGTGGTGTGGTTTGACCCAGGCCAGCAATAAGCCACACACAGCTGCCCACAGTGGGATGGAGGAGAGAATTGGAAAAGTAAAAGTGAGAAAACTCCTGTGCTGGGGTAAAGACATTTCAGTAAGTAAAGCAAAAGCAGTACATGCAAGCAAAGCAAACCAAGAAATACGTTCAGCACTTCCCATCAGCAACGATGTGTTCGGTCATCTCTGGAGAAGCAGAGTCACATCACACCAGCAGTTACTTGGGAAGACACTCTAACTTTGAATGATCTCCCTTCCCCTTTCTTCTCCCAGCTTTATATACTGAGCATGATGTCATATGTTATGGAATATCCCTTTGGGGATATTCCAACCACAGTGGAGTTCAGCTGTCCCAGCTGTCTGCTCCTGCACCCGCAGCCTGCTTACTGGCGGGTTGGGGTGAGAAGCACTGCTCAGCTGTAACTAAAACATCCCTGTGTTATCAGTGCTGTTTCCAGCACAGATCCAAAACACAGCCAAAGCCATTGCAATGCAGAATGTCTTATTATAAACACTAAAGTGTCCAGCTTCCAAAGGTTGCTTTGCAGAGCCTCAAATGCAAAATGAAAGAGGATGCACTTTCTGCTGCATGCTGTTGTCCCTGGGCGGTAATTAATCAACCAGAACCTGTCAGTGTTTGTTCCTATGTGAGATCTGTGAAATAATGACCACTTACTTGTCATAAGGTAGCATTCCAAAGCCCATTGTGTACACTCCTGTTCCAGATACATGCTGGAAGGACAGCTGTGGAAGCTAAATGTTTAAAAAAGACTGAGACAGATTTCGTTGAGGATGAGGCCATCAGTGCTGCTTATATATGGAGTTCCAGACCCAATACCCAGCTCAGAAGTTCCTTGCACCCCTGATAGAGAGAGCTGGGAGGGGGCACTGGGGAAAGCATGTTACATCCCCATTTCTCCACCAACTCATGAGTGACTACTGTCAGACACGGGGTTTCGGACTTGCAGTTCTCTGAACGGGCAAAACATTAGTTTTATGCAGCATCTTCTTTTTTAAAAATGCATAACTTTGCTGGCTTGTTTTTGCTTCTAGATAAGGAAGCCCTCATCAGAACTGCTTGTGCTGAGTCACTCTTCTCAGTATTAATTTTCTGGTTAAGAATAACTTGGTCCTTTGTCTATTCAAGTGGTTTGTTGTCAGAAGGGTTTTGGCAGTGCTGGGATTAGCTGTGCTGCCAAGTTTTGGAGAATCCTTGCAATGTGATCTAGACTCGGAGCAGGATCCCAGAAGCTGTGTTGGCTTGTACCCTGGGATTAAGCAAGAAGAATACCCTGGGTGCCAGACTTTCTGAAGTGCTTAAGCACTCTCTTAGATAAAGACTTAACAGGGAGAAAGAGATGTTCTTGCTGAATGTCCTCACTGAGTGCATAAGCAAACAGAGCATAAGTTTCAGTGCCATGGACCTCTGACGAGGAATATTAAACAAAGGATGAAGGTAAACTTGTTGTCCCTCTTCAAATGGATTGCCTTTACTTTCTTAAAATATCCTGAGCAGTTTCAAATTAAAAAAAGAAAAAAGAGTTGAAGCTTCTCTGATAAGAGAATGATGGTGTTCTTCTCAGTCAGTGTTAGTGTGCCTGACAGTTGAATGTTTTATGCCTTCAGCACTCACTGAGGTTACAGCATGATAATCTTGATGTATTCCCAGCTGTGTACCAGTATACAACCAGTGCAGGCTTCTTTTCTCCTGGGAGTTCCAGCATGCACTGTTACTCTGTCTGACTCTACCTTCTGTTGTTTCTGCATATGGATGCTTCGTTGCCTCTTTCCCTAACCTGCTGCTTCCTAAACTATTGACATTGCTCATAATTAAGCAGAGCAGAACTGATGGCACTGAAGAATCATTGATTCAAAGACGAGATCCACCAAAAAAACCTGAAAACCATAATGGACTCATCTGGTGCTGTGATTATTACTTGGACCCTGAAAGAAATTCATGCATGCTGATCACACATGGATGGCAATTACCAGTCAAGGTATTTGCGTTTCAACATCTGATTTCATCTGTTAGAAAAACCCGCATGTATATTCAGTGCATTTTTTTCTTGTCCTCTAATCAATACTGATTTATTAGTAAGGGTTTCTCCTGAGATTTACTAGGTCGTTTTGGAAAACGGGGTTTACTTTTTCCTGGGGGTAAGTCTTAGGTCAACAGAGCACTGCTGTTGACCTGACCCCAGCAGCGGCTGGATGATGTGTGAGGTGCAGTCAGAGCGAGACTGAGCAGGACACATCTGATACATGCCTTTAGACAGTGAGCCATGTGAAAAAGTTCATTGGCAAAAACCCTCGTTGAACAAATAAAGCTAGAGGAACCACATGGAAGCAAAGCCTATGAAACCCTGGAAAGTACAAGAAAAGCAGTCATTTTTGGGATTTATATTTTTGTGCCCTATATGTTGTAATACTTTCATTTAGATTCATTCAGCCTGTGTCTTACAAGACTGAAATCTTTCTCTGTGTGACAGTGTGATGCCATCCTTAAGTACAGTCTTTGGTGGGCTAGGTTTTCCAGTTCCCTCTTCTGCCTCAAAACTCATTTGCAGTTTGGCACCAGTATGAAATCATTAGTAAGTTCTTGACTTCCATCATCTGTGCTAATTGTGCAGAGCAAGGGGGGGAAATATAAGTGAAAGATGACAGGAGGATGAACAGCAGGCAAATCAAACGTGCCACTTCTTTTTCTCCTTTGCCCTTATTATAGTGTATGAGACAAGCTAGTTATTTTTGGTTATTCTCAACAGTCAGTCGCAGTCAGCATCCAGGAGGAGGGTAGCAAGTCAGGCAGAGGTCAGACAGTGTTATCACTCTTTCATTGTGATGGTCAAATCCACTTTTAAGCTTCAGGATTGAGATAAATGCTCTTTTGCTGGCAAATATTTTAGTTGTATACGTGCAGATGCTCATACATAATCAGAGCTTGTCTGCTTCTGTGCTGTTGTTGTATAATAAAACCCCATCAAATAGGTAGGACTGCATATGAAAGCAGTGTTAGTCTTTGCTGCTCATTCGTTTTGCTTGTGTAGACTTTTCTTCCCTTCTGAAGCACAGTAGTACGTTGGCTCTTTCAGCCTAATAGGCCTAATAGGTCTGTTCTGATACTGACCGTGAAGAATGGCCATGGCATTAGTGCCAGCTTCAGAAAGAGGTGGGTTAAAAGTGGCCATTTCCCATCAGTCCTGCAGACCTCATCACAAAAGTGGAATGCAAAAGCAATATTGTTCACAAATGCGGTGTGTGAGCTTCTACCCTAGTGATGCAGAGTAGTTTATGCTTGTTGCTTATATTCTCCGCATCTCATTGTCCCAAGGGAAGTGGCAACACAAGAGCAGCAGTCAAAAGATCCCAGATCCTGATTCTGTTCTTTGTAGCTGTACAAAGATTAAAATGGCAAGAGCAAAGTTCTGGTCAATGTGGATAAAGGAGAATTACTTTTTGCCAAGCAACTTACTTCAAACAGTGTTTAATGTGCAGTGACTACCCCTTTCAAAACAAGGCACCCAGATTGCTCAAGGCAACTGAGAAAAGCAGGCATGGAAAAAGTCTAAATAATACGGATTGGTTATCCCGATTAGCTAAGTAGCCCCTAATATCTAAATAACAGGGATTGGTTATCAAGTAATTCAGAATACATTAAAGATAGAAAGTCAATCTTTTGGTCTATATCAAGTCAGCAGCAAGTTATGAACTCACTCTGCCTTGGCTTGCTCCAAAACTCTGAGAGGAGAAGGATGACCTTGGTTTGTTGTCCAAAACCTCAAACACAGTGAGAGAGAAGGACCAGATCTGCAGACCCCCTTGCAAGGCACCAGAAATGAAGTTCCAATGCACAAATATACCTAAGCATGTTTTGAAGCAGAACCGTGAAAGCATCCAAGAAAAAGCCTATGGATAGATGTATTGATTATGCTTTCAGACATGTTCAGAGGCACTTTATAGACTGGGTCTTGCCCTGTTTTGACAGCAATTCTCAAAAGCATTTTACCGTGCACTGAGTTGTTAAGCAGGTAAAAAATAGCTGTAGATGTAGATTTATGTGACAAGTGCTTTTCTGATATTCAGATGCTGCAGATCTTTGAGTTGTCATTAGAATATTTTTGTTTAGGAGGCTAGGGGGTGCAGTTATTTTTTATGGAGCATGGTTTGCCAATGCGCTATAAATGTCAGTGGTGATTTGAAGTCCCTTGAGAGCTTTCATGTGTGAGATTTTTGCGTTGTTTTATGATTTTGTCCATTGCAAACACTTTCTAAAAGGCACTTACGACTCTTCCCTTACCATGTTTCTTGCCTTTTATGAATTACTCTTCCTCCTAAACTAACTACATACTTTTTCTCACCAAATTTGTTATGAGGTGAAGTTATACACCAGCGCTGTAGCTGTTTATTTTAAATAAATCACTCTATAAATGAACGTATAATTGAAAAGGAACCTGCTAATAGAATTTCAAAACACTACTATATTGTTCGTCTACTTAAAATTGTATTAACGTTTTCAAGAGAAAGCAGTAATGGCAATGTGTGTTCTAAAGTTTAACTTGAAATGGAAAAGGGTGAAAAAAAAACCCTATATGGGTTGAGTAACATAAAACCAGAAATGTACAACCCTGCTGGCATCTCTGTTTAAGAACTCCTCCTCATTTTAGCATGCCCTCAGTAGTAATAAACACTTATTGTACGATCAGCTCTAACACAGACCAACTACACTACCTGCCTTCAGTAGTATGAATTCAGCATTCAGAAATGCTGAATTTAGGCTGTGAATTGAAAGGATGAGCTAAGGATCAGGAATTCAGTGGACAGTATTACTTGCTTCTCAATGAAGCAATCACAAAGGGAAGGCAAACCAACTACCAGCTCAGCTTCAGCAGTGTGTATGTAGATTAATCATTCTATTTTAGACATTTGCTTTGGGAAAGAACACTGTTACAAACTGAAATTCCCAGTTTCCCCAACACAGTCCACATTTTTATTCATAGTTGAACTCAGAAATACTAGACATATTGATTTGTTGCATATTCAGAATAACCAGTGTACAGCTGCTATAACTTCATGCCTTGAGGCAGAAAAAACCCTGATTGTTTATTTAGAGGCCAGGATGGCTATCAAAAATTTTTTCTATGACTAAAACTTTAAAAATCTTTGCTTGAAATGGTAGCAAATTTACTGGAGATTGTTTTCAGCCTTGTTGTAATGTCATTAAAAATCATGGCAGTAACTTGCAATTCATTTGAAAGATAATCTGTCTTTCATCAGAACCAAATGTAAAGACTGGGTTATCATTTGGGGTTATTGCACTGACCTTTCCCTGGGGATTGTAATCAAGCCTAGGACATTAAAACAAAATTGGTTTCTTCTTTGTTAAATGAAGCTACTTAAGGAAATTCAGCCATGCCTGTTTCTTCCCGTCTACCACTGCAGCAAAATCCTGCCGTGAGCCACACCATCTTGCAGGGTTTGAAATAACAAAGCTTGTCATATTACTCAAACCTAAAACTACAGTCAGTTATTGTTACATGTACTTAAGCAATTTTTTATTTCACAGGTTTTTTTACTCTTCACTTTGTAAGGAAACTCTCTCTGTTAGTTGTGCCTTGAAGTAGTGGAGGCAGCTCAAAGCATCATTTCCATCCAAGGTCTGGAAAGTCAAATTCTGCTAGTACTGCAACTGAAAAATAGTTAAGGCCTTGTAATAGTGTCTTTCAATGGTAAAATCGGTCAAGAAAACAGCAGTAAAGTAGAATAGAGACATGTAACTTTCTCTACTGAAGCATGGAACTCGGAGGCTGTAAGGGTGCGGAGCTATGAGCCGTCTTCTTTGGCTTTCTGCTTTCCATCTCCGATCCATAATCCATCAGACACTGTAGTTATTTCAGCATGATTGCAATTAACTTCTGACATGATTTATTGCTGCCTCTGCTCAAGAGCACACTGAGAGAACCTGTATTTTCAGCTGTGGTGTTTTCCAGTTAGATTCAGGGGGTTTTTTTTGTTGCTGTGTAGTGTGAGGATTTGTTGCACAGTTTTGATGGCCTGTTATTGTTCAGCCAGGGATGGAGAAAAAGAATTTGGTCTGGGAGAGACTGTCTGTGAAGTAGATTCTTTGCTATCAGCTGTTTGGAGAACAAATACCCTGTCCTTTGCAGTTGACCAGCTGGACAGTAAGTCATAGAATCATAGAATCATAGAATCATTACGGATCGGAAGGGACCTCGAAAGATCATCTAGTCCAATCCGCCTGCAACAGCAGGATCACCTAAACCAAGTCACACAGGAACCTGTCCAGTCGGGTCTTGAACATCTCCAGAGAAGGAGACTCCACAACCCCCCTGGGCAGCCTGTTCCAGTGCTCCGTCACTCTCACCGTGAAGAAGTTCCTTCTCAGGTTGATGTGGAACCTCCTATGTTCCAGCTTACAACCATTGCCCCTTGTCCTATCACTGCATGACACTGAGAACAGCCCAGTGCCATCGTCCTGACACCCACCCCTCAAATATTTGTAGACATTCATGAGGTCACCCCTCAGTCTCCTCTTCTCCAAGCTAAAGAGACCCAGCTCCCTCAACCTCTCCTCATAAGGGAGGTGTTCCACCTCTCTTATCATCTTTGTTGCCCTACGCTGAACTCTCTCCAGCAGCTCCACATCCCTCTTGTACTGAGGAGCCCAGAACTGGACACAATACTCCAGGTGTGGTCTCACCAGGGCAGAGTAGAGGGGGAGAAGAACCTCTCTTGATCTGCTAACCACCCCTCTTCTAATCCACCCCAGGATGCTGTTGGCCAGTCCATGCAGCACTGGTACATTTTCACCTACGTCACAGTGAAAAGCATCACTGAAAAATATAAACATCATCTATGCGGGAAAACAACTGATGAGTTTGGAAAATTTTTTATTAAAGCCTAATAGAATAGTTAATAGAATAGTTAATTCAACTTTGATATTAAAGGTTGATAGAATAACAGAATAGTTAAGTAATTTTGTTATGAGCTAGCTACTTGGCACAGTTTTCCTCTGACAAGAAGAAGAAAGAGGATTACTGTGGTCTGTTAGAATTTCTTAACTGGGTGATATTTAGATTAGTAAAGAGATGTGGGAAGCATGGGGTCGTAAATCATTGTTAAGTTGTAAATCTTTGGAAAAGGGGTAATAAATCATCAGTGAGCTGTAAATCGTTGGAAAGTGGGGGAAGCATGTTATCAGAAAACCTCTAATCTCAGAGCCTCTATGAGATGGCAAAAAGCAGAGCTCTGTCAGTTTCAGAGGGAGAGGAACTTAGAATTAATAGAATATGTATGACTCAATTAGATATATAAATTAGGAATCATATAAACTATCCCACTAGGTTGTAACCGGCTCTGGCAAGGTATCCCACATCCTTGTCAGGCTCAACTCATTGTAATCAGACTATTCCACTGCTATACAAATATTTTGCCTCTGTATCATCAAAGGTGTTTCTAACAATTTATTTGAATAACTTCTGTTAGGCAGAACAAATTCTTTAATAATAGAAGTATTTACAGGATATGGCAGATAAGTTACCCAAAGTGAACATTTTTCTACATTTATGTACTTTATTTTTTTCAAAAGAGGCCTCAGAAAACAAATTATTTATTCCACATTATTGTAGTGCTGCCTCTTCTCTTAAATCCAGCCAGATTTAAGATACAGTTGTACTGGGAAATCTAAAAGCAACAGTGTTTGGGTCCGTGCTGAGCTCCCTTGTGCGTGACTGGGCTCTCAGAAGGCGCTGACTGCAGGAAATGTGTTCCTAGTGGAGGCTTCTCATGATGCTGGGTAGCTGGCTGGCAGCTAGTGATAGCACTCAAGGCTTGCGGGAAGCGGACTTTTCTCCCAGAGGAGACAGATGGATTTCCTGTGCTCCAGGTGGCTTTCTTTTGAGCAGATAAGCAGGACAGCTTTCGAGTTACAAGGGGACACGTGTGTGAAAGAACAGCCAGAGCTCTAGTGGAGCATTTCCCTGGAGAAGATAATGAATATAAAAGGTTGCACTGGGGTTGTATATGGACCTTGCACAAGGACATTTTTCCCTGGGTTGACGGATTGGTAGGCTTTTGTTTATTTACCGAGATCGCTGCTGTATAAGGTCAGTAGGATTGGTGTTTGCGTTTTAAGAAGAGCTAATAAGGGCAAAGCCATTCAAAGCTGATGCCACCTGTTGAATCTTCTTCTCAGGCAGGAAGTGGCTTTTGCAGACAATGACTTGCTGTTGTTTTTGAGTAAAGAGAGAACTGCAGAGATGGTTTCTCTGGTGTTGACAAACGTATTTTCTGTGTGTCACCTCCCAGGAAGCCTGTATCCTTTTCTTAGCAGCTTTCAGTGTATTTTGTAGCCTTATACTTCTAGTAACTCTACGCTTCACTTAGGACAGACGTGTGCGTTTTGTCTGTCCTCGTTGCGGAAGTAGCCTGAAGGCAAACTCAAGCATGTAGTGCATCTTCAGCTAAGAAGTCTCTTACAAGATTCAAGGAATGTAATGATTTATGATCTCCAGCATGATACCATCATAGAAAAGTCACCGTCCTTTAGCTTTGTGCACTTGCCTTGATTCAAGCTTACTAAACCTCATAGTTTCTGCAAGAAAATGAAGGCAACACTCACATTGTAGTAAAGTTCTGCAACACAGATAACATCTCCAACCTTCTTCCAACCTTCTGATTTGACTTGCTGTTTTAAATTGCATATGTGAGGGACAAGTTTCTGAAGCTTTTAACCGCTTGGTGGATGTGGGGAGGCCTGTGGATGTGGTCTATCTGGACTTCAGCAAGGCCTTTGACACTGTCCCCCACAGCAAACTGCTGGCTAAGCTGTCAGCCCAGGGCTTGGACGGCAACACTCTGTGCTGGGTTAGGAACTGGCTGGAGGGCCGAGCCCAGAGAGTGGTGGTGAATGGTGCCACATCCAGCTGGCAGCCGGTCACTAGCGGTGTCCCTCAGGGATCAGTGCTGGGCCCCATCCTCTTTAACATTTTCATAGATGATCTGGATGAGGGCATTGAGTCAGTCATCAGCAAGTTNGAGGCTGGTGAGAGGCCTTGAGCACAAGCCCTATGAGGAGAGGCTGAGGGAGCTGGGATTGTTTAGCCTTGAGAAGAGGAGGCTCAGGGGAGACCTTCTTGCTGTCTACAACTACCTGAGGGGTGGCTGTGGCCAGGAGGAGGTTGCTCTCTTCTCTCAGGCAGCCAGCACCAGAACAAGAGGACACAGCCTCAAGCTGCGCCAGGGGAAATTTAGGCTTGAGGTGAGGAGAAAATTCTTCACTGAGAGAGTCATTGGCCACTGGAATGGCCTGCCCAGGGAGGTGGTGGAGTCGCCAACTCTGGAGCTGTTCAAGGCAGGATTGGACGTGGCACTTGGTGCCATGGTCTAGCCTTGAGCTCTGTGGTAACAGGTTGGACTTGATGATCTATGAGGTCTCTTCCAACCTTGATGATACTGTGATACTGTGATACTGCTATGGGGTCTTTTTGGTTATGGGTTTGTTTTGGGAAAGGGTTTCAGAATTGGTGTCATGTAGATATCAATATGCATCAAAAACTTTTTGGTCTGAATATTACATTTCTGGACTTGGCCAGAGTGCATCCCTGAGGCATCACTGTTGACCTCACCTAAATACATCCAGTATGTATTTTCCTCATTGTTTGCAAAATGCTGCTAAATGTTGCTGCCTAACCATTTTGCATACTGGCAAAGAAGATCACTCCAGATGGACCCCAGATGCAGACCCTGCACTGCTCTATTCCATTCACTAAAATTGAACTAATGTTCTTGGCTACAGTGTGCAGCGCAGCACTTGACCCATATGTGAGGTCAGGTCTGGCTGTTAATAGTAGTAGTGACAAACAGAATTCTTTTACTGAAAAGGCTCTGCCCTGGAAGCAACTAAGTACTCCAGTAACTTATGTAATTAAGACTTTTCTCTGCTTTGAAACATATGACAGGATGGGATAAACAAGCAGAAAGAAGGAAGCTTTCTTTCTCGCTAAGATCAAGCTATTTTTCCACCCATGTGTTTCATACAACTATGTAAATTCAGAAGGGCCCAAAAGTAACCATGGAGAAAGGACTGAGTCTGTCCACACTGCCATATGTGTTTTGTCTGGCACACTAATTGTGCTCTAAACCCGACTTCTTTATGGACAAGATAAAGGTGTATGTGCAGTTCAAGATAATCTTATCCAAAACCCCTGCCTACATGAAACAGCATAACCTCAGGCAGCTACTGCACATCCTAAATAGACATTTTCTATCAAATGAATGCTCTTTAAAAAGAAGGCACACCGATTAGCAGAAATGGAGTATATCTGCATGGGATTTCCTTTTAGAACTACTAACAGTATAATGCTGATGTCTAGACAGTCCATAATCATAGAATCATCATGGTTGGAAAGGACCTCCAGGATCATCAAGTCCACCGCTCATCCCAATGTCTCCCTAACCCCTAAACCATGGCTTCAAGTGTTCTATCTAGTCATTTTTTAAACATCTCTGGGGACAGTGACTCCACCACCTCCCTGGGCAGCCTGTTCCAATGCCCAACCACTCTCTCAGTAAAGAACTTCTTCCTGATAGCCAATCTAAACCTCCTCTGATGCAGCTTGAGGCCATTTCCCCTTGTCCTATCATTAGTAATTTGGAAGAAGAGACCAGCACCAGTCTCACTACAACCTCCTTTTAGGTAGTTGTAGAGAGCAATAACGTCTCCTCTCAGCCTCCTCTTCACTAGACTAAATAACCTCAGTTCCCTCAGACGCTTTTCATAGGGCATATTTTCTAGATATTTTTCTTCTTTGATCTTTCGAGGTCCCTTCCAATCCATAATGATTCTATGATTCTATGATTCTCTGGACCTGCTCCAGCACCTCAATGTCCTTCTTATACTGTGGCACCCAAAACTGGACACAGCACTCAAGGTGCAGTCTCACGAGTGCAGAGCACAGGGGCACCATCACCTCCCTGCTCCTGCTGGTTAAGCCGTTCCTGATCCAGGCCAGGATGCCATTGGCCTTCTTGTCCACCTGGGCACACTGCTGGCTCCTATTCAGCTAGCTGTCAGCCAACACCCCCAGGTCCTTTTCCATAAGGCAGTGTTGTGGTTTGAAAATTGCTAGCGTTTTCAAACTTACAGCAGTTGTGCTTTCATGAAGAAGAAAAGAAAAAGGAGTTGTTTTGTTTTGGAGGACCCCTCCCCCGCAGGGGACTTGTCCTGGGGGAAGGTGTCTCTGGTCCTGGACCTGCCCCGGATGTCCGTGTTGGGTGAGCCAATGAAAAAGCAGAGTGGGTGGTTTGTTTAGAGAAAAGTCAGGAAGTAGAGAAGAAGGAAGAAGAAGGAGGAAGTATGTAGCCCGCTCGTGCGTGCTGCAGGCCCTCTTGGGCTGCGGCTTCTCAGCCGAGCGCCCCCCGCTCCCCCGCCC
>VXBP01001962.1:0-10204 GCA_013400115.1 Rhinopomastus cyanomelas | reverse complement strand
GAAGATGATGAAGGAGGTGGAGCACCTCCCTTATGAGGAGAGGCTGAGGGAGCTGGGTCTCTTTAGCTTGGAGAAGAGGAGACTGAGGGGTGACCTCATTAATGTCTACAAATATGTGAGGTGTGGATGTCAGGAGGATGGCACTGGGCTGTTCTCAGTGTCTTGTAGTGATAGGACAAGGGGCAATGGCTGTAAGCTGGAACATAGGAGGTTCCACAGCAACGTGAGGAGGAACTTCTTCACGGTGAGGGTGATGGAGCACTGGAACAGGCTGCCCAGGGGGGTTGTGGAGTTTCCCTCACTGGAGATATTCAAGACCCGACTGGACGGGTTCCTGTGTGACTTGGTTTAGGTGATCCTGCTGTTGCAGGGGGATTGGACTAGATGATCTTTGAGGTCCCTTCCAGTCCGTAATGATACTATGATTATCTTGTGTTTCACGAGGTAAGGTTTGGTAGCACCAGAACAGTGTTCACGCTGAGCCTTCTCCTGCTTGAAGTATAATATATTGTGACATTGCTGTAGGAAGTCTTCGTAAAGCTGTGTGCCTCGAGGAATACAGGATTGCTTTTCAGCAATAACTAGCATTGGGGAGAACACAAAATCAAATGGACACCGTTTCATACCTGAAAGCAATGAAATCTGGGAAACTTCACCAATGTTCTTCCCCAGTTCTGAACAGAAACATCTGTAGATCTTCTTTGAAAAAGGCAGGCATTTCAACTAGATACATCTTGATTCTTTCTGATGGCTTGGCTTAAGTGTTTATTTGGCCATAGCAGGACCTTGAAATATCTCATTGGTTTCATGTGAGTAACAAAACAACTTGTTTGAGAAGGAAATGGCTCTGCTGTTTCCTGTTCCTGTCTGTAATTTTACCTTCTTCCTGAACCGTTAGGTTACTCGCTAGAGGAATGCAGAAGCCTGCTAGGAGACTTGCATTGATGAAAATGGATTATTTCATAGAGAAATTTAATATGTCTTAATAGGAGCAGATTAAGCACTGAAATGAAATTCTTCTAGTTTTTTTTTTAATATGATGGTAACTACAGTTTCATGGGTGGGAGTAAGAGTTTTCAACCTCAAACTGTTCCAGCTGCCTTTTGAGAGGACTCACAACCATATGGCTACTGAAGAATCAATTAGATGGCTATCTCAGAGGAAGCAATCAGGGTTAGGTAACTCAGAAAGAGTCTCAAGGCCATGTATATAGTACAGCATCACACTCATCACACAGACCAAAGTATAGCTATGTGAGAGCAGGATTCATTAACTGATGTGTTTGTGCTGCTTCCCAGACACAAATGATTATCTCTCAGCGTCGTGTCACTTCACTGTGCAAAAATTCCCAGCTCCCTCAGAGCTTGTTTAGTGATCCCTAACAAACTGCCCAGTCCCCAAGACAGGCAGGCAGTAATGCAGCATGCCTTGCCACAATAACTGCCTTCGATAGAGCCTCATTCATACCTCTGGCTTTTGCAACTTTTGTGACTCCATTTCCCCATGCACAGTGCAGAAGAGCTAAGATATCTCATTTGCTAATGTCAGTTCATATTTCCAGTTTCACATGATATGGCACTTGCAAAATGAGCACTGCTATTGCCTTTGTGTACACAATGCAGAGACTTCCAGTGCAGAGACCATGGAAACTGCGGTTTTCAGAAGACAAAGTGAACACTGAAAGTTATATATTTAGCAGTTCTGTTACATCTTTTTAAGATGGAAATAGTATTAGCATATTCAGACTTTACTATTAAATAATAATCTCTCTTAATTTTATGATATGATTATGATTTAGCCAAAAGTTCTGCAGCGACATTAGTTCCAATATTTGAAACCATGTGTTGTCAGATTCAAGACTTTTTAATTTTTTAATAATTAATTTGAGGTCTTCAGCTCATACAAAGTTTTCTGAGGCGTTTTTTGTTCTTCATGGTATCATTTAAGCTTTAGAAACTGGGCACTTAAATTTGGACATATTTTGGCTTTCTAGTGAGTTGTAATGATGGGAGGATATAACCAATAACTTAAACAGATGAAATCATAGTCTGGACAGATTATGTCATCTGGACAATCACATGAAATAATGTTATTTAATCAAGTGTCCAGTCTGCAACAGAATTGGGTGCTGCTCTTATAACACTTCACTGAGGTTTATTTTATATATTTATATAGTACTCTATATAAATATGTACAAATATGCTGCTTAATCTCCTCAATGGATCAAATCAGTATGGAAAGCAAGATTAAGGGTGGATGATCACCCTACCCTTTAGCTGAAATATTTAAAGTCAGTGAACATGACACCATTTACTTTGAACTTGGTCTTGACAAAGAACACTGAGGCAGTATCACATGCTTTAAAGAAGAGACAATTTGTCACTTTATTTTTTTTGTTTGCCAATCTGGTATTTTTCTGTATTGATGAATATTTACCTAAATTAACTACAAAAATTCTCTTTGAACTAGTTGTGATTGGGATGATGTTGCTTGTGATTTTTTATCAGAATGTGTAAAGAAATATCAGTGTTAGAAAAATCAAAACATATCTCAAAGACCTCCCTTTAAAAGTCAATTTTTGAAGTCAAATTAGGTAGTAAGGATATTACTTTCACTTGCAATACATTAACAATCTTGTATCTTAAATCACTGGGCTCTGAGATACTATTCAGATAGCTTTATCATGGATGTGGAAACTCTTGTGGCCTGGAATTCATCGTGTATTCTCCAGGTGAATATTATGCTTTCAACACACACAGTTGATGAACATGTTTTTTGGCTAAGGACGCTCATATCCCTCTGCCAAGTGGCCTCATGTCTGCTAACATATTAGTCAGGCATGTGTGTTTGGGTGTTGGTGTCAAGGAAATTTCTAACCCTCATCTGCTGTATCTTCTAAAGGAAGCAGCACTGAGACATTATCAATATAGATGATTTTTTCTTTTGCCTTTGCCATGCATATTTCAGTGAATCCCCCAGCTGGCACAAAATGCAGCCAAAAAAAAGAAAGCAAGGAGTTTGCTGGTGTTGCTTTTCATAACACAAATATCAGATTCTTGGGACCTTCCACAGCAACATGAGCAATTATAACACTGGTGCAGCAGTGATGCTGCACATCTTGGTACAAGCAACTTCAGCTTGGACAACTCGGAGTAAAATCAAGCTTGGAGGTTGCTTGGGAAGGACTACTTCAGTATTTGGCAATGTTCCTTCTCTCTGCCTAGCACTTCTCAAACGGCCCTTCACTTTCCCCATCCCCCACCCCTCCACAGAAGGAGGCAGAACGCTAATAAGCTTGAAAGAGTGTGTGTTTTTCCTTACTTAATGAGTGAGAAACAAACAAACAGTCAAACACAGGGATGAAATTTAAACTACTGCAAATGGTTGAAGTCATGGGCAATAGAAAGACGTTAATTGAACAAGCTGTGAAAGCCTTTTAACCACATTCTGATCTGAGAAAAAAACCTCTTTATTGCAGAAAGAATAGGATCTCAGAATTTTTTAGAGTAAATACATTCACAGACACTGTTCTGTATGAGATCAAATAAGGCTTTCTTTTTTTAAAAAATTTATATAAACAGGCAATCTAAATATTTGCTGTAGTTAAAATTGCTGTTTCAGAATGTATATATGTAAATATATGTTTCTAATGAAAGAAAAGATTCCAGATTTTAAGCAAAATGTTTTGGATTTCCCCTAGTTCCTACCGTTTCCTCAAAGAGTAAATGTTTCTTACATATCGCTTAACAAAATAGCAATCATTTATTCTAATAAAGGCTGGGAATCTCTGTCAGGGTGTGTTTATTTGCCAAAACTGATTGTAAAACCAACAGGATATAGGAAATAAATAAATTAGAATTTGATCAAAAACACTTCCTGAAAACATTTCATCATAAAAAATTCCAACCCAACACCTTATAGCACCTACTTCCATTTGGAAGAGAGTTTTCACACTCATAAACGATGTGTCAACTTCCTTATTAGAAGTTCTGAAGCATTGTGGTGTGATCTACTAGAGACTGGAATTAAAAGTTAATAAAAAGTGAGAATTTACAATATTTTGGGCTTGGGATAGAGTTAATAATATGAAAAAAAAATCTGATGAGAGCAGGTTTTACTTCTTAAAGTGCCACATCAGTTTTATTTTGGAATAGCTGGCATTAGTGTAAGTATAGAAAAATGCATGACTGATCTGATTTGAAACTTTAGAGATTTTTCCTTCACTAGCATGAACTGATCTTAATCAGAGCACTTCCTGAGGTGTAAAGAGGAGCTATGCATCAACATATATTTCATTGAAATAGGGAAAGGACTGTTACAGCATTACAAAGAGATCGAGAAACAAAAAATTGTAGAGAGTAGATGTACTTCAATGACAAAAAAAAAAATCATTGATTTCTTATACTGATTATCTCTAAATAAACTGGAAGGAATAGGGAATTTTACATTAGCTGCAATGCATTGAAATGTCTTATTAAAACAAATACCACATCTTAAGTATGCTGTAGCTTAAATTAAGCTATCACCCAGTCCACAGTATAAAATTGCATAGACTACAGAACATAAAAATAATAACAAATTTAAATTAACCAGTTTTTTATAGCAACATTCAAGACATATCCTGGGCAGACAAGCTGTCTAATCTTCATCCTAATGAATGAATATAGGACTAAAACAGTGGCTGAGCCCCTTCCCTCCCACATCACTCCACACTGTTCCAGAGATAAACAGTTTCAGTCTCAGCTCCTGAAAAGGCCCTTTTGTCACCTTTACAGCTCAAATGTACCTTCTGAGCCACTGTTCAGCATCCTTGTCAGGCATAATATCGTGATAAACACAAAGTAAAGTGTCCTTTGAACATTCATGAATTCAAAAAATGTTGTCATAGATCATTTGACTGTGAGAGCTGGTTTGAAGGTTTGTGACATTATCTAATTCCACTTGTGGAATGGGATAAAAGTTAGCTGATTTTAAAACATGGTGTCTTGTTAAGAAGGCAGCAATATTGTCTATCAGAAAGTAACTAATGAAAAGGCATGATTTAAGTATTGTATATTGTCTATGGAGGTCAGCAAAAGATTCTTCTCCTCACCCTGTCACATCCAGTGTGACATTCAGTGTAGCTAGTAAGCCTTATTATTTTAGTTTTCCTTTGTGTTCCTCCTCCATCCTAAATGCAAAGCACTATAGGGATGCAAAGTCTTGTTTAGAGACAAGAATCTCAGGCTCTATTTGTCGTACTTTGTAGGCTAAAACAGCACTGAAATCAAATGGTGGATGCAGCTTTAAACAGATTTTGATGTTTGATGGACATATGGTGTGCAACTCCTCTTTAATGGGATCTAGAGGACAAGGAAATGGAAAACTCTCTGGTAAATCCAGCTTTGTAAGCAAAGCATCCTGGTTGCTTTCATCTAAATTTGAAAGAAGGAGAAACAAAAAGGCAAAAAAGGAGGGGGTCAGAAAAATATGACATAATGTCACTAATTTAAATAGGGGCAAAAAGTCAGAAGAGTTGGCAATAACTAAGGCTTTTCTATTTCAGGTTCTGACAATCAGTTCCACAGAAATTGTTCACTACAGAGCTGTTAAATCAACAAATATTGTTATTTAGAATGACATTTCCATGCTTGGATAATTTCTTATTATCAAAGTCAAGGCAAACTGGTAATTACTGATCTTTTTTTATTCCATTTTCTGAAAAGAGTAAGATCTGCCAGTCACAATAAATCATTCCTCTCACTGAGCCCTGTAGCTTGAGCTAAGTCAGAATGTGCTGATCAGAATAATACAATCAATGAACATGAGTAAAATATATCTTACCTTACTGAAGAAACCAAACTTCTCTATAAAAGAAAATGGATTTGTTCCAGGATCTTACCTATCTTCCCAATTTTTGAAATGCTTTTATTAAGCTATTCCTTCATTAAACCCTGCAATAGTACTACTTGGATTTGAAATTTCTCTGTAACTCTATCATTCACTTGTAGGTTGAGCACTCCAAGGTCCACAAGAGTTCAGATCAGCAGACTGGTGATCCGATTTAAAAATAAACATCTCTACAGCCTATTAAGAATAGTTAATTTCAGATGAGGTGGTATTAACGATGACATTCCTACCATCACTTCAGTTTCTTCTTTTCCAAAGGTATTATCTTCTTTTGTGACTTTTTACATTTTCTAAGACACATAAATATATATACACCTATATGTTTATACATACTTAAATGGGCAAATCATAGCCAAATTCTTTGAGGAATTAAATAGTTATCTGAGCACTTGTAGCGGGTTGGGGTTAAATAAACTGCTTTACATTCTCCACCACCTGTAGCGGGTTCAAATCAATGAACTGCCCGCATTCTCTGCAGTAAGGTCTCGATGACATCTCGGATATATTTGCCAGACAATGAATAGCTTAGGATACTAGACAGGAGTTTATTAACCTAACAGCTGTATACAGACAAAAAAAAAAAATAAAGGAAAATAAAACCCAGCAAGCTGGTGCACTCTTAGTGGAACCTTAGAGGGANTACGCTGTCTGAGGAAAATACCATGAGAAGTCACTATCGTTTGGGCCTTGGGTCACGTCAGAGATCTGGACAACAACAAAAGCATGCTAACCAGAGACGAGTGCTACCACCCTCTTCCTTAACGCTCCAATCGCACCCCCCGGTGTGGGCGACATACATTTCCAACAAAACTCCAGTCTCCGTTCTTTTGATCCAAGATTTAAAGGACCCTCAAGTCCTTCTGCTTTTCTTCAACTGCACACGAAGGAGTTTTCCCCCAAACTTAAAGCACCCCCAGCCTTCTTCAGCGGCAGAAAATGACAAACAGCTTATTTTCCTGTTGACCAATCTCTCCAAAATGGCAGCGATCCATCACACATCTCCAGTCACGTGGGGGATCCAAGATGGAGACAAATTGCATTGCTGTATCAACAGGGCCACCTTCACACTCCGCACTAGGCTGAGATGGTTCTCAAGACCCTCTCCTCTCTTCTCTCCTCCTGTCTCAGCTCCAGGGGGGAAGAGAGGGCACCCCAGCATACCACAAATTTACCAAAATGCTGAAGCTGCTCTGTGGGGGGTGGTTGCACTCAAATCCTGCTTCAGAGATCACCCGGATCGCGGCGTCAGGTTCAGGCTGAAAGCAAAAGGGCTGCACAGAGATGGGGGACACAGCAGCACGAATCAGGTTCTTCCCAAGACTGCTGAAAAACTGTGGCAAACGCGAGGGCTGCCCATTACTGGGCAGGGAGCTGTGCAAACCGGAGCATCCTCCGTTTCCGAAGCAGCATGGAGCTACGCAAACGCGGTGCATCTGCTCTTCCTGCAGTAGCAGCTGCGTCGCTGGGAAACAACGGCTGAGCCGCATTCCCTGACCACCCCCCCCCCCCCGCGAACAGGGGGGGGGGGGGGAGGGCCGCGGCGTGGNNNGAGAGCCCACAGCCAAAGAGAGCCTGCAGCACACACGAGGAGCGAGCACGACTTCCTAATTCCTGACCCCTGGTACAAACAAACTGCCCGCTCTGCTTTTTATAGGCTGACCCCGACATGCACATCCGGGGCAGGTCCAGGACCAGTGACACCTTCACCCGGGAACAGCTTCCTGGTGGGAGAAGAGTCCTCTAAAAGCAACACAAACAACTTTTCTTTATTCTAAATGAAAGCACAAGTGCTGCATATTTGAAAATGCTAGCAGTTTTCAAACTACAACAGCACTGCATGAAAGGTGCATGTATAGATTGACCAAGTGTTTACTGTGCTCTGAGAAGTCTTTCTTGAGGCTGTGAAGCTCTCAGTGTGTGTCTGCAATAAGAAAGATTCCATAATTGTTATTAAAAGGTGTTCAGTACCATTAACTGAAAAACAGGACCAGGCAGAGGCACTGCCTGTAAAGAAATATTTCAACAATATTAATAGTAGTACAAAAAATACAGTAACACTAAAAACTTAGTTATACTAAAACCTTAAGTGATTGACGTCAACTTACCTTTCTTCTTTTGGATAGTTTGCTTAGTTCCTTTATAGTTTAATGCAGCTTCCTCCCTGTAAATATTCTTGACATGGGCATGTTCTTCCTTTCAAGCTACTCTGGATATCTTATTTATCAGCTCTAGATGAAAGGCTTCACAATATATACAATTTATTTTGCTTTGCAAATTCATTTACTAGTTTCCATTTTCCTTGGTCTTGTATCAATCGAAATGCTTTTAGCTTTTAGAGCCCTAAAAAAGATTCTTACTTTGATTTGTGATGTGGCTCTTTTAGAAGTTAACATACATCTGAATGTAGGTAAAGAAGAAATCCTAAATTCCTCTCAGGTTCAATATTTTTGAAGCTATTTGTTTTCTAGTTAAGTCAAAGCAATTCAAACCACTGTATTTTCTGGCCACGATCCCAACAGAAAGCTTTTTAAGGTATAGGTACAAACAACAGAAAATAAAGCAATCACTCTTTTTCCACATCACTGTCTTTGTCATCCCTCCTTGAACTTTATTAATTTTAGGTCTTAAGGAATCTACTTTTGGAAGCTCTGGGTATGACGAGACTCAGGTATTGAACTTCCCTAAAAATGTTAGTTTGGATTATGGTCAGTACAGTTTAGTGGCTTTCGAGGAGAACTCCCCTCTCACTGAAGTTGATGAGCTCATCTAATCCAGGCTATACCTAATTAACTCCTATACAGTACTTATTGTCTGATCCACCTCTAAGTCATCAGCGCTAATTAGTCTCTTGAACTCCAAACATTTGCCTGGCTCAGAGCCTCATTCTCTGTGAAAATTCACTAGGAATGGCTATGATATATTCTTTGTCAATGGTCCAAAGCCTGCACAACTTCATAATATGCAAGTATATGTCATATAGGGTGCATAGAACTGTTTTCAGCCTCTAATACTATACATTGCAATATAATGCAAACACTCAGTGAAGTGTTTAATCATCTGAGGAATAATGAACCATCACGTAACACAAGACTGAATAGAACCATGCACTAAAATATTTGTGGTCAGTGGCAAAGGCAGAGAAACGAACAAAATTTAAATATTGCAATAAATACATATTTGTAGATTACCCGAAGGGAGGTTGTAGTGAGGTGTGTGTTGGTCTCTTCTCCCTAGTGGCTAGCAATAGGAGAAGAGGAAATGGGGTCAAGTTGCACCAATACAGGTTCAAATTGGATCTTAGGAAAAGCTTCTTCCCAGAAAGAGTGGTGAGGCCCAGGAACAGGCTGCCCAGGCAGGAGGTAGAGGCACTATCTCTGGAAGTCTGCCCAAAAAAGGAGTAGACATGATGTTTCAGGGGATGGTTTAGTGGTTCAAGGTTGTAGGGTGGACTGTTGGACTTGATGATGTTGAAGACCTTCCAATACTGATAGTTCTATGAACCATGAACTATCTTTGCTGTCTGACATCTTTGGCTTTGCACATGAGTTTACTTAGGCAATTAATGAACAGATTCTAAATTTTCTTATTTTTAGCGTTGATAGGTGCTATTGACATCATTATTTTGCAAATTTAACATTTTACAGATTCAGACTTTCAAAACTTTAACAAGTTCTTGTGAAGGGACTCCTGTGTTGATACATCTTATTCCATTAGCCCATGCAGGTAGACCTGCAAAATGAGAGGGTTGCACTTCAAAAGAGAAAAAATTCTTTGAAAAATAAAGAAAAGTTATAGAGTTCTCATGGATGAGATTCAGAGATGTTTGGTTTTGTTATGACTGTTCAAAACTGTATTGATTTATTATTTCTTATTAACAATTTCTACCTTCTGTACCTTGTTTCTCTACTTTATTTTGACCTACCTGTCTTTAGTATTTATAAATTGCATTTTCATCATTTCTTCCTTATTTTCTAGCAATTCTGCCAACGGCTAAATACGAAGTGTTGATGAAATTATTTTTCATATTAAAAAAAAATATTTTTAAGGCCATTCTTGATAATTAAACAAAAATAATAAATGTTTTTTCATTTGTTTGATTGGAAATCATGTACTTATTGTTTTCATTACAGCAAGAATGGCAGGCAAGGGAGCTCAGGATAGCTGGTTAACATTCAAAGACCGCTTTCTTGCAGCACAAGAAATGAGTATCCCAACAAGGAATAAGTCAAGGAAGGGAGCCAAAAGACCCACATGGTTAACCTGGGAAATATTGGGAAAAATAAAGAGGAAGAAGCAAGCCTATAGGTCATGGAAG
>VXBP01001961.1:38958-54353 GCA_013400115.1 Rhinopomastus cyanomelas | reverse complement strand
TAATGATTCTATGATTCTATGATTCTATGAAGTCAGATTCTCTGCTGCGGCCCTGGCAGCAGGGTTGCATTAGCATGAAATATGCTGCATCTGCTTGAAGCTGGAATCATATTGATTGAATGTTGATTGCAAAGAGGCACAATCCTACAAACAGCTTTATAGTGTTAATCTCCTTGCTTCTGTCCTTGACCCCCTCCTCAATAAGCGTGTAAGCAATTATAGCCTCTCACAAATATTCTCTGAGCCCTACCAAGAAGAAACACATTCCGCTGCTTATAAATGGTTGCTTAAGTTGCTCTCTGAGCTGTGAAGAGCCTTTGCAAGGGACCAAGCTCTTAATTTTCTCCCAGGACCTGCCGCTGAACATGATGAGAGGCTCGGGAATGACATGCTACTCCTTACCTTTGCTGGAACACGGTGCAGCCTTTTTAAGGTCTGCATGTTCCTACTGCCCCATGTACTTGATTCAAGCGAATTACAAAATTATCTCCACTCAGACACCGCAGTGCATTTCCACTTTCTGCTTTTCTCAGTTGCGGCAGGACTCAAGCTGTTTGGGAGTGTTTTGGACTGAGTTTTTTAAGCTTATTTGAGCTCTGGAGCTTTTACATTTGGTTAGTTCTAACAGAAACCAATTGTCTAAGTCATCTTTGAAAAGCTCTCGATTCAATGCTTTGCATTTGTGTTTTCCAGACTGTCCCCAGCCTGTGTAAGATGTCTGTAAGTGGGTGTACATCATATTTTTAATATGAACACTAAATCCTTCTGTGCCATAAGTTTAGACATTACACAAATAGCATTCAGAGCAGGTGGCATGTTAATGAAGCAGGCTCCCTGAAAACCAAAATCTTTCTGATGAGGTTGTTACTCATCACAGATGATGTGCTTTGTGTTTTTTGACAGTGATAGTAAAACTTGCCTGTTCTCAGCAGGCTTTGTGCTGTAGGTTCTTAGCCACCCTTACCATGAACATATGTTCTTCCAGTTATTAGTTAAGCTAAGCTTAACGAACGACTTTAACCATGTGCAGTTCATTCTCTCATCTCCCAAAGGAGAGAATTATGCGTGCTCTTTAGTGGTTTTGTGAGTGGGCTGTAGCTTGTTCCAGAATCCAGGGGGAAGCAAAGGTGTTTAGCTTTACGTGTCCTGCCACTGTGTGCATGGAAGCAAAAGATAAAGTGGGACACAAGGGTGAAGGAGTGAGGATGCTGCTCTGAGCAGAGGAGCATCTGCTGTTGTCCGTTGCTCCCAGGAGAGATTCTTCCACCTCCCAGACTTGGTTCTAGGAAAATGCAGAAAGCATTCATTAAGCCTCTCTTCATACCTATTGCTTCCATTCATATCCTGGCAAACTAAAGCATCCTTGGTGCAAAAGGGCTACAACACCTTCAAGGTAGCATGTGCAAGCTTTTTAGTATCTAAGACTACCGCAGCAATTCAGAATAGGGATTCAGGGACCTTGTAGTTAGTTAAGGCTGCACAAGGTGATGTTAGGCAGACACCATTGTCACTTCCTGCATTAGACACGATCAAGGTGTTTGGATGAGGCATAGTTTGCTGACCTGTTCTTCAGCTCAGCAGCTAACAGTTACTACTCTGCTCAACTTGGATCATCACTGGCATTAAAGCTTAGGGTGCTTCTTGATGTTGTCTCAGTAACTAGAGCTTGGAGCACTTTTTGAGGAGTTTATTGGAGTCCTCTGAGTGAGATTTAGGATTGTTTTTCAACCCTTTATATCACCAGGGTATTCATATGAAAAGGCAGAACATACGTAGTTCTAAATTCATCCTGGGCCATCATGGTATCTTTAGGTCTATTCTCATGGGCCTGGAGCCAGCCGCAAACCACAGTGACTACTGCTGAGCAGAAGTCACAGAGATATTCCTGCTTTTGTCTTTCTCTTATTTCAGTGCACTCTTACAGATAAGTTCATGCACAGCCCCAGAGCACTGACATGGGTCTCTGAGCCCTGCAGCAGTCAGGTGACTGACTCATGGTAGTGAAAGGAGTGGTAGGTCTGAGAATTGTTCCTGAGAAGGTCCAGAGCTGTAATGATCATCACTGGTGACAAGAGTAGAGAGACAAGGCATGGTTACACATTAATCCTGAAAGCAGCTGGGTTGGTACTTTCCATGTCGGTTCATCAAACCTGGACAACTGTCACTAGTTCTAGAGTAGCTTTTATTGTGTAGTTGTCATTGATCATGTGAAGAAGTTTTTTCTACACAGGAGAACAAAACTGGTCCATCACAGCTGTAACCACAGTACAACTGTAGTCAGAGATGCAGCTACTGTGCCCTCACTGTTCTCTGGCACTGAACTCTCTTCTTCACTCCTTCAGCTTTGGTTGTCAGTCCTCAGATTCTGTCCATTTCCTTGCTTAATGCCAGCTGTCCACAAAGTGGGAGGCCTAGAGTTCGAGCTCTGCTGTTGGTCTTTATGATCCCAGGAATGTTACCATCTTTTTACTGTCTGGAGCTGGTCACTGTGTAGTCCCTTGTCATCTTTAATATATATGTTATGACCTGCTTGTAGGCAACTGAACCCCAGTACTGAGTTTTTCAACACCTTGTTCTTCTGGGAAATTCCTTTGCTGGGGAGACATCTGTTTAACCAATCCAGGTTACGTTAAAGCTAAACTGGGAACCATGGTTTCAATTCAGCATTTGTTATTTTGTCTCAAATCTTGTACATTAATAGTCAATGCCTTGTTGTTCCAAAATGGTGGAAGATTGCTTCAAAGAAAACAAGGAACAATGGAAGAATTATTGATCAGGTGAAAACTCTGGCTGTGTTGTATTATGGCATCTGAAAACTTCAGTATGTTTTCCGGTGGGGAGGAAAGATCTGTAAGTCACTTCGCTTTTAAAGATGCACAGATTTGTTAATATTCTTGCTTAGGAATCTCTCTCTTTCTTTTTTTTCTGCACTACATAGAAATGTGCAGAACGCAAGTAGCAGTAGCACATTGCTTTGCTGGACTTTCCTCAGTTTATGTTCATCTGAGTCGTTACTGTAATGATTTGAGATGCACTCATGCTTTCAATAGGTAGGCAGACAACTTAGAAGTGTCCTTACACAAACTAAGAAGTTGAAGCAATATGTGTTTTCCTTTGTGCTTATATCCTGTAAGTGTAGTGATAGAGAAGACTGAGTAGCTTGGGCAGATCTGGTTGCTTTTTGCCCTTCACACAGAAAAGCAAAAATAAGGTTTCACCGGTCTTCCTTGTAAAGAAGTGCCATAGTGCCTGGTTGTGCCTCACTTGGTCTGTTCACAGTGTTCTTTAGTGCTTGTTTGGCCTTTTCATTACGACTCTTCCCTTGCTGTCTGCTCTAAGTCTACACTACTGAAAAGCCCTTTGAATTGACTGAATAATGTTCTCCATGAAAGGTGACTTTTTCTAAGCATAACTGTTTGATGGCAGCAGAGTGAGGGCACTGATGCACTTTAATTTTTGTTTTTTAAATCACAACCCAAGCCCTTTGAAGCTGAAATTCCGTTGTTGGGGTGTTGCTCATGTACAACGTGTATCACAGAATGTCTCCAGGCCTGAATGGAGGCTGTAAGCACTGTCACAAATGAATAATGGAGTGATAACTTCGAGCAGAAAAACACGAAGTGCTTTAGTAAGTTGCAGAAGGAAACATTAAATGATGCAGTTTACTGCCACACTGGAATACCCTTGTGCCTCCGGGATACCGATTTTACAAGTGTTGAAGATGGAAAATGCCAGGCTAAATTCATAGTCCAAAGCACCAAGACGAATAACATTTCCAAGAAACAGAGTAGTGAGCTCACTGATACATCAGTAAGGGCAGAATGTTTCCAGTGTTGGTATTTCCATGTACTTTCGATTTGAAATACCAGAAAAAGAAAGAAAACAAAGTGAGATAGAACTTATTATTGTAAAAAGTGATGGCTTCCCACAGTGGTCAGTGGTGTGGCAGCATAATGCTTGGTCAGAGGAGCTGGTGTGGGCGGTATTCGTAAGCAGTTTCTTTATCCTTTTGCCCTTGTTTTTCAGTGCCTGCAGAACGCATAGCAATGGGTTATATTTTTTACTACTTTTAGTAGTTAACAGGATGGGAACAGGCCTGGAGTGGTTCACCTTTAAGTTCCTGTACAGTAATGGCTCTTTGGGTGCTTTTAATGTTACAGAGGTGCTTATAAAGGTAAGAGAGGAAAATCAGAGATGAAATATTTATCTCACCAAAGTCCATGTTGAAAGGCAGAAGTTCAGCCGTGCCTTGGCTTTTATGTGCCTGCACTAGACCTGCATTTGCAGTGCATTTCAACAGACCTTGCTGCACTGACTTTCATAAAGCAAGACACATCAATGACTTGTATTAGCCAAAGACCCATCCAAAGGTCTTCTTGGATATGAATCTTTCACAGCTCAGCTTTCCTACAGAACTGATAACACATGTAACACACATCTGTGGACCTCTATCCGTGAAGACAAGCTGTCCTCTGGCATGTGGCTTTCTTCACATTGTGTGAAATCATTTCCACTGTCACATCTCAGTATTAGTTTCATAAACATGAAGAAATCCTGGACTGTTTCTTCCACAGTGGCTCACCCTCCAACCCTTTCTCCCTCCTTCCCTTTGACTGCATAGCTTTTGAGATCAATACTTGTGACAATACAACTATGAGTACAGCATAAGTTTCTATAAAACCCACACAAATAATGTGACACCGCTTTTTCTGATACCCCTTTTCCAGTACTACTAAAAAAAAAGTGGTTTGCTCCCTTTCTAAGGAGCAGTTAGTGAGCCAGTGTTGTCTCTGGGCCAGGTGTATCTTCCAGAAAGCTTCCTTCAGGCATCTTCCCTCCTTGTTTCTGTTGAGGTGGGTGTCAGGAATTGAAAAATTGAACACTCTCATCAGAACATTTTCTGTTGTATGTGCATAGGAAGGCTAAGCAGAAGATAGATCCTTCTACCAGAACAACTCTGCTGCAGGCTGCAGAGGTGGCTGACAGGAGAGCATAACGTAATGGAAAGTGTAGTGAAGAGGATCTGCCAAAATGATTGCTATTTGCTGAAGCTAGTGCTTCAGAACTAATCACACAGCTTGGTTATCTTTCTTGCCTGAGGAGGAACCCAGCAGCATTTTGCCATGAGGAAGCCATGCTCATTCCTCCAGAACCAGCTGAAAATTACTATAGTTATAACAGAACATCAATTTGCATGTTTTTATCTGTTACAGATCTGCTGGATTATAAAATCAGCAGGGACTTGATCTAGGCATATGAGGTGCAGGCAGAGATTTGTAAACATCTGTTTAGAGAAGTTATCCAAAGAATCAGAAAGGATTCAGTTTAAATAGTTAAAAAAATTCCTCACAATATTGACTTTTAAATTACTAAAAAATAAAAAGCTGAGCTAGCTAGTATGGATTCTGTAACACTCCATTCTACTCACCCATATGAGTCGCTTGAAACTATTTAATTTCATAGCAAAAAATTGTTTAGCATCTATTTAACATCACAAAAGCAATAAAAATGTCCTTGTCTTTAATGTGTACAGATAGAACTCTCAAAGCGTCACTTGAAACTACCTCAGCATCAGACTGGAGATGTTTAAGATACACTATGTATATCAGCATCTTCGGCTGCTTCACTGCACAGAGCAGGCTATAACAAAGCAGTTAATGGTTCTTGCAGCATGAATGCTTCCACTTCAGTTTATTTGAATGATGCTGGCATTCTCTCTTAAATATATCACTTTGTACTAATTGTGGGGTTTTTCTGAAACCGACTAGATATTAGGCATGGGTATCCATCTTAGCTAAACTGTAACCTAACAGCCTGTGCCTTCTGCCCTGCAGAGTGCCCAGGGTTTTTCAAAACATGTAACCACAGTGATATTTTTATAAAGGAATGTTCACCTCATGGGATTTTTTAAGGTGTTCTATTTTTTTTTTCAAAGTTACAGCTTCACTTTATTGTACATGATGTCCAATAAAAAAGATGTATGTCTGTGACTGGACTTTGAAAAAGGACCATGGTGCCTATTCCATTTAAAAGGAATGAAATCAAGCAGTAAATTTGCTGGTCGCCCCTTTCATATTGACTGTATCTCGGCCAGCAGTTGGTCTTTGATGTTGTAACAATAGAGTGAAGGCAGAGGAGGAGGAGGATTAGGACCTCCATAATATAAAAACAATCCTGCATTCATCTTGATTTTTATAGAGCACAGCCCCTGTCTATTGGAGGTTTGCGGTGTAGACTAAATGGTCTGCAGAAGAGTAGCAATCTTAGCCTTTGCAGGTGGTTTACGATTCATCCATCGTTACTGCTACCAGCTCCTCTTATTCAGAGTTTGTTTAGGCATGTAGTGTTTAACTTTTTCTGTCTTCTTACTTCTTCTTGCAGTAGGAAAACAGGTGCTTGTCAAGTTAGAGCTTCTGGAGTACCATTTTCCTTTACAGGGGTTGATAGTTGTGTTATTTATTAAAGGCTCGCTGCAGCTGCCCAATAGAGCATCTATTCCTCATTTTGTGCTTTAGAGTCCGAGCTTTTATTAGGAAAGACTAGAAGCGTTGATAGTCTGTGTCTAACGTTTCTGAAAATATGTATCTCAAGGGAGCCAAGGGCAGCCACACTGTGCCTGTGTCTTCACCCATGCTAGAACAATAGTGCTGAAGGTTTCAAGTGAACTCTTCAGCCCAGGAGCGTCCTGGAGTGTTTGATATGCATTTAAATGGTAGCAGCACTACCTCTTGATCAAAACATGCAAAAGGAAGAGTGGCACACATTTCATGTAAATGCGTAAGGTTCCAAGCTGCACTGAGCACTGGCGGGAGTAAATACACTGAATTGTGAGCAGAATTTGGAAAGTGCTGAATAACCTGCAAGGCACCATTGCAGCCACACGTGTCACAGCAGTTGTGTAAGGCAGTGTGAAGGGGAGCATTTCCAGGGACATGAAAATGTGAGCAGCAGCAGACCCAGTGGACTAGTATCAAAGCCCAAAGGCAGCTCTTAGGAATTCATGGGATGCACTGGGTGAAACTGCTTTACTGCACCCAATTCCAGTGCCTCTTGCTTAAGGCAAGAAGTGCTGAGGCATCCCAACAAGGCAGAACACCTGGAAACTTTTCAACCAGACTCCAAAGACATCTGATCCAATGAAGGAAAGCACTGCCAATATGCAGTGCTTTTGACATTTCAGTACTTGATTTAGGGCTGAATCCTGTTCTTTTTCGGTGTTCAGATTAGACTTGTGAGTCCCAACTCATGCACAGGTCACTGCTCGCCAGCTGAGCTGCAGTAGCTGTTTGGGTATCTTATCCCACCTTAATCTTACCACAAAACATTAGATAATTTTATATTTATCAGTAAATTAGCACTGAGCAAACAAGCCCTACCCTGGTCTCCTGCCAGGGTGATTTATCCTAGGATCAAGCACCCCACAGTGTTAGTGGTCACTAAACGCACGGCTCTTCAGTGATGAATCTGTACTTTTATTTAACATCTGCCATGATGGCCATTAAAAAGGCAATGTCTGGTGAAGAAAATGCACACATGCTCATTCTGTGCTTGGCTGAATGTCAGGCCCAGATATACACCAGTCTCTTAGCTGGCTCTGCTTTCCCCAGCATACCAGCTGATGAAAGCAGACTGCGTGAGGCTTAGCTAGTATAAAGTGGAAGTTCTGGCTAGTTAGAGGCATCACTTAGTCTTTAAAAGAATTTGTCCTTGAGGGATCAATAGCTTTGAAAAAGCTGCTGAAATCCTTATGCTGAATTTGATCCTTGCCTTTCTTTGATGTAGCACTCATAGCTTTTTGAATAATGTGAATCAGAGCTGCCTTTCTCACCTACCCATTCCTCTGTCTTCTTTTCCTGTCTCCTGAGTGGAATATTTTATTCATGTTTTTAGGAGTATCGCTATGGTAGTCTCGACGCCAAAATAAGATGAAATAATTATTTGCATAACGACATGGTAAGGGCCAGATTAATACCATCTCTCTGATTCATATTTTCTGTTTTCCTGTTTAAGTTGTCCCACAATAAAATGCAGGAGGAGCTTGCAGCTGAAATTGTGTGTTTGCACGCATGTGGTCTAAGAGCTGTACACACCAGTTCCCCAGTACACACTGCTGCCATTGGTAATGGAGCCACAATTACACTGCAGTCAGGTTATAAACCCCATACAACTCCCATGATAATTACTGCCATTTGATGGTATGTTGAGAAAAACTGTATATTTATTTCTTTAGCACAGTTAGGTAGCTGGCAAGGAGTTCTGTGCCACAGCCTGCCAGGAAATGCTCGTCAACCTGCTCTGCAGTGTGTCTGCTCTGGGATCTCTTTGTGGAGAAGCAGTTCTCCTTTGCTGGGATCTGGTGTACCAAGCCGAGTCTCATCACTGCTCCTCAACAGATGCTAGGATGTCCCAACCTGAAGTGTATCTTTCCTCTTCTACCTTGCTGCTATGGCTGACTGCTGGGACTAACTAAAGATTACTTTGACCTGCTCCATAAAGTTTATTGTCCTGGTGGCATCTGGGTGGCTTCAGGCACAGGCTAGTATTATAACAAGTTTGAAAAACAAAACTATTTATCCTAAAAATAGCCCAAACCTAACTGGTGATTATGGGATTGAGAGGAGGCAGAAATGAAGAGATTTTCTTTTCACATAAGTGTCAGATTTAAAAGCATCTGCCCTGTTCAGTGCATGTATGGTATTCATTTCCTGTCTGCAGCCGATTGGAATGCCCCCCGAGTCGTTTGAAATTGAAAATCAAGTCATGCTTCTTTAATCAGGTCTAGGAAATAGCTCCCCCGCAACCATTACTCATCTAAGAAAATGTATATATATGCATGCATAACATTAATAACATAAGCCCACACTTCTCTCCAGGGTAAAACCTTTCCCTCTGCCTGCTTAAGCAGAAAAAGGGTCTTCATGTTGTCTTGTCATGTTGTGTATCTACTCACTTGTTCTTCTTCCCCATAATGTCACTGGAGGAGACCTTTCTCCTGTGTCTGCTTCCGCTTATTTCTGTCTCTTTTCGCCGTCCTTGCTCTGTCACTAGGGCACTTAGCAGAGATGTGGAGAGAGGGCATAATGTCCACTGCTGATGTCTTGATACAAAAATAAAACAGTTATTGCACTGTGTGTACAGATGCCATTTATACTATTGGCTTCTAGTTGCTCTTGTGTCAGTCTCTGAAGTGTTCCAAGATGAGAGGATAAAACTCTGCACTAGAGCTTGAAAGAACGCTTCTCGGCAGGAGCAGAGGTGCAGCTGCTCAGATTTCTGCTGCTGTTTTTCTGTAAACTCAAGAGTGTAGTAACAAGCCCTTCCAGGGAGTGTTGTGAGGCACAGAGACTGAATGTAAACAAAACGCTGCCTTTCCTCTCCCTTCACCCTCCCACTTCCATCCAAAGGAAGATGAGTGGTTGGTGGGGAAGGCAGCTGAGGGAGGGTCAAGGAAATTATCTGGTAGAGGTTCAACGGTGTGTATGTTTTGAGCATCAAGACTCAAGTGATTTGCCTTTTTGCAGGCACTGAAGCAGTACTGCCAGAAGCACAGGAAACACCATGCTTTTGGAATATAACACTTGTCTGCTTTCTTGCTTTCCCGTTATTAGCTTTTGCTTATGTGATGAAGTCATCATGTAACTTCTACTCCATAGGGACTAAACACTTTCCGGTCTCTAAAAACATCTGCCAGCTAACACTCTCTAGCCAGAGTCATAGACACTTTTGAAAGCATAAGGTGGATATTCAGTGGCATATGAGAGGGAGGCAGAGAGGCTGGGAATAGCTGTTTCTTGGAAACTTAATAGCTGAAGGCAACTTTGGAAAATTAAAAATGCTTCAAGTAACGTTGCTCTTTTGACTAGGAAGAGATGAAAACTTCATTTACTAAAGCTGGTTCACCTAGTGAAATCCTAGCTTGTGGTGGGTTCAAGACCACAATTTAAAAGAAAAGAAAAGAAAGCAAAGCAGAGAGGTCTCGATGACATCTTGGATAAATTTGCCAGACAATGGATAGCTTAGGGAAACTGCAGAAAGGTTTATTAACTCTATAACTGTATACAGAAAGGAAGAAAAGATTATGCAAGTCAGTGCACACAAACTAGAAACTGTGTCACAAATGCCATCACACATTCTGAGAAAAATACAATGGGAGGTCACCATCATTTGGGCCTTGGTTCTTCTTTCACTTTAGAGACCTGGGAAAAAGAGCATGTCAGTCCGGGATGGCATGACTTTCTCAGGGCCCACACCTGCATCCCTTGATGCAGCTGCATGCGTTTCAAACATAGAACCCAGTCTCTGTCTTTCAGTTCCAAGGTTTGTGGATTCTCAAGTCCTTCTGCTTTCTTCAGCTAAGCACGAAGGAGTTCTCCCCCAAAACTTAAGTGCCCTAGTCTTTCTCAGCGGCAGAAATGACAAAGAGCCTCTCTTCCTGCTGATCAGTCTCTCCAAAATGGCGGTGGTGTAGCCGCATGGCCCTGGTGACGTGCGGGATCCAAGATGGAGACCGACTGCATGGCTGCATCAGCATGGCCGCACCCCCACACACACTCCACATGTGGCCAAGAGGGTCTTCCAAAGATCCTCTCCTCTACTCTCCCTCTCCTGTTTCAGCTCCAGGAGGAAGAGGAGTACCCCAGGTCACCGCAGTCCTGAAGGGTGCTCCGTGGGGGGGTCATGATGGCAAATCTGCACCAGTCTTGCTTCTCCAGTCTTGGGCGGCAGTGGCGTCCGCAACTGCTTCGGGTCCGGAGCTGCGGTGCAGCAGTAGCGGTGGGACCACTTCAGGTCTGGGGCCGCGGAGGGGCAATGGCGGTGGGACCACACTGCCGGCAGCAAGTTGCGGCCAGGGTTGCTTCAGGACCGCACGGCCGCAGTGGCTTCGGTCCTCTTGGAGCCGCGGTCCTCTCGGAGCCACATTTCCCACCCCCACCACCACCCCAGGAACTGGCGGTGGGGGAGTGCTCACTTCAGGGCCGCAGCCCCAAAAAGAGAAGGATCAAAGAGCGTGCTCTGCTTTTTATAGGCTGACCTAGCCAGGCCCTTCTGGGGCAGGTCTCAGGACAGACCCTTCCAGGGAAAGTTCCCAGAAGAGTGTAACCGGGGCAGGTGCCACGGGACAGGCCTTTCTGGGGCAGGTCCCCAGGACAGTGTCACCTCCCCCAGGACAGGTAACTGGGGGAAGAGTTCCTCTTGAGAGTAACTTTTTGTTCCTCATGAAAGCACGACTTCTGCACATCTGGAAATTCTGGTAATTTTCAAACTGCAACATAGCTGTAGTGATGTAGTGGAATAAATTTGCAAAAGGGCCTACTTTAAAACCCATGAAAACAATTTCAGATGTACGTTTGTCCTCTCTCATTTAGGCTGACTTTGTGTGCGCTGGCCTACAGACCCTGACCAAAACATTGTAAAAAAGTATTAGTATTCTGGATTTCCTTTGCTTTTGTGGTTTTGATTGCATCTTGAGGCAGATTTTCCCATTCTGATGTGTAAATTATGATGCAGGTTTCAAACGACGGGCGAGATTAGACTCATTCAGTTTAGTCATGGTACAAACGGATTATGTTCAAAGCTTTGCTATACTACCAATTTTGTGACAGTATTTAATAAAGCTTGAAAATAATTGGGACTTTCATAGAATTTGCACTTTGGCACCACACTTGTGGTGGTTGGAGTGGTTGTGGAATAGTTGGGCTGCTCTTTGGTTGTGTATTTGCTTGTCCAAAAACTAAATCTATGTGTTCTGTATGGAGAGCTCTGGCCAGGCGGTGACTACAGGGAAGGTCTTCAGTTGTGAAGAACAACTGTTTAGCACCAGCTTAGGAAACTGGAAATATCTGTTAACTATGAGCAAAAATTGGCACTATTGTCAAAGCCCTACACACTTTTAATTCTGTGCATTTGGTGGTCCAATGGATGGCTGAGTATCTGCTGAAGGACAAAGTGCTAGTGTGTCCTCTTCTAGAAGGACTCTGTTTTTTCCAGCAGACACTGAGCTGTAATCACCACCAAGTCCTGTTTATTATCTAAGTGTTTATACAAACTGGCAGTTCTTCACCTTGAAGCAGAGCCACACTCTTTGTATTTTCCAGCTAAAGGAAAACACGAAATACAAGGAAACAACAGAGCATAAATAGCTGTGCTGTGAAATATGTGTCTACAACACATAGTAAAAGGTTGCCAGATCTGTGTGGGGTTCGTTTTCTTCTTAAGCTCTGAGGGGAAAATACTGTTTGCCAGAGCAGCCCAGATGTCGACCCAGTGTTTATTAATGGTGTGGAAGAGACAGGGAGCTTGGTGAGAGAAACTCACAACCACAGACTGAATGAAGAGAAGCTGCTCTGAAGAAAGTTCAGCTAAGGGCTACAAAGACTGAGGGACCTGGATCTGTTTATCCTGGAGAAGTCTGAGAAAGGGTCTTATCAGTGCCCAGCAATATCTAAAGGATAGGTGGCAAGAGGATGGTGCCAGGCTCTTCTACGGTGCCTGGCAACAGGCAGACTGGAACAAGGGAAATTCTACCTGAACATAACAAGAAATTCCTTTACTCTGAGGATGGCAGAGCACTGGAGCAGGCTGCCCAGAGAGGTTGTGGAATCTCCTTCTCTGGGGACTTTAAAAACCTACCTGGATGCTGTCCTGTTCATCCTGCTCTGGAAGGCAGTTTGGACTACATGGTCTCCAGAGGTCCCTTCCAATTCCTACTGTTCTGTGATTCTGTGTAGGATGGAGCAAATCTTGATGATAAGTGAATAAACAGGCTTGATTTTAGGAGGAATGGTGGTTGGGCTGGCACTCAGGGTGTATCAGTTCAAATGGTTTGCAAGGTAACAACCTTTTCCTTCACTGTGGAGAGTCCTGTCTTAGTGTTGGCCTTGTGCCTTAGAAAAGTCATCTAGGACTTGCTAGACCTTAGATGTGAAGGGAGCCTCAACACTACCACCTCAGGATCTCTGCAATCATAACTTAGTCCTGGCTACATGTTCCATTCTTAACTTTTCCTGTGTAGCTGTGAGGGCTAGAAGTTTTTAGTGTAAAAAACCCTAAAATGAGAAAGTTGTGAATCTGAGATATGTGTGCTTAGGTGCCGCCTCTGCCATGTGCAGGTGCCAAGAGCTATCTCAACATGCGACAGAACATCAGCTGTGGCAAGCTAACCTCACTGCCCAACTGTGCTGCCACTGTCACCCAACGCTGCAACTTCCCACAGAAGACCTCTGCTCTGACAGTGGTTGCATATCAACATCTCCTCTGAATTTCTGCAGTCCTGGTAGCAGAAATGTTTGCAATCCATCCTGCTCTTTGCAGAAACAAAGTCACTTCAAGAGCCACATAGCCCCTGTAGTGGTATCCTGGGATAATTGGGTTTTGTCTTTGCAAAGCCACGTAGTCACCTGTGCACAGGTACTACCAGCTAGAACTGGATACTACATCATTTTACCAAATAGAAGAGTTATTATAGAATATACCATGATAAAAAGAACAACTATCATTATTTACTATTGATTATTAAGAATTATTTTATTACTGCTATTATTTGCAGACTGTAATCAGTGATTCATCTAATAACACAGTGTTTTCAGCATATTCTAGATTTTGGAGCTCCCTAGTGAAAGCAATGGTGTTAATACAAGCCAGTGTACTCTGTTTTAAGATTATTTATGGATAGTGAGTACCCAAAACATGCTATTAATTACTGCAACAATTAATTTGTATGGCTCTCTAAAGATAAGCAAGGCCTTTCACTTCACTGATGCATGCAAACATGTGGGATGAGCACATTTTAAGCAAAACTGAACGTGTTAGACTTAGATGATCTTTCAAGGTCCCTACCAACCTGTAACATTCTGTGATCTCAAGGTTTCTGTGTCTAAGAAGCTGAACTGATTGATGTGACACCCTTCTGGTCTGGCTTCTTCCACCAGAGACTACTGGGAATGAGAAGAATCATGAGGCTCATTGTCATCTCATGCTTTTAGCTAGTCACACAGAAATTATATACAAACCCAAGTGACTTGCCAAGAACATAGCAAAGGTCTGCTAACTGCCTGGGCTGGATGTGGCATTAATCATAAAATAACATTTTCTCCCTGTATCTTTGATGATGCTTTCCAGCTGTTAACCTGACTGAGTTCTTATCTGGCACTGTCCTCATACATTTTCTTGCTTGGTCCTGTGCTGCTTATACCCAGCACAAACCAAAACCACAGAAACCCCAGGAATTATGTCACCCCACACTCATTACAGATCTTGGATCTGCAGAGGTGAAAGTTGTGTAGTATCCCATGTTACTCAGCCTCTCCACTTTATTTTAAAGTGATCATTTAGCACTAACCTGGAAACACACGATGGACTCCAAAATCAAAACAATCTGTTTAGGCAGGTGGGAAATAAAACCACGTCTAATGGCTGTAATGGTTTTCTGTGAAGGCTCCAGGCCTCATTTTGGCTCTGATAGCAATATAATCTTTTATAGCATCTGTGACGTTTCCTAATAAATAAACATTCCTTGTTCTTGGTGGTTGAAGATGCTGTACAGGTGCATCATGAAAGGGCATTGACAGACTGTTGGGTTTCAATTCAAGACCTCTTGTCAAGATCATTTTACAAGATATTTCAAAGGACTACCCAAGAAATAAAAAAGCAATGTAGCTGCAGCAAGGATTTGGTAATAGATTCCCTTGCTGCCTGGGAGCTGTTAGAGATATATGCTGCAAAAGTTTTCCCCATGTTTTCCAATTCCATAATTAGAAGCACTTCCAAATGTGCCCTTGTTGCAGTTTGAGAACTGCTAGAACTTGTAGAAGTGCTTTCATGAGGAAGAAAAGTTATGTTGTGTTCTGGGGGACCTGTCCCCGGTTGCACAGGTCACAGGACCCTTCCCCGGAAGCGTCTGTCCTGGGACCTGCCCCTGAAAGGTGGGCTGGGGGAGCCTATAAAAACCGGGGCAGGGTCTTTGTTCACCCCTTTTTTCGCGGGCTGTGGCCCTGAAGGGAGCACCCCCCCACCGCCCCGGGAACGGGCGGTGGGGGTGGTGAGGACAGCGGCTCCGGGGTGAGAACCGTGGCTTCCAAACTAGCCCCGGCCCCAGACTGACCCCACCGCTGGCGGGCACCTGCCACCGCGGGGTCTGGAAACGACCCCGGCTGCAACTTGCCGTGGGTGCGGGGACCCGAAGCAGTCCTGTTGTATCGTGGCTTCGTGGCCGCCGCACGGCGGCCCCAGACTCAAGAAGCAGTGCCCCATACCGGAGAAAAAGCTGCAGACGCACCACGACCCCAGACCGAAGCAGCTCCCGTCGCCGCGGCAGCGCGGTGCTGCCGCTGCTCGCCACCGCACCGCGCCCGGACTGGAGAAGCAAGACTGGTGCAGAAATGCCATCACAACCCCCC
>VXBP01001961.1:0-38801 GCA_013400115.1 Rhinopomastus cyanomelas | reverse complement strand
AGGAAAGCAGGAGGACTGGAGAATCCTCAAACCTTGGATGTGAAAGACAGAGACTGGGTCCTTTGAAACACATGCAGCTGCACAGAGGGATGCAGGTGTGGGCGCTGATCAGTCAGACCATCCCTATGCGTTGAGCTGGAGAAGCCACGCTGAAATGCATGCGGCTGCACCGAGGGATGCAGGTGTGGGCGCTCAGAGACTCAGGCCATCCCGAGAGCATTGAGATGCATGTCTGGTGCACCGACGGATGCAGGTGTGGGTGCTGAGAAACTCAGGCGATCCCGGACTGACATGCTTTCCTTCCCAGGTCTCTAAACTAGAAGATCCAAGGCCCAAACTGGAGTGGCTTCCCATTATATTTTCTCAGGTTCTGTGAGGGCATTAATGACACCGTTTGTGTGCACCGACTTGCAAAACCTTTTCTGTGTATAGTTAGTGTTAATAAACCTTTCTGGAGTTTCCCTAAGCCATCAGTTTTCTGGTGAATTTTATCCGAGATGTCATTGAGACCTCACTGCTTTGCTTTCCTCTCTTTGATATTGAATTGCAGTCCTGAACCCACCACAAAATTGGTGCCGAAAACCCGGGAGCAAAGCACTTTGAATTTCAACCCACTACAGCCCTTAGTTTTGCACGTGGGGAGGGAATGAAGGAAGGTTAAGAAACGTGAAGGAGAAAGAGCAGCTGCTAGAGAATATTTTTTGTAGTTCCAGTCATTCCTCGGTTCTTTTTCAATTGTTTGTCCAGAACTAGAAATGGGATTAAAATAAGGGAAGGTTTAGCTTGGACATTAGGAAAAAATTAATTCGCTGAAAGAGTGGTCAGAGATTGAAACAGGCTGTCCAGGGAGGGGGTGGAGTCACCATCCCTTTCATCTGGCACTTGGAAACATGGTTTGGTGGGCATGATGGTGTTGGGTTGGTGGTTGGACTCGATGATCTTGGAGATGTCTTCCAACCTTAGTGATTCTATGATTCTAAGAGGAGGTGAGACGGATTCTCCCTTGCTAAATATGCATGGTCATTCTCTTTTTCTTCCCTAGTATGATATTTTTCCAAGTTCCCATTTTTTTTTTATTTCTTTGTGGGGAAGAGAAGTTGTGCACTGCCTTGCAACTAACATCTGGTGCGACAGAGAGAGACGCAAAGAAAGTAATCGAGGATATTAAATAAAAGTGTCAAGCAGGAAGGTAGGATTTTTATAACTGGGTTGTTCCTTTGGTGCCTTAAACTCTGCCATGGTGCAAGTCTCACCTGGATCACCAGCATTTAAAGTTATCCTCACAAAATCCCTGTGATCTTCTTCCCTGATTTATAGAAAGATACAGAGATATATGAGATGGCGGAGTTCAGGGTCTCGTGTGGCAGGAACAGAATAACCAGCAGAATCACAACCCTGGACTTCAGGAGGGCCAACTTTGGCCTTTTCAAGCAACTGCCAGGGGAAATCCCATAGGACAGGGTACTGGCAGGTAAAGGAGCTCAGGGCAGCTGGTTAACGTTCAAAGAACACTTCCTTGAAGCACAAGAAAAGAGCATTCAAACAAGAAATAAGTTAAGGAAGGGAGCCAGAAGACCTGCGTGGTTAAACAGGTTGCTTCTGGGCAAACTGAAGAAGAAGAAATCCTATAGGTCATGGAAGGAGGGGATGGCCTCTTGGGGTGATAATAAGGCTCTGGTGAGACAATGTAGGGATGCAACTAGAAAAGCCAAGGCTCCTTGGAATTAAACCTTGCAAGAGAGGTCAAGGGCAACAAAAATGGGCTTCTTCAAATACATTGCAGGTAAAAATAAAACTAAAAGCAACATAGGGCCCCTGCTGATTGAGATGGGTGCTCTGGAGACAGAAGATAAATAGAAAGCAGAGATACTGAACACCTTCTTTACCTCTGTGTATGCTTCTGGGGGCTGTCTCGATACCAAGCCCCATGCTGGTGAGACTCCACAGGAAGTGGAGGGAAGAGAATTGCTTCTCTTGGTTGATGGGAACTGGGTTAGGGATAAGTTGAGCAAACTGAATGGACGCAAATCTATGGACCCAGATGGGATGCATCCGTGCCTACTAAGGGAGACAGTGGAAGTCATTGCTAAGCCACTCTCCATCATCTTTGGTAAGTCATGGGGATCACGAGAGGTGCCTGGGGACTGGAGGACAGCAAATGTCACACCAATCTTCAAAAAGGGTAAGAATGAGGACCCAGGCAACTATAGATGGGTCAGCCTCACCTCCATCCCAGGAAAGGTAATGGAAAAATTTGTCCTAGAGGCTGTCTCCAGGCACATCAAGGACAGGAGGGTCATTAGGGACAGTCAGCATGGCTTTACAAAGGGAAAGTCATGCTTGACCAACATGATAGCCTTTGATGAGGACATAACCAGGTGGATGGATGATGGCAGAGCAGTGGATGTGGTCTATCTTGACTTGAGTAAGGCATTTGACACAGTCTCCCACAGCATTCTCACAGACAAACAGGTAGGGTGGTCTAGATTATTGGGTAGTAAGGTGGATCGTAAACTGGCTACAGGGTAGAAGTCAGAAAGTGGTGGTCAATGGGACGGAGTCTAGTTGGAGGCCTGTATCTAGTGGAGTGCCCGAGGGATCAGTGCTGGGACCGGTCCTGTTCAATCTATTCACTGATGACTTGGATGAGGGATTGGCATGCACTGTCAGCAAATTTGCTGATGACACAAAGCTGGGTGGTGTCGCCGACACCCCTGCAGACTGTGCCGCCATTCCACAAGACCTGGACAGGCTGGAGAGCTGGGCTATAACAAGGGTAAGTGTAGAGTCTTGCATCTGGGCAGGAACAACCCCAGGTACCAGTATAGGCTGGGGACTGACCTGTTGGAGAGTAGTGTAGGAGAAAGGGACCTAGGGTCCTAGTGGACAGCAGGATGACCATGAGCCAGCAGTGTACCAAGAGGGCCAACAGCATCCTGGGGTGGATCAGAATGGGGGTGGTTAGCAAATCAAGAATGATTCTTCTCCCCCTGTACTCTGTCCTGATGAGACCACATCAGGAGTATTATTTCTAGTTGTGGGCTCCTCAGTTCAGGAGGGATGTGGAGATGCTGGAGAGAGTCCAGCGTAGGGCAATGAAGATGATGAAGGAGGTGGAACACCTCCATCTCCATTTTGAGGAGAGGCTGAGGGAGTTGGGTCTCTTTAGCTTGGAAAAGAGAAGACTGAGGGGTGACCTCATTAATGTCTCTAAATATTTGAGGGGTGGGTGTCAGGGGGATGGAGCTGGGCTCTTCTGAATGGCATCTTGATGACGCAAAGCTGGGTGGTGTTGCCGACACCCCAGCAGAATGTGCTGCCATTCAGCAAGACCTGGACAGGCTGGCTAGCTGGGCACAGAAAAATTTAATGAAATATAACAAGAGTAAGTGCAGAGTCTTACATCTGGGCAAGAACAACCCCAGGTACCAGTGTAGGCTGGGGCTGGCCTGTTGGAGAGTAGTGTAGGAGAAAGGGACCTGGGGTCCTGGTGGACAGCAGGATGACCATGAGCCAGCAGTGTGCTCTTGTGGTCAAGAGGGCCAACAGCATCCTGGGGTGGATCAGAAGAGGAGTGTTTAGCAGATCAAGATTGGTTCTTCTCCCCCTTTACTCTGCCCTGCTGAGACCACATCTGGAGTATTGTGTCCAGTTGTGGGCTCCTCAGTTCAGGAGGGGTGTGGAGCTGCTGGAAAGAGTGCAGAATAGTGCAACGAGGATGATGAAGGAGGTGGAGCACCTCCCTTATGAGGAGAGACTGAGGGAGCTGGGTCCCTTTAGCTTGGAGGAGACTGAGGGGTGACCTCATTAATGTCTATAAATATTTGAGGGGTGAGTTTCAGGAGGATGGAGCCAGGCTCTTCTCAGTGTCATCTAGTGATAGAACGAGGGGCAGTGGTTGTAAGCTGGAACATAGAAGGTTCCACATCAGTCTGAGAAGGAACTTCTTCCCAGTGAGGTTAACAGCGCACTGGAACAGGTTGCCCAGGGGTGTTGTGGAGTCTTCTTCACTGGAGACGTTTAAGAGCCGCCTGGATGTGTTCCTGTGTGACTTGGTCTAGGGGATCATGCTGTGGCAGGAGGATTAGACTAGATCTTTCGAGGTCCCTTCCAATCCCTAATGATTCTGTGATTCTGTGATCTAGTGATAGAATGAGGGGCAATGGGTGTCAGGTTCCACACAAATATCAGAAGGAACTTCTTCACAGTGAGGTTGACAGAGTACTAGAAGGGGCTGCCCAGCTGGGTTGTGGAGTCTCCTTCTCTGGAGACGTTTAAGACCTGCCTGGATGTATTCGTCTGTGACTTGGTCTAGGTGATCCTGCTGTGTCAGGGGGATTTGACTAGATGATCTTTTGAGGTCCTTTCTATTCCCTAATGGTTCTATGATTCTATGATACTGATGTGAAGTGAATATTTGCAGTTCCTTCCCTTTGCAGTGCTGGGTGTGGCAAGGTTTGTTTTTCTGTAACACAAGCAATGTGGCAGATCTCTGAGGTTTATTGCATTGCCTTTTCACACAGCTGTGAATAATGTGTTCCTGCCTTTATATTCTGTCCACGCTGAGAACGCTCAGAAATCTCACTCTGTTTGTGTATTAGAAACTTCTGTAAACATCCAGCTCCACTGGGTCAGCAGGTCTGTAGCAAGCATGAGTAACTCCTTAAAATTATCTTAATGGAAAGTTTAGAAGTTGTGAATATATTCTGTTAAATGAAGGGGAAAAATTTTCAGGTATTTAGAGCGGATGCACCACTAGAGCATGTCTGCATTGGAAGTGTCATAACTTCAAAGATACCAAGTCAGTAGTTCAGAATGAATTCACGTAGCTTTGAAGACAAGGCAAGCAACACAGCTTTCCCCAAAACAGTCAGGAATACACATTTTGTCCACCTAAAAGTAACAAGTGTGAGGTATAAACATGAGAAGTAGTGTAGAAGTAAGAAAATAATGTCCCTCCCTGCAAAAAAAAAAGAAATCAAATTTGATCTATTAGCCTTGGAACTCAAACCTTGTTTTCTTCTGAAAAGATGCAGTAATCATGTAGAGTCATAGAATCGTTAAGATTGGAAGAGACACCCAAGATACCTAATCCAACTGTCACTCCAATGCCACTATGCCCACTAACCCTACAAGGACACAATTTTTCCTCCTAGATTGACCTTGGAAGTGCGTTTGCCTGAGGTGGCAAAGGGTGAGCTCCTCTTCTCATGCTTTCCAGGCTCCTTTTTATGTGTTCACCAGAAATACGCATTTCTAATACTACTGCAGATCAGCTTAGACACTACACCAAGAATTATCTATGTAAAAACAGGCATTCTGCTGATTTTAGTGATTGTAAACTAGTGGCATTTCTGTTTGCTGGTGTTGCACTATGACACAGGAGCTCCAAGGAGGTAAAGCATGGCCTTATATTCAAGGGATAGCCTTGCTTTCAGGAAGAGAATGCACTGCTTAACCTGTGTCCTTCCTGCCAGGCATTAGTCAGCCCTGCTCTTAAATATAACATGCTGTGTTCCCTGCCCAAGTCTGCTCTGTAGCTTGGCTGTCGCTGCCTTTAGAAGTATGTACCTTAAGTTGAGCTGGGGTCTTTTGATCGTGTCCAGCCTGAGCAAAGAGCATGATCCATCCCTCTCCTTGCTGCAGCAGCCTCTGGTGTGGGGCAGTTATCATGTCCCTGCTCTGTGTTTCTTTTTAACATTAAATAATCTCAACTCATCCAGTCTGTAATTAATGACAGTCCTTGCCCCAAGCAGCTTGGTAGTGGGCCTGATCAGCCTGATGTCATTACTTCACCATGACAGTTTTCTAACTAACTGTAGCTAACTAATATGATATTCCATCTGTCTGACACCATTAAAACCTTTTTCTATAGAACTTATTATTGTACTTGCTGAGCTCCCTGCAAACATCATATTGAGGAAGGGATGTGCCGTTATCTCCACTGAGACACAGACACAACATGACCTGCCAAGATCACACAGCAAGTCTTATCAGAGAATTAAGTGTAGGTCTCTAAAGTCCTTGGCCAGCTCAAGCTTTTCAGTATGTTAATGTGGCAAATCAGGATGCTCCTGAAGTGCCAAGCAGATCAGGAAAGTATGAAATTGTATGCAAGAATTTTATTATTTTTAATAATATCTCACTTCATTTTTAATAAAGGTAAGATTACAGGCATGATATGCAAGCAGAAGGTCCTTAAGAAATACCACCCTTTTTTTTTGTTCGTGTCTGAAATAATTTAATAACAGCACAACTACACCTTGTTGTTAGTAAGAAATAACTGAGAAGGCATTTAATCCTTGTGTGCCAGGAAGTTTGCAGTAAAGTCTGTTTAAGCATTAGCACATGGGTAAGGAACCTGAAGTTACCTAAAGGGACCTCAGCTTTGTTTCCCAGAACAGGCTGATGTGTGATTTGCTTTCTCTCATATACTGAATAAGCGGTGGCCCACGAGAGGCATCTGAAAGTCCTGCCTGGTGTTCAACAAGGCGAAACATTCTTGGTTTAGCCCTCATGCCATGCACCCCGCTGAAAGCAGACACCTTTTTTTTTGCACCCATACACTAGTTCAGAATGAACTTTGCACATCTGAGCTGTCAATAGATCACAGAATCATGGAATCGTTAGGGATTGGAAGGGACCTCGAAATGTGAGAAATGTGTCCTCTTTTGGCACTTTTAAAGTGTGACCATTCTGGTTATGAACATACCAAGACAACATCAGTTCTGGTAAATTTGATTTTGCTCTTGACGAATGCAGTGCAGCAAGATAGGGAGAGAAGAGCCACCTTAGTTTTTGCTTGAGATGATTTCTCTTAGTCCCAGATTAACTCTTAAATCTTGGTTTATTTAATTTGCTGAATGCTTTCCTGTAACGTGCAGAGATTATATTGTAAAACAATCTCTTCAGAGGTCAGTTTACAATCTTTTAAGCAAATAAACACAAAATTAAAGAAAAGAGATTGGAGCTTATTTATCTGAGAGCTTAACAGAAGGTATGCTAGCTTACTCTGAGCCGGGGGGCTGGATGGAGGTGACGTTTAACCAGAAATGCTGGCAAAAATATGCTGCACTCGAGCCAGAACCACATGAGGCCATTCCACTTTAATTGTGCTTGTTTTAAAAGATAGATCTTTAACATTTACCCTCTCCATGCTTGCTGTCTCTTTACGAACTGAAAATAAAAGCTCCCCAGGCAGTCGTACTAAGACCTCAAGCCTGAAATTTTTTATCTGAGGCAAAGGCAAGACCTATGCTGAAGCTGCCCCATGCATTTTTTTAGTAGCCATCAGATTTGACTTCTCTGCTGTTACATTCTCTGGGTTCTCAGGCCAGTTTTACCCCAGGGAGTCAGTGTTTTGATGCTCAATGTATCTCCTTGGTGAGGTCAAAGGCAGTGGCAGCAGTGCTCCTGGTTTGAAGGCAGCCTGCTGTAATATACTACAAAACCTGAAAGTACGCTCAACAATAACAAAAGCATTAACCACTCACCCACAGCTTGGTGAAACTCAATCCCACCATTAGGCAAACATGAAAATGAAGTCCCAGAGGAGGGAAGGTTCAGATGCTAAAGACCACAGAAATTGGGTGAGGAACAGAGACAATGAGATGGAAGTCACTGCAAATGGAGGAGGGACAGGGAGAGGCTGCCAGTTCCACAGTAGAAGCTTTTAATACCATAAATTTCAAGATGCTCTTAGCAGTCAGTGGTTTTGCTCCGCTTTGGAACAAAGCAGACTAAAGCCATTTATTATAGATATCTTTCACCATTTTAGGAACACGTTTAATCTCATATAATCTGATTTGCCAGTGGTTGTTTCAAGAGCTTCATGTTTCCAGACTTGCTTTAAGTTAGATTCTTGTGCCAATGTGTAGGTGCTCATTGCAGGGTGGATTGTGGCAGGAACCTGAAAGAGCTTGGTGCTCAAGTCTAGCTCAGTTTTACCGTGTGTCAGGGGGTTACAGTTTTGCAGCACCAGAACCAAGTGTATTCTAGTGAAAGTCAGACACCAGACTCCTGAGCACCGTTGACTAGCACAACCCTGAACTTCAGGAGGGCCAACTTTGGCCTTTTCAAGCAATTGCTAGGGGAAATCATATGGGACAGGGTACTGGCAGGTAAAGGGGCCCAAGATAGCCAGTTAACATTCAAAGACCACTTCTCTGAAGGCCAAGATAAGAGCATTCCAACAGGTAGGAAGTCAAGAAAGGGAGCCAGAAGACCTGCGTGGTTAAACAGGTTGCTGCTGAGCAAACTCAAAAGAAAGAAGAAAGTCTAACAGGTCATGGAAGGAGGGGATGGCCACTTGGAATTAAACCTTGCAAGAGAGGTCAAGGTCAACAAGAACGACTTCTTCAAATACATTGCAGGTAAAACTAAACCTAGAGGCAACGTAGGCCACCTGCTGAATGAGGTGGGTGCCCTGAAGACAGAGGATACAGAGAAAGCAGAGATACTCAACACTTTCTTTGCCTCTGTCTATACTTCTGGGGGCTGTCTCGATATCAAGCCCCATGCTGCTGAGACTCCAGAGGAAGTGGAGGGAAGAGAGGAGCTTCTCTTGGTTGATGTTGACTGGGTTAGGGATCTGTTGATCAAGCTGGATGTACACAAATCCATGGGCCCAGATGGGATGCATCCACATGTACTAAGGGAGATGGTGGAAGTCATTGCTAGGAAACTCTCCATCATCTTTGGTAAGTCATGGGGATCACGAGACATGCCTGGGGACTGGAGGACAGCAAATGTTACCCCAATCTTCAAAAAGGGTAAGAATGAGGACCCAGGTAACTATAGACTGGTCAACCTCACCTCCATCCCAGGAAAGGTGATGAACAATTTATCCTTGACTCTGTCTCCAGGCACATCAAGGACAGGAGGGTCATTAGGGACAGTCAGCATGGCTTCACCAAAGGGAAGTCCTGCTTGACCAACCTGATAGCCTTTTATGTAACCAGGTGGATACATAATGGCAGAGCAGTGGATGTGGTCTATCTTGACTTGAGTAAAGCATTTGACACGGTCTCCCACAGCATCCTCATAGCCACACTGAGACAGAGTGGTCTAGATGATCGGGTAGTGAGGTGGATCATGAACTGGCTGCAGTATAGAAGCCAGAGATTAGTGGTCAGTGGGACAGAGTCTAATTAGAGGCCTGTGCCTAGTGGGGTCCCTCAAGAGTCAGTACTGGGACCAGTGCTATTCAGTCTCTTCATTAATGACTTGCATGAGGGATTAGAGTGTACTGTCAGCAAGTTTGCTGATCACACAAAGCTGGGTGATGTTGCCAACAGCCCAGCAGACTGTGCTGCCATTCAGTGAGACCTGGACAGTCTGGAGAGCTGGGCACAGAAAAATTTAATGAAGTATAACAAGGGCAAGTGTAGAGTCTCACATCTGGGCAAGAACAACCCTAGGTACCAGTGTAGGCTGGGCACTGACCTGTTGGAGAGTAGTGTAGGAGAAAGGGACCTGGCGTCCTGGTGGACAGCATGATGACCATGAGCCAGCAGTGTGCTCTTGTGGTCAAGAGGGCCAACAGCATCCTGGAGTGAATCAGAATGGGGGTGTTTAGCAGATCAAGAGAGGTTCTTCTACCCCTCTACTCTGCCCTGGTGAGACCACATCTGGAGTATTGTGTTCAGTTCTGGGCCTCTCAGTTCAAGAAGGACACAGAACTGCTGGAGAGAGTCTAGTGCAGAGCAATGAGGGTGATGAAGGAAGAAGAATACTTCCCTTATGAGGAAAGGCTGAGTGAGCTGGGTCTCTTTAGTTTGGAGAGAAGGATGCTGAAGGGTGACCTCATTAAAGTTTTTAAATATGTGAAGGGTGGGTTTCAGGAAGATGCAGCCAGGGTCTTCTCAGTGTCATCTAATGATAGGACAAGGGGCAGTGGATGTAAACTGGAACATAGGAGGTTCAACATCAAGATGAGAAAAAAACTTCTTCATGGTGAGGGTGACAGAGCACTGGAATTGGCTACCCAAGGGGGTTGTGGAGTCTCATTCTCTGGAGATATGTAAAACCCACTTGAGTATGTTCCTGCGCAGCTTGGTCTAGGTGGTCTAGGGGGATTGGACTAGATGATCTTTTGAGGTCCCTTCCAATCCCTAATTTGCTGTGATTCTGTGATTCTGTGACTATACCAGCTATAAAAGCAGTGTGTTTCATATTCAGTTGAGGGGGTCGTTCTGTGGGGCTCTGTAGGCACTCTGCAGCCAGCATCAGCATGAGCTGGAGTTGAGGCACTGGCAGGACTGTGTGCACTCTCAGTCGTTATATTACGTTGCTTTTCTCCCCAGAATGCATTTACTGCAGATCACCCATCGGCTGAAGACAGCTTCACCCTGAACCCTGAGGACCGAAGAGAATACCCTGATCTCCAGACTGCCCACCGACCATTCCATAAGCAGCGATTCGGGCAGGAAAATGGGCACACATCCTTGCAAAGAGATGGACCCAGATCTTTCCTCCTGGATCTCCCAAACTTCCCTGACCTGTCAAAAGCAGATATCAATGGGCAGAATCCCAACATTCAGGTACAAATTTATGTTAACATGTGATTGTGATTTTTATGAGCTGGACAAAATTATTTTACTGAACTGAGACAAATTTCAGCCTGCCTTCCATGTCGCACAATCAGACCACCCTGTCTCTCTACCAACAGCACCATGAGAGAATGAAAAATACAATATAATATAAGAAAATAATAATATCATTACTATAGTATATAATATATATGTTTCTTGTCTTAAATGAATGCATAGATTTCAATTTTGCTTCTGAATTTCTGTTTCGATTATGTTAATTGTGTAAGTGTGGCTATCAATAGAGACCTATTTACGATACTAAAACCATCTTTGCTATTGCTATTTTGGAACACATTATCCTCACTGGCATTAAATGTTCTGGGGTTTGGAATGGCCTCTTATAAGCCACTTGCATCGTGAAACTTCAAGGATTGGAAAGAGGAAAAAATGACTGATTTGTTTTTAATGCAAAGTCTCAAAGCAAAATTGGCATTAATAAGCAGTCTTTTTTAACCAAAACAATATATTGAAATGTTCTTCTGCTTAAGATGTGGTTATAAAAACAACACAGTAATGGAACTGGTTTTCTGGTTATATTAATTCTTGGCTTCTCATAGTTTCCGAGCCCACAAAACTACCATTCTTTTGACATGTCAGAGACATATGTACATGAAGATATAATAATCTGTTGGTGCAAGAACAACATGATCAGGAGAGAGCAAGCTGTCTCCCAGTCAATGCTCCATTGCATCACAGATAGCTTGCAACTTTAAGCAGTCTACCAGATTTGGATCAAGTGTGGGTCCAATGCTTTATGGGCCAAGAGACCAAATGTGTTCAACATATGATGGCTGCACACATCCCTCAAGCTAGGAGAAGCCGTCCAGAGAACCTTGGGGAGGAAAGTGGAGAAGCTATAGGGGCCTCACATTGTGGCATGAGGTAAATAGTGTAACCTCATTGTTTGAACAGCATGTTTACTGGATAGGAGGAAACAAAAAACTTCCTTGATTGGTAACAGCATTCAATGTTTAGACCCAGAGAATAGATAAATGAGATGGAAACATTTCCCTGGCATGTCTTTATAGTAACTGCTTCTGCTGTGACCTTTTTTTCCATCACCTGATCTTGGAAATGCACCAGCCAACTGTGTCAGCAGCTTTGTTTAACTCTGAGAACTGGGAAGCCTAGTGCTTTAAACTGGAAAATACAGAGCAACATAAGGATCTGCTCCTTCAGAAAAAGCCTCCCACACTGTATTTACTACAGTTACTTAGGTGCATAAATAGGGATATTACAAAGCTTCTTCAAGTTCCTAGTTGACAGTCCTGCAGCTGGTCAGGCCTCATGGAGATAAAACTCCCATTACCTCATTGCAGAGTCAATGAAAGTTGATTTCTTTGTCTAAAGGTTTTAATTTGGGAAGAACAGGATTACAGTGAATTCTTGCACGTTGAACAGTAATCATACTGGCCTGAATGGAAATAGTGACACTTGTTCACTTGTAAAATTCCCATCAGCTGTTTTGGCAGATGGGAGCAGAATTGATCTTAATTTTTCTTTTTTTTTTTGTACAATGGCTTCAGGCTCTGTAAGTTACAGGCCTGGGGGTGCTAATTTAAAAGCCCTCCTAGGACAGTGAGGTTGGAAAAGGGAAAAAAGCCTGTGTGTTAGTCTAGCACAATGGCTTCACTTACTTCTCAAAGACCAGCAACTTCTTTTCCTTTTTAATAATACAAACCTGCACAGACTAAAATTTACATTTTAAAGAGAAATTACACTTGGAAATTTAAAAAAACCCGATAAACCTAAAGAGGTAGGTCAAAAATATACTCCAGTGAGCAACCTTATGGCCATTCCTTCTCCGGTTTCCTGTAAGACAGCAATTGCTCTATAATCTCTTCTTGTATGCTCTTATCAGGGAGGGAGAGAAGCTGAGGGATGCCCATGCAGACCTTGGATTTGGTCAGGATTATTATCCAGAGTAAGACAGAATTGTTCTAACCCCTGAGTAACAGAATGAAGTCACATGAGTTGTGTGTAGGAACCAGCTTATTTTCCATTTCTGATGAGTTTTTCCTGTGTGGTCCAAACAGCCTTTTATAACCTTCCAGCCCCTTTTCTTTCCTGTTTTTCCAGACGTGTGTACTGAAACAAGTAGTGTGCTGCTCTCTGTTGTCTCACTGCTTTGCTGCTTTCCTAGTAGTGCTTGACACCATGACAGATGAGCAGAAAAGGGAGAGCTCATTACTGTTTGTTGGGCAAGGATATTTTGTGGGTATTAGTGCTCTTCTGAGAAGCTTAGCCTCCATCAGAGTTCACAGCTAGTATACCTGAAACACAGCTGAGTAAATTCCAACTGCGGTTGATGTGTTCAACATTTTGAATGAGGTGACAAGTTCCAAGCAAAAACGATGTAGTTAGGTACAATTCGTATCTTAAAAAAACATGTTGATTTGCCCTGGAAAACGGAAGTAAATGGGTGCATTATTAAGTCTGTTGTCATCATTACCCTCACTTTGAGTCATGGAAGTGGTCGTAATGGATGGGACTGATTTTAAACCAGAAAAAGTTAATGCCACTCTCTTGATGATGTGTTGGCTTTATGACTTTGTATGAGGCCTGTGGTCCATAGACACCAGTCATACCACTCCAGTGCTGCTCTGGCAGCTTTATTTGCTCTCTTTAATATCATTTCAGTTTCTACTTTCTCTTTAAAAAGCATCTACACAGAACCACCCACTCTAGGAACAAATACAACTACAGAGAAACAAGTCTGTATGATCTGCATTTAAAAAAGAACTGAAAACTTCAAACCAGCTTCTCTGTGGGTTCATCTGCAGCCCTTTCCCTCACCTCCATTTACAACACATGCCACTTTTAACACACTTACTAGGTGTATCTTTTAGATAGCTTTTGTATTTGTCATTTAAAGATGCTGGCTTCTCTGCATTGGAAAGTAACACCCTCGTGGTGTTGATAGAGAAGACTCAGCAGTATCTGTAATACAGAACTCTGGCTCATCTCTAGTCTCACACAGAAGAATTGGAGAGTTCCTGTATTGCTTAATTCCTGTAATACCTGCAAGGCTTAATAGTTAAAGTTAGTAGCAAAGCGATTATCCTCATCATTAAACTAACGCTCTGAAAAGCAGAGAGCACATATGCAGTTTATTGGTCCTTGGGCTTAGTCACAGAATCATAGGATCTCTTAGGTTGGAATAGACGATTAAGATCACCAAGTTCACTCTTTTACCTAGCACTGCCAGGTGACCACTAATCATGTCCCTAAGCATTGGTCTACACATCTTTTAAATCACAAGAGTGATGACTCCACCACTGCCCTGGGCAGCCAGTTCCAATGACATCCTAGCATCCAGACTAAACCTCCCCTGGTGCAACTTGACCTCATTTCCCCTAGTCCTGTTGCTTGCCACCAGAAAGAAGAGGCTAATCATCTGCTCACTCCAATCCACTTTCAGGAAGTTGTAGACAGTGATAAGGTCTCCTCTCAGCCTTCTTTTCTCTAGGCAAAGAACCCCAGTTTCCTCAGCCACCCCTCTCAGACGTGCTCCAGACCTTTCATCAGTCTTGTTTCCCTTGTTTGGACACGCTCCAGCACTCCTGTCTTTGTAGTGAGAGACCCAGAACTCCTGCTCTCAAGACCATCCCCCTGGTCAGGACGTCTGCTTCTCTGAGTTAGCTGCAGCTCCAGCAGCACAGCATAGCCAAGCCAGGAACTAGCTGTTCCTAAGGCAAGCTGGAGAAACTGGTCTAGGCAGAGCAAACTGCTAAAGGGCCATGGTTAAATAACTTTCAATATCAGGGCTCTTAACTACCTCTGCACAAGAGCCTTGATGTCACGGTGTAATGAAAGATCACTGCAGAATGCAACATTCAGAGTCGGGGTTTGGACTAGGCTCTAAATTCTGAAGTTCAGTTTGGCCCATCAAAGAATGCAATTAGGATTGATGCCAAATACAAATACCGTGTTTCCAGTCACATTGTCTTCTTTGCTCATAGCAAATTTTTGGGGTCCTTCACTTTTCTTCATTAAGTCTGGAAAACTGTTCTACGTGAGCTGTCATGACGTAACTGAAAGTAAATTGGTGTCACTAGTGATACTGTTTTAACTGAAGGTGTTATGTGGTGTTAACCTAGATTTACCGTCTCCATTAACTCATTTCTATTCTGCTGCAGTTTCCTTATTGCTGACTTGCAAATACCTTCCGTTATGGACTGGCAAGCTCTGTGCTGCAAGTTTGCATCAGTTGCATGAAGGAAACAGAGGAAGTCATTGAATCCAATGGTTGCGCAATATTGCAAATGTAGGTCTTCTAAAACCTAAAGTTCCAGTTGCTTGGGGCACTGTTTACACCACTGAAGTGAATTCAGAAACACTGTCTCAGTAAACAGGATGAAGGACACAGAACTTCTTGTGCACTCCAACAACTGGGATAATATTTATCTTCCGTATATTTTTGGCTAGGAGAAAATTGAATGTTGGTGTCTCAAGACACTTGTTCTTGATGTATTGTTTCACTAACTGTAGAGCCACTGTTTTCATATACCTGTGCTAATGAGTTTTAACAATCTTTATTCATAGCTCACACAACCATAAAAGAAGTAGCTTCATTTTAGGTTCAGATACTTCTGGAGATCATTGTGGATTTACAGAACCACCATGTTACCACAGATATTTTGGGAAACCTGAGGGAAAACAAAAGTTGTTATCAAAAAGTTTTGGTAATCACTCACAGAAGAAATCAGGGAATAATGAAGCAATCTTTAAGCAATCTCCGAGGTCTATTTTTTAATTTTTGAGAGAACGTGTTTTTGTTGGAGTCGTTCTTACAGCATGAAAGCTTTTCCAGAGCTGCTCTAAATGGCCTTTTTTAATTACTCTAGTTCTAGAAGACCTGATTTGTTCTTTCCTTTCTATAAACAACTCCCACTATAAAAGCTAATCAATCAAGACACAGATTTGTGTATCATGTATATGCATAGCTGTGGACTAATGTTAAATCAGTCTGTAACTACCAGAGAGAAGCTGATGAATGCTGATTTTTCAAAACCTTGCACTGGCATAGGGGAGCAATTGCTTGCCTGAGAGTAACAGCCTCTTCTCACACTTCCGCCCAAAGTTTTGGGTCATATCAAGGAGGGATCACTAGGATGATTCACTGATTTCCTCTCTGACTTTGGAAGGTCCACTGCAGTGGAATGGGGCTCAGCAAAGCAGAACTGAGCTCTTGAAAACAAACAGAATGAGCCTTGAAGTTGTCAAGCTTTTAATTTCCAAGAGTGATGGTTCAGACGAACCCCAGAGTCTTTATAGAATGTCTTGCATTCTGTGATTTTGTGTGCCCTGTGTTAAATACACAGCCTGGTAATCAACAGTTGAGGAGAGCAGTATAGGTGTGTGTGGCATTACCTCACTGGGTTTTGTTTTTTTCATTAATTTTTGAAATAGGATGTGTGTTGGAAAACCCATTTTAAAGGCTTTTGGAATAAGCCTCCTTGATAGGAAAAACAGGCTTATGAGGGATATCTGATTGCACAGTAAGTTAGGGCAGTGCTGTTGGAGGTGTGATGAGGTCTGGCAGTCTGTATGTTACACTTGCCTCTCTTCCCCAGTGTAACACATGAAGAGAAGTCGAGGTCCCTACAAACCCTCCTTTGCTTAAACTGGCTCAGCATCCTGAGTAAAGACACTAAATCAAATCCCTGTGGTTCCTTAAACTGTACCTGGCCAAAATAACCTGAGTTCCTGCTGATTAACTATCCTCTACAGATAACCAAAGAAATGAAATTATTGTCAAGTGCCCCCTGTGTTTTTTTATGAGAGGGTTTGGCTTTGGGTTTTTGGGATGCTGTGGCAGGGGGATTGGCCTAGATGATCTTTTGAGGTCCCTTCCAATCCCTAATAATTCTATGATTCTGTGATTCACTTCGCTGAGTCATTGCTTACAGTTATGTGGTCTTCAAGATACTTGCTCCACAAGAACTGGAGTCATACTATTTTTCACGTGGGCCCAGCAACTGGCCAGCAGCACACAGCATTAGCTGCTCAGGAACACTATTTCCTTTCACTGATTGTGAAAACTGTTTTGCTTGGATAGACACATCAGTTTTGAATCCCTGAACTAACCCTGATGTTTTCAAACTTACGAAATCCATTTTAATTCCTGGTCTGTAGAAACTGAGGTTTAATGAGGTAATCATTCCAATTCCATAGTCATTCTGGGAGTAAAATATCTCTTGTGTGAAGATGCTATTAGACTGACAGCTGCACTTTCTCCCAGTGGAAGTTTTTAGTAGCCTCAAGGTTGTTTCATTTCAATAGCTTGGTCCATGGTCAAATGCAAAACTTGAAGTAGTTGCAAAGTCTCCTTTCTCCAAAAAAAGATGTGTTGGGCCATCTACCTGTCATCACAGGAAGATCACAGGTAGATGATGAAATATGGACANGGAAGAGACCTCATAGATCATCAAGTCCAACCTCCTCCACTGCACTCCCCTCCCCTTCTTCTGTTGTCTTTTCCGCATGCCTCTTGTGATTTTACTACTACCAATCATGTAAGACTACACACTGTATCCAAAATGGAAACCCACGGAACCATGTAAATAACCTCCAGCATAATAGAACATTATTCAGTTTTTCCTAGGTTTACTCTAGTTTTCCTGGGGTACTGTTTTGAAGGGCTGCTTTGTAAATCTGTAGACTGTGAGGAACACGTCTGTACATGTTGAACATGACAGGTATCTCTATAGTCTCTGCTGCAGCATGGCTGTTTAGCAAGTACAATGTAATGACCAAACCATGGTAGCATGAAGCATCAGAGCATCTTATGGTCTATCTGGGTCCATGCTATGCTTGCATAACCCCTAGAGCCAAGGTTTCTCAGGGACAGTCCCTGTTTCTGCCTAAATTGCCACCAATATGCACTTATCCATGAGTTTCATAATTACAGCACAGGAAAAGTGGAATCAAGGGATGTTCCTATACAGGACTGTATTTACATTCATGATGTCTGTAAGGGAATCAAGGACCAAACTTTGAAATTTGGCTCTGCTTGAAGAGATTTCTCTTTATCTGTGTGTTACACTGGGGAAGAGGCAGCTGTAACACACAGACTGCCTGACCTCATCACACCTCCAACAGCACTGCCCTAACTTACTGTGCAGTCAGATATCCCTCCTAAATGGGTTCTATGTCGTTATGCTCTCCAGCTCAGAAGGAGGATCTACTTCAGAGGCCTGAGCAGCAAGTGACTTGCTGCCCAGCGCCTGAAGGACCTGTTGGCTCTCAACACTGTACAGTATGGTTCCCACAGCAGTGAGAGCCCACACCATTGTATTTTATGCAGGATTTTTCCGAGCCTTTGTTCCAAGGTCTGATTCAGCAGAGGTAGCAGAAGGAGTCACTCAGCTGCTGCATGTCTCTGGGGTCAGTAATCCGCACATGGTTTACAATGTGTGGACTCTACAGTATGACACAGCCCCTGTGCAAAGCAGCACCAGTGATTTGTCTTCGCTGTGAAGAAAGTTTCCCACCAACAGAGATACTGACAAGGAGGCTGGTCTGTCTTGAATCCCATAGGTTACCATTGAAGTGGTGGATGGCCTCGACCCTGAGACAGACAAGGACCTGCAGAAAGAGAACAGCAAGCCTAGCTGGCCAGTCCCATCACCTGACTGGAGAAACTGGTGGCAGAGGTCCTCCACCTTGACTCGCATGAGCAGTGGTGACCAGGACTACAAGTACGACAGCACTACTGAGGACAGCAACTTCCTAAACCCTCTAGGTGGGTGGGATAGTCATGCACCCAGTCACCAGACATTTGAGTCCAAGGAGCAGCCAGAGTATGGTAAGTTTGCGTTCCAGGCCTCTTATGGGCATCTTGGGATTGTGAAAAACAAGTTTGGAGGAAATGAGGATGGTGAGGCATCGCTGAAAGTAGGCCAAGCAAAATAGAATTTTTCAACATGTGGCTTTTGTTCATCAGCTTTTAAATACAAATCTGCAAATGCACAGGCTGTGCTGTGGTAACTGCATTCCACCAGTAAGTCTATAATCTTGAAAATCATACCAGTTAGCCCATAAGAGGACCTTTTTTTATTCCTGAGCATACTTTTATAAAAAGCTAGGGAAATAAGGTTTTGTATTTATTTTTAGAGCAAGGATAAGTACAGATTTAGAACAGTGTGGTGGTTTAATTTATTTATCCAATATAATTATTGGATAAATAAGCAAGATCTAAAACGTGCTAGTGTTTGGTGGATGCACAACTAAGATGAATTATGTTGGTCCGTGTGTGGGGAGTGGCACATGCAGCAGGAACATTGTGTATTTGCGTGTGTAATTCTCTTCCAGATGTGTCATGGTGAAAACAATTGTTTTCAGCTTGTTGTGTGAAACTAGAATTTGCTGCCTCAGTGGACTGTAACCATCCACCCAGGAATGGCTGGAGGGAGGTGATCTGAGATATCCTCACCGGTAGCTCGGAGCCTCCTCAGATTTCAGCCGTATGTAAATACAGAAGATTTTTCACTAGAACAGGGTTTCAGAGCCACAGAACTTTTACCCTGACACTACCACTGCATTCCTGAGATGCTGCAGAGTGGCTGTCATGCACTGAGTCAGGCTCATTTTTCCCGTTTTGGTTGACTTGAAGCCCTGGATCCTCAGCAACTGAGACCTTGTGGAACGGTGTATTTAACACATACACATGCATTACGTTAAATTAAAAGGTTGAAGTCTATCTGTTCTTGTTTGCACCTGCATTTCTTTGTGGGCATGCTTTATGGCCAAGAACTCATACATTAGGCTATTCTTTTGGGTAGGATAAAATTGCTTTCAAGAAGAGTTCTGTTTGAAAAAAAATTTAAAAGTAAGAACAGGTTGAGCTCCAGATGAAAATCTAATATAGTCTATTGAATAATGGCTACTGTGTGTTTCACAGCACAGTATAAACACTAGGTGGATAGACCTAAAGTCTTCCTAGAGCTCTGTGCTATGCTCCAGTGGTTCTTACTAACTGACCTTCTCGCTAACCTAAATTGACACCTGGTAACAGGCCTTGTCCAAAGGGATGCAGCAGCAGATCCTGCCCACATGGAGCTTCTTTGCTGGTCCACCCATCGCCCTGTTCACATGTTTCACGTCTCCATCTCCCTTGTCCCGCCTATGCCAAATGACATGGCTCTGCCTGCGTTCCTGGGTCTCCCAGATGGGCAAGCATCGCACCTGCTCCATCTCCCTTTTCTTTACCAGCCATGTTGAGAAAAAAATGCAGAACTGGAAGATAGCTGGGGAGGAGAGCAGTGCCGGGGGATGATGGCAGGTTTTTTCTAAGACATCTTACACTTCTTCATGATGTTGTAGTGCCCGTCTTTGAGCAGATCCCAGGGCCTTTGCACACAGATGTTAGCCACGCTCTCACCCACATCACACCACAGATACTTCATTCTGGTGTGGTGGCTCCCTGACCAGTAGCAGTATGGGAAAAAGAGGAAGAGCACCCAGGTTCCTGCCACGAGGAACTTGTATCTATGCAGTTTGCTGTGAGTGAGATATATAACTTTCCCATCTTCCTGGCCATAAACGCTTAATAGGACCCCACAGAGTTGGCATCAGTCATTACATATGGTACAAATCAAGTTACATGTTCAACTGAGCAGCTCAGGAAGTCCACAGACAGCATGGCAGTTGTGGGGGAAGAGAGAATCACAGGTAGCACAGAGGCCAATAAAGGCAGAGCTGTGTTCCCATGAGTTGCCTGTACATGCAAGTCCAGCCTGTAGCTGGAGAAAAGGGCTGGCTCAGAGTCACTAAACCTGATTCTGCTTTGCTATCAGTGCTGGTTTAGCCCAAGTGAGCAAAGGCTGCAAGTTCTGATCACAGGATCAGTTGAACATCTTCTATGAGTTGTAGAGAAGCCTGTTAAACCAGACATTCCTTAGGGGATGTGGGAAGTGGGAAGTGGAAGTGGGAAGGCACGAGAACTGGAATTAGATTCCATTGGGTGGCCTTTGCAAGGTGGGGCATGCAACAGTTAACTTAGCAAACGGGTGAGACTGTTTCTAAGGGGCTGACACACTTATAGGGCTGAGCCCTTGTGGTGCAAGTGTGGTTATTGTTCACCCTTGGCTGTCTACTAGAAGATAATAAAGTCATCTTTCATTTTCAGAAAGTTCTTGCTAGCAAAGGGTTGACTTTGATGTTAAAGAATTCTCATTAAACGCCACAAATTGCACATTGGTCTGGGTGCAAGGAGCATGTGCGGTTCCCTACAGCTGTACAGTATTCTGATAAATAATATTCGTATGTATATATGATATCCAAGACACCGAATGCCAAAATGGCACTTTTCACACATGGCCCTCAGCCTCCCATAGTCCAACATTCACTGTGTCCTAACAGTTGATTGAGTATTTTTGTGCTATTTCTGTGTGTTCTGAATTGGAGGAAAATAAAACTTCTTTTACCCTGTGCCTGATTAGTCTGTGGTCAGGAAACATATTCCTGTGTGTGGGGAAATGATGTGAATAGATGTGTACTGTTTGTTAGTTCATGACCCAGCTTTGCAGCTGAGGATTCTCAGCTGCCAAAAGGTCAAAAGAGAAAGGAAATATTTTTTTTTCAAATAATGTTGCGTGCATTTCCCTGAGGAGCATCAGTGTGAAAACTGTTTAAAGAGCAAGCTTACGCCTGGCATTTAGCCCAAACTTCAGGTAGAGACATCTGGATTCCATTTTTGTTTTGCCTCCTTAATAAAAAACACCACACAGTAGTTTTGGGTAGTAGAAGTTTTGTTTCTTCATTTCCTTCCTCATCTTTGTTCTTACACAGACTATACTGATGGTGAGGGAGACTGGAGCCCGTGGTCCCTCTGTAGCGTCACCTGTGGGACCGGCAACCAGAAGCGGACAAGGTCCTGTGGTTATGCCTGCACTGCCACCGAGTCACGGACCTGCGACAGGCTCAGCTGCCCAGGTGTGAACGGCTGTTGGAAGGGAGCAAGGAGAGGTGGTCAGGGAGGATGAAGGCCCTCCTGTACACAAAGCCCTGTGGTTTCCAGGCCAGATGAGCATTGTGGTTGGAAAAGACATGCTGATAATGAAATGGCAGGCTCTTTACTAGTAATAATACATTGCTAGATGCAGCACATCCCCCGGGACTTAAAAGATAAACAGGCTTTTTTTAGGTTACAGCAGTTGTTTTTGTGCACAGTACATTTGCTCTCTGAAGAATGTAATCTTGTCTCTCAAAATGCATTTTATTAATTTTAGCTTTTCAAACCAGCAGTGCTGTTACCTCAGTGAGGTCCTGTTCTGTCATGCAGTGAGCAGACAAGCCTGTGTTGTGAACAGTTCCGCCCGGTTACATGGCTCCGCAGTTGTGTGCCTAAAGCACACAGACTTGCTGTGTTAAAAGACTCTGTGTGTTAATAAGAAAAAAGATAATTTAAATACTTGCTTTATATTTCTGAGATTTTGGGCTCATTGAGCATAAAGCTACAAAAATTCTCTTTCTGGAAAGTCAAATTTAAGGTGGAAATGTCCCCTCTATTTCATTACATGCTCTGTGATAATTGGTGAACTACCATAACAGCACATTTGGTCCTGCAGCAGCTGGGCACAATGGGATGGAGGAATGGATCAGTTTTGGCTTGAATATATTCAGAAAACACAGCCTTAGCTCCTGCTCAACTGCAGGCATCTACTACCTTCAAATACCACTGAAGCCGGGCTGAGCACTCAGACCTACATCATAATTAAGAAATATAAAGCTGCTACAGAAGACTTTCCCATTGTGAGGTTCAACAGGAGCAAGTTTAGAGTCCTGCACCTGAGAAAGAACATTCCCATGCATCAGTGTACATTAGGGGTAGACCTCTTGGAGAATAGCCTTGAAGAGAAAGACCTTGGAGTCCTGGCAGGGAGTAAGCTGGCCATGAGCCCACAGTGTGCCTTTGTTGCCAAGAAGGCCAATGATATTCTGGGGTGCATTAAGAAATGTGTAGGCCAGTAGGTCTAGAGAGGACATCTGCCCTGGTGAGGCTACATCTGGAGTACTGTGTCCAGTTCTGGGCTCCCCAGGTCAAGAGAGACACAAAACTACTGAAGAGAGCCTATTGAGGACAATGAAGGTGATTTGAGGCCTGGAGCACCTCTCTTATGAGGAAAGGTTGAGAGAGCTGGAACTCAGAAGCAAATGGAGAGTTTATAGTCTCTGGAAGCAGGGGCAGGCAACCTATGACGATTACAAACACGCGGTGAAGTTATGTAGGGAGAAAATTAGAAAGTCCAAAGACCATCTAGAACTAAAATTGGCCACTGTGGTGAAGGATAACAAAGTTTTTGTAAGTACATAAACAGTAAGAGGAGGGGTAGAGATTATCTCAACATGTTGTTAGATGCAGAGGGGAACACAGTAACCAAAGAGCATGATAAGGCCAAAGTGCTTAATGCCTTCTTTGCCTCAGCCTTTAATAGTAAGACCACTAGTTCCACAGCCCCCTGAGCTGGAAGGTAGAGATGGGAAGGAGATTAGGCCCTTCAGAATCCATGAGGAGATGGTTATGAACCTACTTCATGAGCTGGATGCTCATAAATCTATGGAGCCAGACAGATTACACCCTAGAGTACTTAGGGAGCTGGCAGATGTGGTTACCAAGCCACTCTTCATAATCTTTCAACAATCTTGGTTAACTGGGTTTTTACCAAGGGACTGGAGGCTTGCAGATGTGACGCCCATCTTCAGGAAGCGCCAGAAAGATGATTCTGGCAACTACAGGTCTGTCAGTCTCACCTTGGTACCAGGGGAGCAGATCATCTCAAGAACCATCATGGAGCAATTAAAGATCAACAAGGCAACCAGGCCCAGTCAGCATGGGTTCATGAGAGGCAGATCCTGCTTGACAAACCTGATCTTGTGCTATGATAAGGTGACCTGCTCAGTGCCTGTTGATGTAGTCTATCTGGACTTCAGTAAGACCTTTGACCCTGTTCACCACAACATCCTCATGAATAAACTGGCAGCCCGTAGCTTGGACAGGCATGTACTCTGCGAGGTAGAACACTGACTGGATGGCCAGGCCCAGAGAGTTGTGATCAATGGAGCTAAACCTTCTTGGAGGCCAGTCACGAGTGGTGTCCCCCAGGGCTCAGTGCTGGGACCACTCCTGCTCAACATCTTTATCAATGATCTTGATGAGGGGATTGAGTGCACCTTCAGTAAGTTTGCAGACAACACCAAGTTGGGAGAGAGTGTTGATGTGCTTGAGGGTAGTGAGGCTATTCAGAGGGACCTGGACAGACTGCATCGATGGGCTGAGGATAATTGTCTGGGTTTCAACAGAGCCAAGTGTCAGGTCCTGCATTTTGGTCACAACAATCCCCCGCCACACTACAGGCTGGGGGAAGAAAAGGACCTGGGGGTTCTAATTGACAGGAGGCTGAATATGAGTCAGCAGGGTGCCCAAGTGACCAAGAAGGCCAATGGCATCCTGGATTGGATTAGAAACTGTGTGTCCAGCAGGAGTAGGGAGGGGATTGTCCTCCTGTCCTCAGCAGCTGCACCTTGAGTACTGGGTCCATGTTTGGGCACCTCAGTACAGTGCAGAAGAGCTGGGCCTGGAGAATAAATCTTATGAGGAGAGATTGAGTTGGGGCTGTTTAGTTTGAGGAAGAGGAGGCTAAGGGGAGACCTCATCGCTCTCTACTACTGTTTGAAAGGACATTGTAGAGATGTTGATGCTGGTCTCTTCTCACAAGTGCTTAGTGACAGAACCAGAGGGAATGGTTTCAAGCTTCAACAGGGTAGGTTTAGATTAGATGTCAGGAAAAAGTTCTTCACAGAGAGAGTAGTAAGGCCCTGGAATGGACTGCCCAGGGTGGTGGTTGGGTCACCATCCCTGAATGTGTTTAAAAGTAGTTTAAATGTGCTGTTGGGGGATGTGGTTTAGGAATGAACTTGTAGAGTAGGCTTTGATGGTTGGACTTGATGATCTCAAGGGTCTTTTCCAACCTGGATGATTCTATGATTCTAATGCATAGGCAATGTGCAATGTCATTACTCCCCGAGATCAGAGAGAAATGACAGCACATGATGTGGTGGTATGCATTTCACTGACTTTACTTGGAAGGCAGAAATTCTCAAATTGGAGGTCAGCTTTTTCTGATGGGGAGTGAAATGTCAGCAGTGCTGGATGGGAGTCTTAAGAGCCTCTGTAAGGGAGCTGGACAGAAGTGTCTCTCTTGCAGATAGATATTTGTGCCCCATGCAAGATTAACAATTGTTAAGCAGTTCAGCAGTAAAACTGTGTTTGGATGCTCTCGCACATACTGAAACCTCCATACCAAGAGGTTAATTCCAGAGGAAAGCATGATAGCATGCAGCCCCCAGTTATATTCTCCAGCATTTACTACCAGCTAGCATCAAACAGTGACAAACTTGAAAGGATGTATTCTGTCACATAACAAGACCGTCAACAATCAGCAACCAAAATATATTCACTCTTTGGGGCTGTGATGACGTTTTTAAAATTACAAGAGCAAAGCTCAGCTTCTGCTGTTTATAATTCCAGCAGTGAATTACTACCTTGTAATGGGTTCATGGGTATCTATTATTCTGCATATACTGGTGGAGTTAAGGCAAAACCCTATGATAATTTTATTGAAAAGCAGCCTGAGGCTGTTTTGAAGCTGCTAAAGTCGATATTATGACCCAATTCAGGAGATGAGGAGAAAGTTCACTGGCAAGATGGATAAACAGACTTCATTGTTAACCATGCAGTTATCATAGGATCATAGGATCATAGGATGTTAGGGGTTGGAAGGGACCCAAGAGATCATCGAGTCCAACCCCTCTGCTGGAGCAGGACATTATCACATATATAAAGCTCTTTAGAGCTTTCTCTGATGTCTTTGGAGGTCTTTAATAAAATGGAGAGGAAAAATATCCCAAACCTGTTCAAGTACTTCTTTGAAGAGACATTTGTTTTAAGGCTACATACACAGAAACATGGGGGAAGCTGCAGGCTGGTGGGTAGGCCAAGCAGTGAAAGGATGTTTACTGCGGCAACATGAATCACTGTATTGCCTGGCAATCCCTATTTCTCTGTACTGATAGCAAACACTTAACTGGAGGGTGTTGGAAGATCCTTACATTTTAAGATCCTCATATCTTATTTGATTGCTATAGATGGGAGAAAGAGGGATGAATTGATTCAAAAGGTTATTCATCTTGATGAGGAAATGGAGTGTTCATCAGTAAGTATGCAGATGACACTAAGTTAGGTGTGAGTGTGGAACTGCTGAGGGTGGAGCATCTACAGAGAGACCTAGACTGGATCACTGGGCTGAAACCAATGGTATGAGATTCAACAAGGACAAGTGTCAAGTCCTGCACTTGGGCCACAACAACTCCTTGCAACACTACAGGCTTGGGGACGTGTTGCTGGGAAGTTGTCCAGCAGAAAGGGACCTAGGGGGTGTTGGTCAACAAGCATCTGCATATGAGCCAGCAGAGTGCTTAGTGGCCAGAGAAGGCCAGTGGCATCCTGGCTTGTATCATAAATAGTGTGACCAGCAGTAGGGAAGTGATTGTCACCCTGTACTGCGCACTGGTGAGGCCACACCACAAGTACTGGGTTCAGTTTTGGGCTCCTCAATTCCAAAAAGACATCGAGGTGCTGGAGTGAGTGCAGAGAGGAGCAATGAAGCTCTAAAGGGCCTAGACAACAAGGAGTGGCTGCAGGAGCTGGGGCTGTTTGGCCTGAGGGAGAGGAGGCTGAGGGGAGACCTTATTGCCCTCTACAACTACCTAGAGGGTCACTGTAGAGAGGTGGGTACTGGTCTCTTCTGTCAGGTAGAACAAGAGGAAATGGCCTCAAGCTGCACCAGGGGAAGGTTAGACTCGACATTAGGAAAATTTTTCACTGAAAGGGTAAACAGTTCCCATCCTTGGGTGTGTTTACACATTGTTTAGATGTGGTACTTAGCAATATGGTTTTGTGGTGGACTTGATAGAGTAGGGCTATTGGCTGAACTCAATGATATTCAAGGGTCTTTTCCAATCTGAATTATTTTATGATTCTATGATCTCTTGCTTACTCACATCTAGCACTGGCAGAGCCTAAGCAGTGACAGTCTTGTCATAGCATCAGCCTTCCTCATATATCCTGAAAATGGTTGCCCACATACAGAGATGAAGTGTCCCCAGTGTTCAGGTGTGTCACTCTGTGTTAAAAAAGTGGCACAGAGGCTGATTGTCCCCTTTAGATTTTACCCAGGGCTTTAGCACTTCTGTGAGGATGCTTGTTTTTCTGTCTTGTCAGTTATTTGTGGTACCTGCTCTGGAGAAGATGCTGGTCACATAAAGCTGACTAGGAGGCTGTTGGTGAAGTGTATGGGATATTCTGGAAAGCCCTGCATCAGGAAGAGCATGAACTGGGTCCTTCAGTGCAGTCCCTGAACTGGATTGTTAGCTGACCAGTTTGTTCCTTAGATATAATCTAAGGTCTAAACGTTAATAACTTGTGACCTTTGAGCTAAGGTCATGCTTTAGCTTCCTAACACCACAGAGTCCTTGGTCCTTATGCTTTTAAATGAACACTTCCTCCAGCAGCAGCTGCAGGTTACTTCCAGCCAAACAAAAGCAGCTTGCCAAACTGGGGAGAGAGGGGGGTCACTTGATGCATTGTGTTTGAATGGGCAAAATGATCAACCACTGACACGTGTTTGTCTTAGGGATTGAAGATACCTTCCGGACAGCTGCCACAGAAGTGAGTTTACTTGCAGGAAGTGAAGACTTCAATGCTACCAAGCTGTTTGAAGTTGGTAAGCAGCCTAGTCAGTCTTTCAGTAACAGATAAGAGACTTCCTTAGATAGTCCTATTCTGACTCTGTTGTCTGTGGCACCAAGATTTTGAGCTTACCTTTAAAATGTCAGTAATAGTGGCCATTGAATATCTTGCATAAAATTTACAGTCTGAACTTTGTCAAAGAGTCTTTCTCCTCTTAAATGTGGGCAAATTTCTTGCTTCTTTCATTATAAAATGGTGATTTCATTCCTAGCTCAGAAAAAGCCTGTAAGTCTTCACAAAAATGGAGAAGGAAAAAAAACCTCAAAACCCACAATTTCCCAGTTTGCTGAAATAGCCTTGAATGGAAGACACTGTAAAAGCAAGTTAGGTGCTACTGTCACATTACAAAAAATGACAGTCACTTTTATGATCTTGCTCAGCATTTATAGCTGTGAGTGCTGCCACGGGGTAACCAAGGCAATTTGACAGGACATGACTTGGTTCTCATCCAAGTAAAATGCATCCCAGCTTCTACAGTGTTCTCATTTCATCCCTCCAATGAGACCATACTGCGGCCACTCTTAGACAGTGGCTGCTGGGCTAATTGGGTAAGTATGTAATCCAGCACCACCCTCCAATGGTGGTAGAGTGCAATAGTTAATGACAGCCAGGATGAGGCTCTTGAAGGAGATAGAAAAACAGGACACAGATCACTAAGTAAATATTTTGCAAGAATGTTTGCTGTGAGAGTTTTAGGTCCCAGTCTCTGACAGGCCTTACTTTTCAAGTAAGTGTGGAGCAAGCTGGGCAAGGCTTTTTTTAGACCTGTAGCCTGAAATAAGGTAGGAGACATTTAACTGGATTCTTCCAAGGCTCTTGCGGAAGAATGAAGTGCGAAGCATCAGTAGGGACTCTTTGATATCATGTCCCACATCCCTTTCAGAATCAAGATCATGTCTCACTGCGTTTGCCAGCTAAAGTGTCAGTCTCCAGCTAGAACTACAGCTGCATGAAAAGCCCTTTGTGAAGATGGAGGCCAAGCAGAAAAAAGTATTTGCTCATTAAAAGAAAGGTGAATTAGGGCTTAATAATGAACTACCGAAAAAATAATCCAGGCCTTGCTCTCCATCTTGGTGTTTCTAGCGTAATGAGAAACTAATCCTTTGACATCCAAACCTGCAGTTCTTACAAGGGGTGCGTGTGGGTTAGTGGATTAAACTGGAGTGTTGTGTGATCTCTCAATTTTGGTTCTGTCTCTTGTAAACCTGTGATAGCATCTCTTGTGCTGCATGGGGATATAGGCAGCTTAATTAGGACTTGTCAGGCAGAAGAAATGTCAGAGATTCTTACCGGTGCAATGCTGCACCAAAGCTGAGCCTGCGGCCCTGAAGCCAGTGGCACATGTGATTTCTTTCTCTGACCACACAGCACAGTGCAGCAGCTTTGACTGCCCTTTCTTGCTTAATCAATGCACTGGTGCTGAACCGCTACTCATCTCATGTGTTATCAGTGCGTCATTATATTAAATGGGATGCTGCATAATGAATCCCAACTTGCTGTTTCCTGCCCTTAAACAGATACTGATAGCTGCGAAAGATGGATGAGCTGCAAAAGCGAGTTCTTAAAGAAATACATGCACAAGGTGGTCAATGATCTTCCCAGCTGCCCATGCTCCTACCCCAGAGAAGTTGCATACAGCACTGCTGAAATCTATGACCGAATTAAGAGGAAAAACTTCCGCTGGAAAGATGCAAGTGGTCCAAAAGAAAAACTGGAGATCTACAAGCCCACTGCACGGTACTGCATCCGTTCCATGCTCTCTTTGGAAAGCACAACACTTGCGGCACAGCACTGCTGCTATGACGATAACATGCAGCTGATTACCAGAGGGAAAGGGGCAGGTACACCAAACCTGATCAGCATCGAGTTCTCAGCAGAACTCCATTACAAAGTGGACATTCTGCCTTGGATTATATGCAAAGGTGACTGGAGCAGGTACAATGAAGCACGGCCTCCAAACAATGGGCAGAAGTGCACAGAAAACCCTTCAGATGAAGACTACTACAAGCAATTTCAAGAAGCAAGGGAATACTGAGATTTTTTTTCCTCCTCTTCAGACACACAAGAGCATTCATTTCCTGGATGCTGAAGAACTGATGATGGCTGCTGCATTGTCTCCCTGACAGGGCTTGATCCGTTTCTTTCTAATGAATGTATATATTTGTAATATAATACATAAGTATGTGTATAGACATACTCTATCTCACACACACCTATTTTTACATAGTCATACATAAAACTTGTCCTGGTAGGATTTTATACTGCAGTAACATTCATTTAATAATGTGCTTTACATTTTATTCCCCAACTGTACCATAAGATGGAAGGGAGCTGCCATCGCCATCAGGCCCCAGGGCTCCAGCTGAGGCAGGCACATATTTAAAAGTTGTTATGAACAATAGGATTGAAGAATGTGCTCTTCCATATGGGAGTTGTTTACAGAATTAATGCATCTACAGCATCCATTTTCTCTGTAATTGATTTAATGACTATTCATATCTCAAAGAGGAAGAAATTATTTCTTCTGAAGGGTAATGCTCAAAAGTGAATATAGACAGTCACTAGCAATTTTTTCTCAGAGCTCTCCCTGTTAGCCTCTAGCTCGAGTCTTTGCAGACCACCTAGGATAGGCTTGCAAGGACACATAGCTATGGAGCAGGAAAAGTCCCAATGTAGTGGTTCTGCAAGAGCTGCAAACAGCCCACTCCCGGAGACTTCTCAGGTATGGAGTTACAGCTGTCAGAGCTTAAATCTTGTGCTGGGGAACAGATTTCAGGGCAGCTACCTGTGACTTGGACATTCCACAAGTCTTTGGAGGAGGGAGGCCAGATAAAGAAACCATATCAAAGGAAAACAAACCCAGCTACTTTCCAATTTTTAATAGGAAGAGTGTTTAGCTCTGCTTGTTTCTCTCTTTTAAGAAAAGAAATAAATTTATTTGCTTGAAGATCAGAAAAAGTAGGGTACATGTTTCTAAGTCACTGAGATAAAGCAAGCAATCAGCCCTCCTCCCCCATTTGTCACATGCTAAGTGCACCATTTCCTACAGAAGAATCTGTCTGGGAGGAACTATTGGTGGGTTAAAATGTCTTAATTTTTTAAAAAGCTAGCATTATTTTTGTAAAGTATTTATTGAATTGTAACAGTAACTCAGTGTGGGATATGTTTTTAACATGAAGGGATTCTGTAGATGGAACTGCCTGCCAAGAATAAGACTGTTGTGAGGCAAAGGTTTTACTTCCAAATTTTTGTGAATTGCAAGTTCACGCATGTGATCCTTTAACTAAGCAGCTGATACCTGCATTCTCATGAAAGTTAAAAATTGTACACCATGGGTGAATAAATACTTACAGTTCCATCTGGTAACAGGCCATCTGGCTGCACGTCAGTGTCTTTGTTGGCAAACTGAGGCTGGATGATCCTAGAGAAAAGCCTGTTTTGGGGCTATGTAGTGGGATACACATATGTGCACTGCATGGGGAACCTCACAGTTGCACTGCAGTCACACTCAGCTGAAAGTCCCAAAACAGCCCTGGAAGACCATTCCTTCTGCTATAGACATACACCCTGTAAATCTTTCCTCTAGCTCTGTTGACCTTTCAGCTGCTGGCTGATTGTGACTTCGCAGGCAGATTTGTGCATGACGGTCCCCCAGCATTAATGTGTGCATAATACTTGTGTGTGTGACGTGCATGCTGGAAAGCAGCCCTGTGGAAAAAGACCTAGGAGTACTAGTTGATGACAAGCTGGCCATGAGCCACCAGTGTGCAGTTGCAGCCCAGAAGGATAACTGCATCCTGGGCTGCATCAAAACAAATGTGGCCAGCAAATTGAAAGTAGGATTCTGCCCCTCTACTCTGCCCTTGGTGAGTCCTCATTTGGAGTGTTGCATCTTGTTTTGGAGTCTCCAACACAAGAAGTATGTGGAACTGTTGGAGGGAGTGCAGAGGAGGCCAAAAAATGCTCAGAGGACTTGAGTGCCTCTCTGATGAAGACAGGCTGAAAGAGGTTGGGATTGTTCAGCCTGAAGAGGAGAAGACTCCCGGAGGACTTTATAGAGACCTTGCAATCCCTGAAAGGGGCCGGTAAGGTGTCTGGGGAAGAACTGTTCACAAGGGCAGGGAACGACAGGATGAGGAGGAATGGTTTTAAGCTAGAAAAGGGGAGATTGAGGATGGACATGAGGAAAAAGTTCTTTAATCTGGGGGTGGGGGATCACTGGAAAAGGTTGCCTAGAGAAGTGATAGAAGCTCCATCCTTGCAGACGTTCAAAGTCAGGCTTGATGGGGCTCTGAGCAATCTGTTTTATTTACGGATATCCCTGCTTGTTGTAGGGGGGTTGTACTAGATGACCTTTGGAGGTCCCTTCCAAACCAATACACTCTGTGAGTCTGTAACATGATCATAGAACAATAGGTGCCTGAGTCTGTGAAGTGTCAGGATGGTGCAAATCAGGAGATTAAAGTGCAGCCTGGAGCTTGGACACCTCCTCTGACCAAACAAGCAGTGCATATGTTGCAAAAGCTCTCCCTGGATCCACCAGACACAGTCTGACAGGCTGCAGGACCTCAGCACTGTGCTTCTGCCCCAGGTTTCCAGAGACGTGGCTAGCAACTGCTCCACAGAGGTAACAGCTCCACAGCTTCAGCAGCTGGAAATCCTGGCTGAGTCACTGGGTCTTCGCAGCTGCAGGCTTGAGTCAGAGGTAGGGGGAGACATGAGTGTATGCCAGCACTGGTTGGTAATGACAGAACATTATTAGTCAAGCAAGAGGGTAAACATGGGGATTGCCCCTTAATTTTTATAGAAACCAGGTTTTGTAAATTCTTGCAAGGTCATAAGAAGGAGCTAGTGGAGCCAGTTAAATTGACAGCAGATGGATGAAAAGCACAGGCAGCTCCAGGATCAAGCAGTGAGAGGGAAGGCAGGTATGTGCTGCAACAGAGGGGAGAAAGCTCTGCTTTTTCCTTCACTTAGCAGTGTTGAGGGAACAACAGTCTCGGGTTTCTCTGGAGGGCGATGGGAAGGCGGTCACAATTCCTGGAATATAAAACACATCCCTGCACTTTATGGATTAGTAAATTATGCGGCTACAGAGAAAAGCTACTAGTCCATCAACAGAAACCGTAACAAAGTGTCGGGGAAGGGGAAGAATGATTCTAATGAATGAAATGATGCACAAAGGCTCAAGTGTTATCATTCAGAATTTGCCAAGGCTAGAAACTCCATGGGTGCTTAAATAGCCACTGGTGAGGGCCAACTGGGCTTTTCATAGGGTGGAGCCCTGGCGCACAGGACAAGAGAGTGTTTGCATTATACAGTCTTCAGCAACGGTCTTTATTAACAACAAAGTCCTATTTCATAATAAATTTTGGTCCATTCTGGGCTGGTCTGCTTTTATTTTTTATTTATCTAGCAATTGTCTACTGTCTACCAACTGAAGTTGTACCTGGAATGACTTTGTGTAGTCTCATTGCGTGTGTAGTCATAGCCACATGGCTAAATGTGGCTCAGTCTCTTAAATACAGAGCTCTTCATATTAGAGTTGAGGAAAGGTTTATGGTCTTAAGTTCCTGGGCACAGGTTGGTGGTTAGAAGCTGTTATGTTTCCGTATTACCACAAGATGGGCAGATTGGAAGACCCAACCAAAGATAGGAGTGAGACTGAAACAGGCAGAAATTAACAGGGCTTATGGTCTCCAAACTGAGAAATCCTCAGAGCCCCCCATGTTTGGGAAGCAATCCTGCTTCCCAAAGCAAACTTCAAATACAGATGTCACAGGGACCTATTTGACTGCGAGAAGGTCTGTTTGCACATTCCTTATCAACAGAGCCAGAGCAGGGTAGCTTCACCTCCTGGCCTCTTGTTCCTTTGCATCACCTTTCTCCTGGGCACAGATGTATGTGCAGTCAAAGGACCCAGTTTAATCATCCAAGTGATTTTTAGCCTGATCAAGCTACAGATACAGGTTACTGCAAGGTTTCAGTTTCTCACTATTGAGAGGGAACTGCCCTAAGACAGCACCGCTACTGAGGAAGATGTGTGAGCAGTGCCCTGAGGCAGCCAGAAATGAACTGAATGGGTAACTTTGATGATTAAAAGGATGAGTGTGCCTGAATTCCCATCATGGGGACAGCTGCTGAGCAGCAAAGTTCCACTAACATAAGCCACAGTGATTCATATGGGTTGTAGGACACTATAGCAAAAAACAAAACCACACACATCCATGAATCCCCTCAGCCCTGCATTAGCTACCAGCTGCATCATTTCGCCCTGCTGTGCTAAATGGTGAGCAGCATCAACACAGCACTTCTCTCAACAAACACTGCTCAGTGCCTAGGGCTGCCTTTTCCATCCATAATCTTTTCCACTGGGGAGGCAGGGTTGCTGTGATGCTGATGGGAACCTGAGCACCTGACCCTTTTAGCTGGATAGGATCAGGCAAGTGGAAGGCAGGAGAGAGTGAAAAGCAGCCTTTCCTGGCTGAAGCAGCCACTGCTGCATGGTAGGGAGGCTGCAGGATGTATACCAGACATTTAGCAAGGTTATAGGGTCATAGAATGTGTTGGGCTGGAAGGGCCCTCCAAAGGTCACCCAGTCCAACCTGCCTACAACAAGCAGGGCCAACTCTAACTAGAACAGACTGCTCAGAGCCCCATCAAGCCTGACCTTAAATGTCTCCACAGACAAGGCCTCCACCACCTCTCTAGGCAACCTGTTCCAGTGATTCACCACCCTCAGATTAGAGAATTTTTTCCTCATGTCCAGCCTCAATCTGCCCTTTTCTAGCTTCAAACCATTGTCCCCTTGACAGAGGCCATTAATGATAGTCTGTGATCCATGGTGATCTCCAGGACAGGCTTGACAGTGCTTCCCCTTGCTTCCCTTCCTTTTCTCTCCATCAAAGCACCCCTGAAGCCACCTAGAAATCATCCTTGGAGTAAATTACTCACGGTCAGGCTAGACAGACCACAAAGACCTTGCCAGTGTTACTGTGCAGGTTCCACACAGCACAATCATCCAGCACCACAAGGGGGGCATTGACATGGCAAAGCTGTCCCCCTTTCAATCTGTGTAGGGCCAAGCTGCGATCTCTTTCTGCTCACTGCATACACTTGCACAGGCACAAGCATGGCTGCGCTTGGGAGGGAGGGCACAAGCAAGCAAGACCAGCAGTAAGCACCAGTATGACTACAACACTTTTTCCAGCTAACTGGTGTACGTGTGTGCTGCTGCCTGGCTGCATGGCATTTACAGGACAGCTGAGAGAACCGTTTCTGTCACCAGTCCCCACTCCCTTCCTTTTGTAACTTTTAATGGAAAAATGTGTGGGCAGTTCCCATTATGCCTGCACAGTTTCAGACAAATTAAGGGGTTGACTAAGAAATTGCTGGTTTCGTGTTTCATGCCAACTACACACACACACACGTACACATTTTTATATGTGTCTGTGCAAATTAATGCAGGATGTCCCCTAGCCAAGCACTGCACAGCGGCACGCCGCCAAGTGTGGTGGCTGTAGGAACAGACCCACAGCAGGGCACGTCCTTCTGCCGTTCGCAGGGAGGGGAGGCTGGGTTTGCACTGGCAAGGGGGAAGAAGGGCCAGGAAGCTGACCCAGTGGCAGTCAGTGCAGCCAGTCATAGAATCATAGAATCACAGAATCATAGAATCATAGAATCATAAAACCATAGAATCTTTAGGGATTGGAAGGGACCTGAAAGATCATCTAGTCCAATCCCCCTGACACAGCAGGATCACTTAGACCAAGTCACACAGGAACACATCCAGGCAGGTCTTAAACATCTCCAGAGAAGGAGACTCCACAACCTCCCTGGGCAGCCCCTTCCAGGGGTCCGTCACCCTCACTGTGAAGAAGTTCCTTCTCGTATTTATTTGGAACCTCTTATGTTTCAGTTTACACCCATTGCCCCTCATCCTATCACTAGATGACATTGAGAAGATCCTGGCTCCATCCTCCTGACACCCACCCTTCAAATATGTATAGACATTAATGAGGTCACCCCTCAGTCTGCTCTTCTCCAAGCTAAAGAGACCCAGTTCCCTCAGCCTCACTTTCCAGGGGGCAGGTTTATCCAATTTCCTGTTCAGCTGCCCCGCTGATGCCCCATACACCTCTCCTGACTACACTAATTTTCTGTCAGAGACTCCTAATCTTTTCTTGGTTTATTCTCTATCACTGGAAGGATCTGAAACATTTGGTTCCATAAACTGCACAATTTGTAAAGGATTCAGAGTGTTGTTCTGGAAGTGACAACAGCACTACACAGGTCAGACCAGCTGAACCCAACAAAACTGTGTGGGCAGCTCCAGTTTTCAAAGGGACACTTGCCTAGTATTTCTTTTTTAAAAGTGAGCAAACATCGCTACATGTGTTAAATGTCAGAGCTCGCTGCCCAGCCAGTGCTTTCCTTGGAGTGGAGCAGTGCTTTACTGTATGGGTTTCAGGAGGGCTCTGGTGTGACCCTAAAACATGCCTGAAGCAAGGGACAACACTTGCACACAATGGTGGTAGATGCAGGATGTGAGTCAGAAAGTTGGGGGAGCAGAGAAGGGTTGGGAAACAGCTCCTGCGCCAAACACCATCTGCTCAGTTGGCTCCTCTGTCCGCACAGCTGGGTTTAACCCATCTTTTTGTCCCCAAAGTCAAGTTGCAGCCATCCCCCTTCCCCATTTCTCAGGGGCAGATCTTGAATGGACATTCATCAGCCACAAAAAAAACAGAGCCAGGGTACACCTGGTACTGGGAAAAGCCCTGTCTAGCTGAGCTGGGGTCTCTGAGTCAGGTAGAAAGACTGCAAGGCACAATTGGACTTTGCACTGAAACAAATCCTAGAACGTATTGGGTTGGAAATGACCTCCAAAGGCCATCTAGTTCAAACTCCTACAACAAGCAGGGATATCTGTAATTAGAACATATTGCTCAGAGCCCCACCACACCTGACCTGAACTGTCTCCAGGGATGGAGCGTCTGTCACCTCTCTAGGCAACCTTTTCCAGTGATCCCCCACCCCTAGATTAAAGAACTTTTTCCTCATGTCCATCCTCAATCTCCCCTTTTCTAGCTTAAAACCATTCCTCCTCATCCTGTCGTTCCCTGCCCTTGTGAACAGTTCTTCCCCAGCCCCTTTCAGGGATTGGAAGGTTGCTATAATGTCCTTCCAGAGTCTTCTTCTCTTCAGGCTGAAGAACCTAAATAATATAACTTAGGTTGGAAAATAATTTTAAGAGCATATAGTCCAACTACTAATCTAACTGTACCAAACACACAACTAAACCTTGTCCATATCAACACAACTTTTAAACACAACCAAGGATGGTTATTCAACCCCATTCCTGGGCAACCTGTTCCAATGCTTAATGATCCTTTCAATGCACAAGTTTTTGCTCAGGTCTAACCCAAACCTCACCTGATGCAGCTTGAGCCCATTTCTTCCTGACTTGCTGACTCATGTAACCCACAACATTTGCTGTCAGGAAGTCAAAGGAGAGCACCTTCAAACCATAGAATCTCCTGGGTTGAAAGGGACCTTCAAAGGTCATCTAAGTCCAACCCTCTGCAGTGAGCAAGGAGAGCCTCAACTAGATTAGGTTGTCCAGAGCCTTGCTGAGCCTCACAGAACATTAAGGATTGGAAGGGACCTTGAAAGATCATCTAGTCCAATCCCCCTGACACAGCAGGATCACTTAGACCAAGTCACGCAGGAACACATCCAGGTGGGTTTTAAACATCTCCGGAGAAGGAGACTCCACAACCCCCCTGGGCAGCCCCTTCCAGGGGTCTGTCACCCTCACTGTGAAGAAGTTCCTTCTCATATTTATTTGGAACCTCTTATGTTTCAGTTTACACCCATTGCCCTTTGTCCTATCATTAAATGACACTGAGAAGATCCTGTCTCCTCCTGACACTCACCCTTCACATGTTTAGAGACATTAATGAGATCACCCCTCAGTCTCCTTTTTTCCAAGCTAAAGAGACCCAGCTCCCTCAGCCTTTCCTCATCAGGGAGATGTTCCACTCCCTTCATCATCTTTGTGGCTCTGCACTGGAGACCTTGAATATCTCCAGGGATGGGGCCTCAACTAGCTCCCTGGGCAACCTGTTCCAGTGTTCAACCACTCTCCTGCTAAATAACTTCCTCCTAACATCTAATTTAAATCTCTCCTTCTCCACAGCTTAGCTTCATAAACCTCCTGCCTCACAAAAAAAGCGTGGGGGCAAACCTCAAGCACCCCCACAGCCACCCTCCAACTGGATAATGGATCCAGTCTTGCAAGACACCTCTATCTCAATCCCAAATGATTCTATGATTCTATGATCCAAAGCCAGCCCCCTCTGCTAGGCAGCCAAAGAACTTCTTCATGTCCTGTACAAATGTCGTGGCTATTCCAGAGCATTCAGGCATGCCAGAGACTTGCGGCTTGGCAGCACGGCAACATCTGTCACCATCTTTGCAGCTGCAACCACATCTGACAGCAATGGGGACCTGAATTCAGTGCATATGGCCCTCATCAACCTGCCTGGGAACCATAGGAAAAGACTGTAGAAATAGGAGGAGGCTCTTTGGGTTGAGAAACGGGATGCTGGAACAGGCATGGAAATTACTCCTGGCCAGTGTTGAGGGGAGACAACTGTGTGTTGAACTGAAAAGTGGTCTCATTAAGGGTCACTAAAATTTAATGTTATCCTAAAGGACAATGGCCTCAAAGAGAGGAACATCAGAAGGAACAAAACAAATTTTGAAAAGGCATGGAGCAAAGGAACTGCTGGTACAGCACCCAGTCCCAGGCAGGCTGAGGGCTTCCCTTGCCTGGCTGTGCACTCACAGACCAATTCTCCAACTATTGCTCCACAGGTTTCACCACCACTAGGTACACAATACCAGAAAAGCCAAACCGAGAGGTACAGCTGGCAGGAAAACCTGCTGAGCCTTTTTCCCTCAGTAACAGCCCACATTGTCTCGGGCTCATTGAGGCTGCAGCACAGTGGCAGCTGCACCACAGCTTTTAGCTGTCCACAAGAGGACAGTGGCAGTGGTTAACCTTGACAAACAGCTGTATTTAGAGGGTAAAAGGGCACTAGGCCACGGGTTGGCAGGCTTCATCAAGAGGGCTTTAAACCAGGATTGAAGGGGGAAGGGGATGGTACTCAAGCCTCCCGTGAGGCAGTAGTGGATGGTGTATGCACTCTGGAAACAAATGTCTTTAAACTAGATTTGAAGGGCAGTGGGATCGTTGATGGGCGAGCACAGGTGGAGCAGAGCTCTGATCTTAAGAAAGAACAGGTGACCTCTTGCTGTCCTAGGGTGAGATCGGAGCGCTTGGCTCGCTCCTTGAAGTGCCTGTACACCAACGCACGGAGCATGGGGAATAA